>CM062289.1:442525586-443125586 GCA_031216915.1 Pictodentalium vernedei | reverse complement strand
GTCGAATTTGCCAAAATCCACTTGTAGCATCTAATTTGGAAAATATTTGAGCATCTGGCATTTGTGAAACTACTTCTGCAGCATTTTAAGCGGAATATGTTCTCTAAGAATTGCCTTGTTTAGGTCACGGGGGTCTATACACAATCGTATCTTACCATTTGTTTTTTTTACTGTAACCATTGAGTTGGCCCATTAAGTGGGTTCTTCCCGTTTAACTATTACACTGGTTGCTTCCATTTTATCAAGTTCGGCTTTAACACAATCTTTTAAAGCAAGTAGAATTTTTCAAGGTGCATGGACAATTGATTGAAACGTTTTGTCAATACGAAAGGTGTGTGTATGCCTGGCAAGCAGCCTAGGCCTTTGAACAATTCAGAATACTGTTCCTCAATATTATCAGACATGATATGTTTTTCACAAGTGTTCGTTTTCTTATTAGGAGAAACACTGTAAATTCTTTCGACAACCTTTAATTGTTTACTTGATTTGGCGCTAATAACAGGAACTACTTCTTTATCAACAACATAAAATTTGAGTTGGTGAATACTTTCTTTATATTTACAAGGAAGGTTAACCGTGCTCTAAAGGGGGGGGGGGGGTGGGGGGGGGTCCTGAATATGACCTCAAAGGAGTCTCAACCTTATTATTTATTTATTTATTTATTGGTGTTTAATATTAATAATATAATATTAATAATAATAATAATAACATATTTATGCACAATGGCTAATCATGACTTGGGCTGTCACGATATTTTAATTTGGGAATCGATTAATCGTCGCAAATAATTGATAGTAATCGATTAATCGTACCTAGATGACCCTCCCTCTCCCTTTCTTTGAAGTCGTTAAAAATGAAGTTGAAATCAGTTGACCTACCTCAAGTAAACAACGAAGACGATCCTCTTTAAGATACATTCAAATCTTTGATGTTCTGAACTTTTGAACCGTCAGTGTAATAATCAAGACCGGTCGGCAGTTGCGAAGTTCGCAACTGCCGACCGGTCTTGATTATTACACTGACGGTTCAAAAGTTAAGAACATCAAAGCTTTGAACGTACCTAAAAAACAAATGCTTCTTATGGCTTCTTGAGGTTTAACGTCGACGTTCGTGACCTTTTACCTTCAGAAACAATAGTTTTTTTTATTATTTATTTTTAATTATTAAACGTCTAAAACGGGGTAAAATTTACCGATTCTTCGACAACGAAAAATACTAATCGATTTCGGCGTGAACGATCGACAATCGATTATTCGATTAGTCGTGACAGCCCTAATCATGACCGCGACAGTTTTACGGGTGGAGGAAGCCGGAGTACCTGGAGAGCAACGACGAGCAGCTGCCAGCTCCCCAACATCGTTACCCCGCACTGCAGCACAGGGAGGGTTAGATTGGTTGAAGACATGCGCACCATAGACGTGCAGTACGCCTTAGTACACGGCGTCATCGTGCCCCCACGCGGGCACTGGAGATGAAGTGTCTTGCCCAAGGACACAACGCGGTTGCCGCAGGTGGGATTCGAACCGAGGACCTCTCGGCTTGCAGCCTGCACCCCTACCTACTGAGCCACCGCGCTCCCGTCTCAACCTTATTAAAATGAACATTTCGTTCAGTCTGTTTCAATGCTGACAGTGGTAAAACATAGCCTTTGCCACCTATGTCCAGTTGAAAAGTTATTTGCTTATCTTTCAAAAATAAGTATTCCGTCCATTCATCAAATTTGACTGAATTAACATTTATATGAGCCTCGGCGAGCATCAACGAAGAAATCTTCACTGTCTGTATCATTTATCTCAAGAAAGTTCTTTTTCTTCGATGAATGAAATGTCTATTTCTGTGATAAGAAGACAGACGCAAAAATGGTTGTATTTGTGGTACTTTTTACATTGTGTCCCAAAAGAGGACATTTACGCACTTCCTGATTGTTACCACAATTTATCATATGACTCGTCCGTTTTGTTCACTTTAAAACATTTGATATTTTGTTTTCATATTAATCAGTGATAAATAAAGCCTTCCGTCAGTTTCATTGGTCAATTTCAAAACTAGACAATTTGATTTGCTGAACAAAATAAAACTGGGCCACATTTTCATAATTTGCATAATTAGAGTTGGGAGCTTTCATTGGTCAATTTCAAAATTGGACAGTTTGATTGGCTAAACAAAATACAATTGGGTGACATTTGCATAATTTCAGTTGGGAGAATTTACGTTATCTGTCCTATTTAGGGTGGATTACATTGTATTAATCTTTTACCTACAAGAAAGGGGGCGCGGTGGCTCAGTTGGTAGAGGTGCAGGCTGCAAGCCGAGAGGTCCTCGGTTCGAATCCCACCTGCGGCAACCGCGTTGTGTCCTTGGGCAAGACACTTCACCCCGATTGCCTACATGGGGGCACGATGACGCTGTGTACTGAGGCGTACTGCACGTCGTTGGTGCGCATGTCTTCAACCACTCTAACCCTGCCTGTGCTGCGGTGCAGAGTTCAGAGTTACGATGTTGGGGAGCTGACAGTTGCTCGTCGTTGCTCGGTGGTTCTCTCCGGGTACTCCGGCTTCCTCCACCCGTAAAACTGTCACGGTCACGATTAGCCATTGTGCATAAGTATGTGACCTTAAACACCAATAAATAAATAAATAAATACCTACAAGAAAAACGCCATTCATTTTTTTGTTTATATTTTCACCTTTTGCTTCCAAAACATAGGTTATGATCCCTCATTGGGACGAGCTCGACGAGCTCGTTCCAATGAGGGGTCATAACCTATGTTTTGGAAGAAAAACATGAAAATTTTTAGTTATACGAGGATGTTTTTTTCCAAGTGCCGCCTGCAACTCAAGTTAGGTGATCGGTTAGAAAGTCATACTAAGTGGCTAATTTGTGCGTGCGTGTGTGTGTAATGTGATAAATAGAATATGAAATGAGTGTTTTTCTCATATAATATTTATGAAACACGTCTGAATTTTCCGTTTGCACTCGCCAGAGGCTCGCCAAAACGGAAAATTCTTAGACTCGTTTCATAAATATTATATGAGAAAAAACACTCATTCCATATCCTCTATATCTGCATAGAAACTTTTTATTTTGGTTTGATGAAAATGGAGTTTGTTTCATTTTATGGTCTTTCTTTGAATTGAAGCTTGGTGTGAGAGGTACTCTTCACATTTTTACATTCCTTATTGTAATGTTTTTGTTTATTCACAAAATGTACTGATTTGTCTCATAGACTTGAATTGTGATTTTGATAACTCACGGGTTCGTGCAAAATCAACGGCAAACTCAAGTGTAAGATCGGAACCTTGATTTATACATTTTTCACGTACTTTATTGTCATTTATGCCGAAAACAATAGCATCACGGACCATTTCCCCTGGATCGCTGTTATCACGATCTTTTACTGATATACCATTAAAAAAAGTAGGGGATATCCAAACTGATGTTGATATTTTCTGAAAATAGTATTGGATACACGTGAGTGGACACATCAATATGTTACCAAGTTTAGTGTGGATCGTGCATGTCTCCGGCCCTCGAAAACTCCATGCAGTTTTTTTTCGCACGAGCGCCTTAATGCCTGTGGGGTACCATTTGAAATTTTCATTTGTACTGGACGTGCTTTTTGAGAGGTCTCATCGTTCTTTTCTTGGTACAAACTCGTCCATCAAAAGTTTCTGGTCGAAACGTAACTTTTGAGGTATGCGAAGACTGACACGTGACGAACGTTTACGTACCGTTGGCATGTTGCAGCTGGCAACAGTCAGACTGCAGTGGCTCAAATTCTCAACGTTACTCAACCGGTGATTAGCAGGTTGTGGTCACGCCACCGTTAGACAGGCAATGTTGATAACAGACGTCGGTCAGGTCGTCCAAGGGCGACAACTGCTAACCAAGATCACTTCATCCGAACCACAGCATTACGTAACCCCCAATAAAGTGCCTCGGAAATTGGACAGCAACTGCACCGAGCGACAGATATCCGAAATCGCCTACACAGCTGGAATTTGTACGGTCGACGACCTCGAATAATTCCACGTTTGACTGAACGTCATATCGCAGCAAGGCGTAATTGGTTGGAGCACGAAAGCGCTGGGACAATCGTCGGTGGATCAACGTCGTGTTTTCCGATGAATCGAGGTTCTCTCTCGACTACCACGACAGGCGAAACAGAGTGTGGCGGCGGCGGTACGAACGATTCCATGACGTAACTGTTAGGCAGCACGATCGTTTTGGCGGTGGGTTGGTTATAGTGTGGGGAGGCATAACCGCAACAAACAGAACAGCAATACATGTCATCCAAGGGCGTGTCACAAGGCAGTACTACTGTGACACTATGTTAGCAGCCCATGTGATGCCATTGGCGCAACGTCACGGCCGTCGATTCATTTTCCAAGATGACAATGCAAGGGCCCGTGTCGCTACAGAGTTCCTCCAAGAGCAGAGCATCACTACACTGCCTTGGTCAGTACAGTCCATCAAACCTTTCACCAATCGAGCACGTCTGGGATATGCTTGGCAGGTGCCTTCGACAACGCCAACAGCCCCTACCGATGTCCAGGAATTCGTCGCCGCACAGCAGGAAGAATGGAATATACATCAGTCAAGCTGATATTGGACGTTTGGTGAGAAGTATGCCACTTCGGATCCGCTCTTGTCTCGCGAACCGAGGAGGATTTATAAGGTATTGAGGTCTTGGACTGGATGTGGTAAATTCCCTGCTCTGACTGACCATCCATGTCTTCCACAGCTCAGTGTGTGGAATGTGTGCTTGCCAGACGCGCAACTATCTCTGAAATCATTCACCAGATATCACAGTGCAATGCCTCAACTGTCCTTTTGATGAAAATATAAGTATATTTCTTCATATTTCTCATAAGTGCAGTTTTATAAAAGACTACAGAGACAGAGGTGAGCAAGATTCCATGGATGATGTTTTGTTGTAAAACTTACTTGTAGTAAACATGAACTTGGCAAGGTATCCGATTTAATATTCTCTGTTTAATTTGAATGTCAAATTTCTTAGTTTTTGTATGTTTGTTTGCCTCCAGAACTATTTCCCAATTTGTGCCCCCATGATGCAAATCTTCCCAATGGCATGGGCCCCGGACACTTTCCCAAAGAGGGCAGAAGAATCCCTGTCAAATAAATTTTAATTGGTAAAATTCCTACTTGCATTCTGGGGAAAAAAAATTGCAAGCTGAAATTTATATATTTTGACATCACTGTGCCACCTGTGCTGTTTTTTTAAATTTCAAATGATTCGGCACTCTGCACACTGATGTTAAAATACCAAATTTTAAGTGGAAAATTTTTCCATTGATGCGACCGAGTCAAGTTTGGTTTCACAGAGCTCAAACAGGGATTCTTTTGGGTGTCTACAGGGGCTGAATATGGGCCCCTTTCCCCAATGGCATTTGGGCATGATTTTTTCCAATTCCCAATCCAAAATTTCATAATCTTACCTCCCACTCGGAGAAAAATTTAATGCACAATTGTGTCCTGAACTGGGTGGTTGTAAGGCATCAGAAAACCATTGGTTTTCTGAGGCCTTACAACCAACCAGTTCTGGACACCAAATGTATCTTAAAATTTAAATTGCTTACCTAACAAAGCTTAGAAAGTGTCTGAATTCAAAAGCAAATTACAAGTTTTTCTTCAATAGTATAAGTACATTTTTATAAAGGCTACAGAGACAGAGGTGAGCCCGATTCCATGGGTGATGTTTTGTTATAAACTTACTTGTAGTAAACATGCACTTGGCTAGGTATCCGATTTAATATTCTCTGTTCAATTTGAATGTCAAATTTCTAAGTCTTTGCATGTTTCTTCGCCTCCACAACAAATTCCCAATTTGTGCCCCCATGACGCAAATGTTTCTAATGGCATGGGTCCCGGACCCTTTCCCAAAGAGGGCAGAAGAATTCCTGTGTTTGGAGAGACACTTTCAGAAACGCTTTGAAAGAAAGTGGTTAAACATGCCATTACTGGAAGACAAAATAACGATATATCCATTCGCATTCAATTATCAAATTGATGTTGTTGCACGAGGTGAAGCATCAGCGTCAATGGCGCCCTGCTTCTTGTGTTCGATCTCATATTGTTTCAGATGTCTGACCACTCTCTAATTCAGTCTTAATTTTGTTGCTCCTGGCTTTCTTCATAATAAAACCAAATCGATTTAATCCATCACTTTGCAGTGCCTGTTTGTCTCAAACTGAACATCTGTGCAATAAAAAGCTTAACTAACGCCGTTTCGTGAGAATTTAACGTGGCCAGAACTTATCTGTTTAATTATGCCGCTTCGAATATTCTTCATCTGAGCCGAAGGCATTAGTATTTTTTTAATAATTCGCAGCTCAAGCACTCTCCTCTTGCTGTAATAGACGCGATCATCCACTTGGCTCGAAAGAAATTATTTCTCTGAAGGATCGACGTTCTCCAGGTGAACAGTACACGTTGACCTGAACAACAAGAAGCGTTTGGAAGTTGTAAGAAACGATCTTGTATCTTGACAGTGTTGATTTATTTATTTATTTATTTTTTTTATTTTATTGGCTCAGTAGGTAGAGGTGCAGGCTGCAAGCCGAGAGGTCCTCGTTTCGAATCCCACCTGCGGCAACCGCGTTGTGTCCTTGGGCAAGACACTTCACCCCATTGCCCACGTGGGGTACAGTGGCGTTGTGTACCAAGGCGTACTGCACGTCGATGGTGCACCTGTCTTCAACCAATGCTAACCCTGCTTGTATGGAGTTTGAATGTTGGGGAGCTGACAGTTGCTCGACGTTTCTCCGTGTTTCTCACCGGGTACTCCGGCTTCCTGCACCCGTAAAACTGTCGTGATCATGATTAGCCATTGTGCAGAAATATGTGACCTTATACACCAATAAATAGATAAATAAATAAATTTCGCCAATTTGTTGGAACTTTGCATTTATCTCGGACTGAACATTACTGTCTCCGTGGGGGCGCGGTGGCGTTGCGGTAATCGGTTCTCGTTAGCTCACCGAAGTTAAGCAATGTATAGCCTGGTTAATCCTCGGATGGATGGCTGTCTGAGCGATCGATTCGGACTCACGCGCTGTGTCCTTGGGCAAGACACTTAACCCCAATTGTCCACATGGCGGCACGATGACGCCGGGGACTAAGGCGTACTGCACGTCGATGGTGCGCATGTCTTCAACCAATCTAACCCTGCCTGTGCTGCAGTGTGGAGTTACGATGTTGGGGAGCTGGCAGCTGCTCGTTGTTGCTCGGTGGTTCTTTCCGGGTTCTCCGGCTTCCTCCACGCGTAAAACTGTCACGGTCATGATTAGCCATTTATGCATAAGTATGTGACCTTAAACACTAATAAATAAATAAGTACTACCGTATTTGACAAATGTGAATACCCTGCGAGCTTTCCGGTGAAGCAGGCCAGGCATTTACAGGAAAGCGATTTTTTCGCTCGCCTGCTGCTCACCTTGAACAAAATAAGGAGGGCGAAAAACTAGCCCTCCCGGTCTTAGAAAAAAATTATTACCATAACAGCCTGCCTATTCCTGAAACCCACATCTTATCAGATCTCTGCTATGTTAGTGCTCTCTGTAAGGCGGCCACTCTGCCCCTCCCACACCTCCGGGCCGCGACACAGAGCGGGACGGTGTAGCTGTCTCACATAGACTACCTTGTTTGCAGCACCAAATAAAATGTACAAAGCCCACTATATATATATTGGCAGAATTTATTAATAGTAAAACTTCATTTTACCACTTTTAGCTTTTGCAAGCTTGAGGAGAGCTAATCGCTCTCCAAGGAGGCGCGGTGGTTCAGTAGGTAGAGGTGCAGGCTGTAAGCCTAGAGGGATAACCACGTTGTGTCCTTGAGCAAAACACTTCACCCCATTGCCCAGGTGGGGACACGGTGGCGTTGTGTACCAAAACTGTATGTCGATGGTGCACTTGTCTTCAACCAGTGCTAACCCTGCTTGTGTGGAGTTAGTATGTTATGGAGCTGACAGTTGCTCGCCGTTGCTCTGTGGTTCTCTCCGGGTACTCCGGCTTTCTCCACCCGTAAAACTGTCGTGGTCATAATTAGCCATTGTGTAGAAATATGTGACCTTAAACACCAATAAATAAATAAATTTAACATTTCGCCAATTGGTTTGAACATTTATCTTCGACTTGGACTAAACATTACTATCTACGTATTTTTCAAATGTGAATAACCTGCGAGTTTTCCGGTTAAGCAGACCTGGTATTTTCAGGAATGCGATTTATTCGCTCGCCTACTGCTCGCCTTAAACAAATTAAGGAAGGCGAAAAACTAGCCCTCCCGGTCTTAGGAAAAAATGATTACCGTAACAGCCTGCCTATTCCTGAGACCCACACCTTTTCAGATCTTTGCTATGTTAGTGCTCTCTGAAAGGCGGCCACACCGCCCCTCCCACACCTCTGGGCCTTGCCGCTGCCCGGTGGCGTTTGAGAAGTGGTGTAGCCGTCTCACAGAGACTACCTTGTTAGCAGCACCAAATAAAACCCACTTTATATGTTGGCAGAATTCGTTAATAGTAAAACTTCATTTTACCACTTTTATCTTTTGTAAGCTTGAGGAGAGCTAATCGCTTCCCTAGGCCATGGGAGGGGAGAGATTGCCCTCCTGCATTTTAAAGAATGCCAGGTGGAGAAGTAATAAATAACGATCTTTGTTCTCATTTTGCAATTTAGACGAAGTGTTTTTACTCTGATGTTTGATTTACAGTAGAATAAAGCCAATAATCACCTGAACTTAGTTTAATGTCAGATATGGGCAGTAGAATAAAGGCCATAATCACATGAACTTAGTTTAATGTCAGATATGGGCAGTAGAATAAATGCCATAATCACCTGAACTTAGTTTAATGTCAGATATGGGCAGTAGAATAAAGGCCATAATCACATGAACTTAGTTTAATGTCAGATATGGGCAGTAGAATAAAGGCAATAATCACCTGAACTTAGTTGAATATAAGATATGGACTATACAATCAGTGCATTTAACCTTTTGGCTCTGGTAGAATCGTCCATGTCAGTTCAGTGGAAGATATTGGGAGAGTTCATATTTATTATCTGAGGGGTAGACCAATTAATATTTTAACGCCCAGCCGTTGAGCTGCACTTCAAAAATATTAATTGGTCTACCCCACTCTTTAACATAACAGCGCCCTACTCAATGAAAGTATGACGTATATCATGTTCTTGGAACGGAAAAGCGACCTCTCACGTTCAAAGGGTTAATTATGATGCGACGATTTGTTGCGTAAAAGTTACATTCATATTTCATTCTGCACATTGGTATCATTGTTGCTGGTGTTTGTCTGTTGTACACAGGGACCTGCGACCTCCGATGTCGGCTCAAATCGGACCTCTGCTAAGGTTTCGAATCGAATCGAGTCTTGAATCACGGTGTCAGCCAGTAGAGTGAACTGGGATAGGTAGACATACTCCAGCATACACGTGGAGGTATAAATTTGACGAGCCCAAAACTGTTCGAGTCGTAGTGGAAACTGTGAAAAATGGTGAAATTACATTGCTTTTGGTGATCGACAGTTCTCTGTTTGAGCCTCGTTGATTTTTTTTTTTTTTTTATTTGGGTTTAACGACACATTAACAGCCAGGGTCAAATCATGTCGGTGACAGTTGTACGGGTGGAGGAAGCCGGAGTACCCGGAGAGAACCACCGAGCAACGACGAGCAGCTGTCAGCTCCCCAACATCGTAAATCTGAACTAGCCTCGTTGATCCGTGCAGGCTAGAGATAGTAAGCAATTACGTGAACGTTATTTTTTTCTATCATGAAAGTGGCGGGTATTTCGCAAGTATTAACTCCTTGCATGCTGCTGGCGGTTATTACTGCCCACGAGAGGATTTCTTTTGCCACTGATCTAAGTATCATTTAGGCAGATTTAATCAGATTGTCCCTCTCTAAATGGCAGGAATTTTTTCGCCAATGATCTCTTGAGCTAAATTTAGTTGAATGTTTCATCAAAGCTAGTCATGGCTGCTTCACAGCAGCCATGGCTAGATTTGTTGAAAAATATTTTGGAAACACTCAGCGGGTTAAAATGTAACGATATTCATGTCAAATATGACGGACGTACAGTCATTTAAATGGAAGTTTGCTTGGGATCGAACCTGGCGATTGGTTTCGAGACGAATCGAATCATCGTCGCGGTTTCGAGCCGAATTGTATCTCGAACCGTACCCAGGTCCCTAGTTGTACAGCGAGGAGAATATTAGAGGAATCACGACATACAGAAATTTCAAAATAGGATGAAACTTTAATAGTTGTTACTTGATCGCAACGCTCTGTGTCGCAGTGTACACCAAACAGCGTACTCGTCGATATATGCCCAGAAACGAGGTTCCGTCTTCAATACAATCTTAGCTCTTGAAAGAAAACTGGAGGGATAGCAACAATAAAATGATTGTATAACATTTGAACATACGTACCGGTGTTGTTTGAAAGGTAAATTTTCCACAGAGTTGTACCGAGCCATTCTCCCACTTCAGGGTTTGGCGGTATTATACCTTGTGTTTATTATGCTGAGAGTGTGTGTGTATGTGGGGGTTGGGGTATATTTCGTTTTGGAACATATTACCAGTGGTGAAAGTTGTTTGACGAATATAGAACCCACATGCCACTTTTGCGAGCTCCTTCGTATATTATACAAAAGTCCAGCAGAAAATGAAACATGTACTAGCAAATGCATCATTGGAAGAGATAGCGATTAAGGTAGAGATAGTGATTTTACAATGAACTGTTCTCCTTTACACTCCAAGAACTGAACGACGACTTTTCGAAACCAGATTGTGATTAATATAGACAACCCAATATTAATTTGTTCGTTCGAGTTTATGGTCAATTTCAGCGCCAAAGGCTATATCAAAACCACAACCATGTATGATTATAAGTATAGCCAATCATGTATACCTGTATTGCCCACTTCAGATGATCTCCGTCCCATACGTTGGATGCGGATACCATTTTAAATTGTAACAAGCCAAGACTAATACAGGGTCTGGACCTGCGTCGCTGCATGCAACAGATCTGAAAATTAGATACACGATACAACTCATCATTATGAAGCAGCAGACCAAATATAAAATCATTCCCTTTCATAGAAGCCAAGAAAGCTTTGACGGAATAAGTGTTTCGGACGGACTGACGGACGGAGTCGAGCGGTTACTAGACCTGCTCTGCCGCTGGCGACGCAGGTAAAAACAGAACTTGTTCACCACAGTAAACGGTACCTTTTATATAACAAAATCTGCCATACTAATTATTTCTTTTTACAATTCCAATATACATCGTTTCCTTCTCTCCGGGTACTTCAGCTTCCTCCACCCATGAAACTGTTATACACGAGGTGACCATGGCTGTCGAAAGTGTCGTTTAACCCCAATAAATAAATAAATATATCGTTACCTACCCCCCCACCTTAATCATGTACCAAGCACAACAGAAACAAACGGCCAGTGCTATTTAAAAAAAAAATCATCATTCAGGTTTTATACTTTCAGTGTTTGCTGCAAAGCGTTATTCATTCCCATCATTGGGATGAGGTGGTTGGGATCATAAGCAACGTCTTTGAATTACAAAATGAAAATTATTAGTTATTCAAACTTTTTTCGAACTATTCTATTCCTGTCAAGGTGAGGGTTAAAATGGGGCGGCACTGACCAATCATAGGCCAGTCCTGACAACACCAAACTAAATAAATTAGAGAAAAAAGAGGCCTTGTGAAATAATCCAATTGACCTAAGATTTAATAACGGGTAACGCGATTGACTTTTAGAATCTGGAGCCAAAGAATCGGAGAATTCTCCGATTCTTTGGCTCCAGATTCTGAAAGTCAATCACGTTACCCGGGAAATTCATAGACCACAGTATTAATGATTATGTATTATAGTTTACTACGTTACGACGAATATCATCTTTTTCCGACACCAGCTTCGTCGATAAAAATGGAGCTATGGTTTAATCTCGCGAACGGGAATTGTCCGGTTACCGGTTCTGCAAATAAGTCCTAATGCTCGGCAAATTCATAGACTAGAATCGGGAATTCCCGGTTCTGTTCTATGAATTTCACGAGTATGGGGACTCATATTCAGAAACGAGAAAGGTTAAATTCCCGGCATCGTGACCGACTTTGAAAAACGAGAACCAGAAAATTTCCATTCCTGGGAATAAACTCTGAGCTTACGCATACGAAAACTGTTTCTTTATTATGTCCTCTCATCAATCATTAATATTTATATTCGATCCTTTACGTCACTATTTCAATCCTTTTTTTCTATGATAGTTTGTTACGTATTATTTCAGCTAATGGGTCTATCTTTCCATCACTTCTACTTCTATTCCATATTTTGCATATCGCCAAATTCATCACCAATAGTAATATGCTAATGCACATGAACGATAATCTCCATCTCAATGCGCATCTTAATATCAATGAAATTTAATAAGTTTGATCCTGCATTCCATCCATTACCCACCACATTACAAAATCTCTCTGCATTGTACTCACAAATTCATCTTTCAATTTATTTTTCATCTTTTTATGTAACGCAACTTAACACACCACATTGGAACCAGGAGCCAGTACTACTATGGGAAGTGGTGGCCGAGTGGATATGTGCGCTGATCTCTCATGGCAGAGGTCCCGGGATCGTTCCCCGGCCGGGGAAAGTTCTCGAGGTGTCCAAACACTCTCTGTCAGCATCATTTGTGGGGTTGATGCTGTCACAGCGTATCGTCCTATCGGGTGGGGACGTAAAATGGCTGTCCTCTGTGCAGGATAAAAATCCCTTCGTAGTATTCGAGAAGAGCTAGGCCACGAAGTTGCCGCCATTGGGCCAAGGGAAGGCGTTAATATAAGTTGCATAACTTGTTCGCCACTCCTTGTAAAACAAATAAGATTAAATAAAAATAAAGCTTCACAATTCTATTTTCTAGAATTGTGTTTTCTACCTTTTAAATAACTGACTAAATGAATCATTAGTAATTTAAAAGATATGGCAGTTTGCAATTGGCAAATTGCCAGTTCTTTGAAAATGCTAATGGTTCATTTTAAACCATTTAACCCTTTACCCAACGCAGACGATATCAAAATTTATGATTTTAAATATCATTTTTTAAATTTTTTCAAAAAATTTCAACAAAACCATATCATGTGACCCCTCGTTGGATCGAGCTCGACGAGCTCGTTCCAACGAGGGGTCACATGATATGGTTTTGTTTAACTGCTGAATTCAACTGCCGAATTTGCATATTACGCGGGCGGATGCGGGCGATTCGTTGGGTAAAGGGTTAAAGTCATAACTAGAAAATACAATTCTAGAAAATACAATTGTGAAAATTTATAGTATTGGTGACTGATCGTTAACACACGGTGTAATTTAACAAACACAAAATTCGAATGCTCTGAAACCAAGGTGTAAGTTGAAGCATAAAATCCTGATCAGAATTTTGACGTAACGTATCTTCTGTATGGCTATCCCACTTCAGTCATTACTTTTTTCATCTCGCCACGCACTTGCTTCGCTGAAGAAAGAGATGACGAGAATTTGAAATTTTGTGGGCCTGAAACAACACGTTGAACATTATTTTATGCTTCACGCTCGCCTGAATACGGTGGAGGGCTGAAAAATGGGATAGAATCGGCATGTGGTCTCGGGTTCGACTGACGTCAGAACAAGTGTAACGCCCTTATTTCTCTGGTTAACTATAATTGGTATGGAAATAATTGTTAATATTAGCAGGCGGGTTCAATCTAGGGCTGTCACGATTTTTCATTTTAGTAATCGATTAATCGTCGCAAATAATCGATTAATCGTACCCAGATGACCCCCACCCCCTCCCCCTCTCTTTGAAGTCGATAAAAATGAAGTTCAAGTCAGCTGACCTACCTCAAGTAAACAACGAAGACGATCAACTTTTAGGGACATTCAAAGCTTTGATGTTCTGAACTTTTGAACCGTCAGTGTAATAATCAAGACCGGTCGGCAGTTGCGAAGTTCGCATCTGCCGACCGGTCTTGATTATTACACTGACGGTTAAAAAATTCAGAACATCAAAGCTTTGATGAATGTACATGGAAGACAAATGCTTCCAACGGCTTCTTGGGGTTTAACATCAATGTTCTTAACTCTTTGCCTTTAGAAACAATAGTTTTTTCATCAAATTTTCTTTTAATTATTAAACATCTAAAACGGGATACAATTTACCGATTATTCGACAACGAAAAATACTAATCGATTTCGCCGTGACCGATCAACAGTCGATTAATCGATTAATCGTGACAGCCCTAGTTCAATCTGCGCAAGGCGCTTGCATGTTCAAACTTCAAGTTAGCAAACACTACAATAATGTATATGGACTCTTCCAACTGCACTGGCAGGGACAATAGCGTCAATATTAAAGGTGGTTAAAATTAAAAGTAAAGAAATGATAAAATTTGTTTCCTCATTGGGGTTATCTTTGTTACTTATGAAATGTTGAGGAAAAGGAAGTTCCCCCTTTAGCCTCAGTGGGTATCTTCACCATCGGGCGACACTCTTGTACAAAAATCATAACAGACCATTTCGCAAATTACACGACCCATGCTTTTCGTATTATCATGCCACCTATTTAATTCGACCAATCAACGATCTCTAATAGCATCGCTGCATTATGCGATATTAGGTTATTCAATGGGAACCGGCTATCGGATTGAGTCCATACACTGCCAGCGACCGTGTTGGAGCCCATACATCTCCTCTACTGGGCGCCATTTTGTTTCCGAATTAATTTTCCCACCTCAAGTTTTCACCTATTTTCGTGCACATAAAAGACAGTTTCCTGATGAATATTCAGAATGAAGGATTCGGATCTTTTAATCTATTATTATTTAGTTCGTTTGGTTCCGTTACATAACGTTTGCTTGCCGGGTATGACGTCACATTATTCTCACTTCACCTCACGTGATGCTATACCTGATAAGTAAACGCCCTGTAACTTATAACACCGGGCACATGATTAAAATGAAACAAATTCAAGAGACATAATACTGATTTTCCTATAAGCTTCAGTATCGCATCATTACGCCCGAGTCTATACATAAGAAGAATTTAATTAAAAGAATATGTTTTATGGCATCACTGGAATTACATTTGGTAAACATCAAGGAAAGATATTGGTAAACTGTAATATGCCACCAGGAACGAGAGGTTGGTAAACTGATTAAGGAAAAAAAAATTAATTAAATTTCAACCGGGAAACATAATTTTTGCACAACGGAAAACCTGCCGTTTAACTCTGTGCATGATGCTGGCGGACATTCCTGCCGAGCACAGAGTTTCTCTTGTCACTGAAATCAGTATAAGTTGGGCACATTTAATCGTATTTTCCCCCTATAAATAGAATGGATTTTTTCATAAATGATTTCTTGTTTTATATTTAGATTAATTTTTCTTCAAATCTAGTCATGGCTGCTTCATAGCAGCCATGACTAGATTTGATGAAAAATATATTGTAAATACTCAGCGGGTTAAGAGTTAAAGACGAGAGAACAAAAAAGACAAATTGTAAGCAGGATATCAGTTATAATGTACTACAACACCCCTTTTGGGCTGTAGGATTAAAGTTACATACATTATTTGTTGGGATAACGACACTCACAACTGTCAAAGTCACATCGTGACCGATGGCTTTATGGGTGTAAAAAAGCCAGCATCCCGGGAGAGAACCAGTGAGTGGAGGTGAGGAACGTTCGGACCCTGTTACCCTCCAACTACCTTGGCAGACACAATCAGAGTTAACATCAGAACTGCGCCTTCGTGTAGTGACAAAAGTGATTCGGTATATCATATATTTTAATAAATACTATTGTGTTGGGCGTCGCCTTCCCGGAACTTTGTGTTGAAAGATCTAACAGAGAACGCTTCCTCAGCGTCAGTGACAGTCGTACCGATGGGTGTGATTGTTCCGGTATGTATGTATGTTTCGGATGTTGACTAGTGAGGGGGTGAGGAATAAATCTACGCAACAAGTGATTACAGTAACTGTGTTGTCAACATATATTCAAATTTCTTTTCGTGTGTGCAGATTGTAACTTTATTACCAGAACCATGGTGAAAAGTTGTAATAAACGAAACAAACTGTACCACAGTGAGAATATTTTGTTTTAATCTGTGACATCAGCCGTAATATACATTGAGTTTGCTCTCGTACATAGTTAAAGTCTTTGATTTAATATTATAAAATCATGTCATTCATAATGAGTAAAAAGAAACAGATTCTGTGGAGAGTAAAACCCGTGCCGCGCTGCGTCCCAGAACATTTCTCGCAATTTATCAAATAATTTGATGGCTGCTGTCAGGCCGCCATGATTTGTATTATTAATCACAAACTTCCAAATTTTGAAAAAAATGAGAGGAAATAAATACTCTTCAAATGATTTTTGGCTGCCCCATTTGGTCTTTCTCCATAAAGTACAGAAATATTAAAAATGTCTACACAAGTAATAGTTAACCCTTTACCCAACGAATCGCCCGCATCCGCCCGCGTAATATGCAAATTCAGCAGTTGAAAAAATAGTATTTTTCAAAAAATTTCAACAAAACCATATCATGTGACCCCTCGTTGGAACGAGCTCGTCGAGCTCGTTCCAACGAGGGGTCACATGATATGGTTTTGTTGAAATTTTTTGAAAAATTTAAAAAAAATATATTTAAAATAATAAATTTTGATATCGTCTGCGTTGGGTAGAGGGTTAATGGAACCAGGGACGTGGCTAGAGGTTTCCGATTGGAGGGATGTAGGGTAGTGAATTTCCAACTAGAGGGAGGGACCGGGAGGGAGAAACCTCTCTCCCCATCCCCAAGTTGGAAACGAGAAAAATTTTGAAACTGAAGACATGAAAGGGGGCATAAAATTGATTCAAGTTACTGAAATGCCAACACATTTATGATAGAATTATCAGGTTATTATTATTTGGTATTATTCTGGGAATTGAATATGTGCTAAACAATAATATAATAACACTTTGGTCGGCCGCTGATTTGTCGCGGTTCTCGTATGAGAAGGCCTTGGTTACCCCTGTTCTACCAACTGCTTCCCTATTCCCACGCTTCTTCTCTCCTCCCAACACTCGGAGACGAACTGCTTGATGACATCCCTTGCCCCATTCTTCCCAATCTCTCCGATTAGCATATTAACCCTCTCCTTTGAGTCGCCCCCTAACCACATGTCCTTCATTCTCCCATCCCACTTCCCCATTGTGCTAAACAAATGATCTTAAGAACTTTGAGCAATTCACACTGTCCTAACTTTAAATCAGATCTTATGCAGGAATAATCAATTTTCGATGTTATTATTTATATATTGGTATTTTGGGTAACATATTTTTGCACAATGGCTAATCATGACCACAAAATGAGTATCAACTCAAGACCTTGTAACTGTGAATGATGGAATTAACTCAGGATGACGATTTACATGATGTGATTTTCTTGAAATGCATTTCGAGGATTTTTTGTTATTACGATACGTAAACGTACCATAGAAATCTCGTATCGATTGACATTATGCATACTTATCAAGCTTGATATTGGGTACACTGTAGTTGTAAACAGTAACAGGTGGAATTTTTGCCGATTTGAAATCCAGTTGGAATTTTGTGTAGTAAAGGAGACATCAGCATCATCAAAGAAGCTCTAAAATCCAGATAGATGGAATTTCCAACTACTCATGACTTGCCATCCGAATTTCCAACTATAGAACGTTTTGGCCAGGATTGGGGGGGGGGTGACACCCTCCCCCGCCCCCCACACACACCACTGTCTCCACGCTCGCTTCAGTGATTTACTGGCTTTGCTAACAAGCAGTCTTTCGATGACGCCTGGACAAAGGAGTTTCTAGCCAATCGAAAGATTGCCTGTTTACACGATGTTCAAGCTGCAAAAGGGTCCCCTGTTCAGTAAATTGAATCTCACATGCAGTCTTTCTCGATCTGATCGCGATCGAGTAGCGAAAATATCCACAATTGTGGAACGAAATTTCATAAATAAATTATTGCGAAATTTAAATCGAACAAAGGTGCAATGTTAAAAACGATACTGTGTTGTCAATCTCGAATCAACGTATTTATCATTTCCCTTATAACTCTTAAACTGCTGAGTATTTTCGAGATATTTTTCTTCAAATGTAGGTATGGCTGCTGTGAAGCAGCCACGACCAGATTCGAAGAAGAATTCATGTAGAGTTAATTCAATATATCATTGGTGAAAGAGTATTCCATTGTGATAAATTATGCCCAGATTATACCAGTTTAAACATATTTTATTTGCCATAAAGAATGCAAAACGGATTTGCGAACAGTTTATGCAATTTACATAAACGATAATGATTTAATTGCGGAATACAGATAAAATATAATTGGTATAGCTACAGGGTAAGCGGATAAATTATAAACTGAAAACTCAGAAAAAGTGAAATAGATCGGAAAAAAGGGAAGGAAAGAGATAGAGAATGTCATTAGAACGCAATAAGGTTCACAACGCCATGGGACACCACCGTGTTTATACACAAAACTCACCTTCTAATATACTAGCGAAAAAAAAAAGTTTTTTTTCTGTGGTAAGTATTTAAAATGTGAACCATGATTACCTACAACCTGACTCGCCGTCTGAAATCTGGTACAGAGGTGTGAGAGGCGTATGCCTCTATGGACGTAAAGCGCGAGAGTCCGCTCCTGGGTCCGTCAGCTAATCTTTCCGTAGTTCTGAGACTCCAAACTAAACGAGTTATCGTTGACTCAGGGTTCCCAAATTGCTGGGCGATGAGACTTGCGACTGACCCAGCATAATTAGAGCAATAGCCTAACCACTATCAACTTCGGACATTCGCGGCATTTTGATTTAATCGAGTTGAAATGAAATGTTGTGCAATCGATGTGTACTGTTCAAAACTTCGATTTAATGTGGTTATGGTTTTTAAGCCCACAGCACGTGGGAGTGCCCCGGATGCACGCTTTGTCGAAAAATCCGCTGAAGGCATGCAGCGTCGCACGTGTTCATGGTTGACTGGATTTTAACCACAAACTCTTTAGACAGTACACTGAGGTACTTATGTATCAAATTTTACTACATTTGGTTCACGGATGAAAAAACTATATTACTAAACGTGAACGTGCGCGTTTCTTTTTTCCGTATAATTGACAAGTGGTTATGCTACTTTCAGTTAAAAGGAAAATCCTGTCCCGCGGAGGAATATCTGCCAGCAGCATGCAGGAAGTTAATAAAAAACTTGGCACTGAAGGAATTAATCGATAATCTGTATCGGGACGTTTACAAGCTTTTGTCCGGTTATCCGGTGCGATTTTCGCTACCGCTCAATCGTTGCCTGAGTGCTAGAATGTCCTATGTCCCATAGGGGACATAGGACATTCTAGCACCCAGGCGACGCACTGTGTACACACGTGTGGAAATCTTATAATAATGGATTCAAACAATGGAAAACACGCAAAATGTTACTTATGCAAGAGTTTTGCCTAACTTGATAATGCCTGATCACCATGCTCGAGTATTTTGTGCAAGATTTGCTGAAGTAACATTTTGTCAGGATCGATTCGAGTATTTGATACAAGATTTGCCAAAGTTACATTCAGTTACTTCCTCATTGTCTGAATCCATTAATACAAAATATTTCCAATCAGGTCCTGACTTCAAGTTTAGTTGTTCAACATCCTTCCATACGCATATTCTCAGTTTCAAAATATTGGGCGGTAAATCGGCAACGGAACGGTTAAAAACAAAATGTTTACCAGCCGCAGGATTACCTAACTAGTTGGGCACTAAAAGAAAACCATTTCCGTCTATAGATGTTCGTTGTACATTTCTCGTCTATTAATTTTCTAAAATTCCTTATTTCAGTTTTTAACGTTCACCTTTTATCCTATCCTTGAATTCGTGAATGCCATTTTGTTACTTCCATAAATTTGCCAATGCCCTTCTCATTTCTTTGGCAAATATGACAATGACGAAAAGTGAAAAAGTTTGGGTCTTCTTTAAAATAAATGTCGTTTAACATATCACCTTCATAAAAAATTAATTTTTTAAATTTCAACAGTTTTTAAACAAAAAAAATATTTATCACAAAATTAGAAGATGGGGAACTATGTCTTGCATCAAAATAGGTAATATTTTCAATTTTAAATAATCTATTTGGAGTGAAACCATGTAACAAATAAGTTTCGATTCTAGCATATTATTGGTGTGAATTTTCAAATGTTTTTGTATGGGTTATTGTGTTCAGTTTTATTTCACGCTGCTAGTTAAAATATACAAAACTTTGGTTTCCAAGCAACACAATTTGAAAACGATCATGAATACTTTATTACAAAAAGGAATGTATAAATACAAAATTGTTCATGAATATCCTATTTTCTTGAAAGATATGGGAGTAATTTGTGGCGATTTCAAGTCTGAAAGAAAAGAGGAATAAAAATGAATTTCGAATTGTTCGTAATTGATCAGCAACTGACAAATAAAAATTAAAAATAGCCAAAAAAGAAGTCAGGAATCGAGTTTTCTTGCCTGTGAGGTAATCTGGCTGTGATTGTTCGGCTATCTTTGGGCTGGGAAAGAATTAAACACTGAGCAGGTGCTTCTAGTCAAGTGTCGTCTGCCTCTTCAGGCAGACGACACTTGACTAGAAGCACCTGCTTTACTGCAAGTTTTTCGCGGTATGTCATGTTCAATGAATTCATTCTGATTCCCCGGCTTCTACGAGTTAAGTTTTGTAGGCCAAAATGAAAAGTATTTAGTTATTCAAAGAAAGTTTTTTGCACGTGCCTCCCATAAGTAGAGTTAGACTGAAGAGTTTATGCTTTATATTATGAAATGACCAAATCTGCATTGCACTGCAAGCAAATAGTCAACATTCAAATAATATTGTTCCATTTTTTTCAACTTCCAAAAACATCTGATGAAACATAAAATGCCATTTTTCGAGTTATAAATGATTTTGATTAAGAAATGAAGCGAACTTTATAATATGCAATCTTTTCTCACGTGTGCTGGAAATATATAACGACATAACATCAAGATAGATATATAGAAGATATCTACGCTTCTTTGTGAGTAAGGAGATAGTGAGAGAATTCCCAATATTCACTAAAATATCTTAGATTTTCATTTTATTATATTCTACCTGACATATTACTGCACATTATTCTTCCGATTCGTCTGCAAACACTTAGTTTGAAAACAATAACAAAGATCAGCTGATCGTTCTTTCAAGCCTGTACTACCCAAATCACGCGAACATAAAAGCATAAAAAATAGTCCCACCCACGATAATTTAACCAATTAATTGTTCAACTGGGAGATGGAATTTAATAATTATAATACTAGAAATGATAATTTTCTCATATTGTTTCATTATTGCTAATTTTTAGGACATATTAAATGTCAGTTTTCAGCAAGGTATTTGGAATTGAGCGCGCCGACTCATCCAAAAAAACCCAAAACAAACAAACATCTGCGTATCGATCAGCAATTTTTTTTTTCAGAAAAGTGACCCAGTTCAGGGCCCAATATCACTCTCGGAGTGACTCTTTCTAAACATCTATTTTTTACTTTATTATTATTTTCAGTCATAGAATCACCATAACGGTTTGGAATAGCATGAACGTCGGGTACTGCAGGTAAATCCGGCACTGAATCGCTTGTAATAGTATCGAAGACGAAGTGATGCGCCGAAACGAGACGTCATTTCGGAAGCTACTGAGGGATATTCCTCGTTATCCATCAAGTCGATGGATATGGCGAAATATCTTTTGGATACACTGCGATAATTCACAGGGTAGCATATAATAAATAGAGAGTAATCGCTTGACTGGACTGGTTACGTGAAATAATTCATGAAAGGTGAGGGACTTTTACAAACACGAGTGCGCGAATGCGCACGAGTGTTTTACAATATAGTCACCGCCTCGAATGAATTATTTTACATAACCAGTCCAATCAAACGATTACTCTGTTTATTACTTTTCATTAGTAACAATTATTATATTATTTAACCCTTTATCTAACGTAACCCTCAAAAAACGGCCAGCGCTATTCTCAAAACTCGCCAATTAATTTTCATTATTTTTTTCATTTTTTGTCTCAAAAACATAGGTTATGACCCCTCATTGGAACGAGCTCGTCGAGCTCGTTCCAATGAGGGGTCATAACCTACGTTTTTGAGACAAAATGAAAATAATAGTTATTCAAGAATTCTTTTGCAAGTGTCGTCTGATTTTCATGTTAGGTAAAGGGTTAAAAAAGCAAAAAAACAATGAAGTCCCCATGACACCCACGGCAAAGCGTCTTGTTAGCGTCTTCGTTTGCGCGCACGAACACATGACACAATTGATTGCATAATTCACTTGTGAAGTTATCGTTTATAATAAAACCCGGAAATCCAAGTAAATCACACTTTGGAAAGTAATAAAAGAGACTATCTTTCCAAGTGACACTTAGGAAATAGATTTTGATAGATGTCACTGTATGTTTTCAAGGTTTGTGAATTGTAATTGAAATTGAACGTGTTCTAGTTTCACATGAAAGATCGCAACGCATATAGTGTAAACATATCTACCGTTTTGAGGAGGTATCAGTAATATATAATCAGTGACAGCAAGAAAATCCAAGGTAAAAAAATACATTTCCTTAGTCACTCATACGTTTACTCTGGTACCAACTGAAAAAACATTAGAAATTCTCTATCTTCATCTTAATAGGATTCGTCTATATAGTAATAAACCTCTGCGGATTTCTCAGAAGAGTCCAGTTTAACCCATTGTTGCTTTTGTACATTTATGACGTACGAAATCAAACAGCGCATTGATACTTTTGTATGTCTTATGACGTACGAAATCAAACAGCGCATTGATACTTTTGTATGTCTTATGACGTACGAAATCAAACAGCGCATTGATACTTTTGTATGTCTTATGACGCATTGATACTTGTGTATGTCTTTTGACGTACGAAATCAAACAGCGCATTGATACTTGTGTACGTCTTATGACGTACGAAATCAAACGGCGCGTTGATACTTTTGTACGTCTTATGACGTACGAAATCAAACGGCGCATTCATACTTTTGTACGTCTTTTGACGTACGAAATCAAACAGCGCATTGATACTTGTGTACGTCTTATGACGTACGAAATCAAACAGCGCGTTGATACTTTTGTACGTCTTATGACGTACGAAATCAAACAGCGCATTGATACTTTTGTACGTCTTTTGACGTACGAAATCAAACAGCGCATTGATACTTTTGTATGCCTTATGACGTACGAAATCAAACAGCGCATTGATACTTTTGTATGTCTTTTGACGTACGAAATCAAACACCGCATTGATACTTTTGTACGTCTTATGACGTACGAAATCAAACACCGCATTGATACTTTTGTACGTCTTATGACGTACGAAATCAAACAACGCATTGATACTTTTATACGTCTTATGACGTACGAAAACAAACAGCGCATTGATACTTCTGTACGTCTTATGATGTACGAAATCAAACAGCGCATTGATACTTTTGCAAGACTTATGGCGTGCGAAATCAAACAGCGCATTGATACTTTTGTACGTCTTATGACGTACGAAATCAAACAGCGCATTGATACTTTTGTATGTCATATGACGTACGAAATCAAACAGCGCATTGATACTTTTGTACGTCTTATGACGTACGAAATCAAACAGCGCATTGATACTTTTGTATGTCATATGACGTACGAAATCAAACAGCGCGTTGATACTTTTGTACGTCTTATGACGTACGAAATCAAACAGCGCATTGATACTTTTGTATGTCATATGACGTACGAAATCAAACAGCGCGTTGATACTTTTGTACGTCTTATGACGTACGAAATCAAACAGCGCATTGATACTTTTATACGTCTTATGACGTACGAAATCAAACAGCGCGTTGATACTTTTGTACGTCTTATGACGTACGAAATCAAACAGCGCATTGATACTTTTGTATGTCATATGACGTACGAAATCAAACAGCGCGTTGATACTTTTGTACGTCTTATGACGTACAAAATCAAACAGCGCATTGATACTTTTGTATGTCATATGACGTACGAAATCAAACAGCGCGTTGATACTTTTGTACGTCTTATGACGTACGAAATCAAACAGCGCATTGATACTTTTATACGTCTTATGACGTACGAAATCAAACGGCGCATTGATACTTTTGTATGTCTTATGACGTACGAAATCAAACAGCGCGTTGATACTTTTGTACGTCTTATGACGTACGAAATCAAACAGCGCATTGATACTTTTGTACGTCTTATGACGTACGAAATCAAACAGCGCATTGATACTTTTGTATGTCATATGACGTACGAAATCAAACAGCGCGTTGATACTTTTGTACGTCTTATGACGTACGAAATCAAACAGCGCATTGATACTTTTATACGTCATATGACGTACGAAAACAAACAGCGCATTGATACTTCTGTACGTCTTATGATGTACGAAATCAAACAGCGCATTGATACTTTTGCAAGACTTATGACGTGCGAAATCAAACAGCGCATTGATACTTTTGTATGTCATATGACGTACGAAATCAAACAGCGCATTGATACTTTTGTATGTCATATGACGTACGAAATCAAACAGCGCGTTGATACTTTTGTACGTCTTATGACGTACGAAATCAAACAGCGCATTGATACTTTTATACGTCTTATGACGTACGAAATCAAACGGCGCATTGATACTTTTGTATGTCTTATGACGTACGAAATCAAACAGCGCGTTGATACTTTTGTACGTCTTATGACGTACGAAATCAAACAGCGCATTGATACTTTTGTACGTCTTATGACGTACGAAATCAAACAGCGCATTGATACTTTTGTATGTCATATGACGTACGAAATCAAACAGCGCGTTGATACTTTTGTACGTCTTATGACGTACGAAATCAAACAGCGCATTGATACTTTTATACGTCATATGACGTACGAAAACAAACAGCGCATTGATACTTCTGTACGTCTTATGATGTACGAAATCAAACAGCGCATTGATACTTTTGCAAGACTTATGACGTGCGAAATCAAACAGCGCATTGATACTTTTGTACGTCTTATGACGTACGAAATCAAACAGCGCATTGATACTTTTGTATGTCATATGACGTACGAAATCAAACAGCGCATTGATACTTTTGTACGTCTTATGACGTACGAAATCAAACAGCGCATTGATACTTTTGTATGTCATATGACGTACGAAATCAAACAGCGCGTTGATACTTTTGTACGTCTTATGACGTACGAAATCAAACAGCGCATTGATACTTTTATACGTCATATGACGTACGAAAACAAACAGCGCATTGATACTTCTGTACGTCTTATGATGTACGAAATCAAACAGCGCATTGATACTTTTGCAAGACTTATGACGTGCGAAATCAAACAGCGCATTGATACTTTTGTATGTCATATGACGTACGAAATCAAACAGCGCATTGATACTTTTGTATGTCATATGACGTACGAAATCAAACAGCGCGTTGATACTTTTGTACGTCTTATGACGTACGAAATCAAACAGCGCATTGATACTTTTATATGTCATATGACGTACGAAATCAAACAGCGCATTGATACTTTTGCAAGACTTATGACGTGCGAAATCAAACAGCGCATTGATACTTTTGTACGTCTTATGACGTACGAAATCAAACAGCGCATTGATACTTTTGTATGTCATATGACGTACGAAATCAAACAGCGCATTGATACTTTTGTACGTCTTATGACGTACGAAATCAAACAGCGCATTGATACTTTTGTATGTCATATGACGTACGAAATCAAACAGCGCGTTGATACTTTTGTACGTCTTATGACGTACGAAATCAAACAGCGCGTTGATACTTTTGCAAGACTTATGACGTGCGAAATCAAACAGCGCATTGATACTTTTGTATGTCTTATGACGTACGAAATCAAACAGCGTGTTGATACTTTTGTATGTCTTATGACGTACGAAATCAAACGGCGCATTGATACTTTTGTATGTCTTATGACGCGCGAAATCAAACAGAACGTTGATATTTTGTGGACATTTGTTTATTATTATTTTTCGATTTTTTAAAGTTTTAACCTCAGTTCCTATTTTCTCCCGAATAGTGCTCAGTGACAACCGTTGAGCCAAATCTTATCGCAGCTTAAAAAACTAATATAATTCTGCTATCAAGACTTCTTAACTGGTTGAGTGCTAGAAATGAGGATACCAGAGCAAAAGCCAACACTTTGCTTGCTTATATTTCATATTCAGTCAAACACAAATAATATTTTGTTTGTATAAATTTGTTTTATTACAAATTATTGGAGAGTGCATGTGGGCGTGGTGCCTGTGGGTGTGGTGCCTTTGGGCACTCTCCAATAATTTGTACTAAAACAAGTATTGAATAACAAATTCAGACCACCAAAAATAATTTAGTCCTCAACAAGTTAATCACTAATGTGAAAAATCCCCGTCCGGGACGACCCGCGTTGTGTCCTTGGGCAAGGCACTTTATCCTGGTTGCCTGCATGGGGGCACGATGACGCCGTGTTCTAAGGCGTACTGCACGTCGATGGTGTACATGTCTTCAACCGCTGTAATCCTGCTTGAGCGGTGCATGAACAGAGTTAGAATGTTGAGGAGCTGACAGTTGCTCGTCGTTGCTCGGTGGTTCTCTCCGGGTACGCCGGCTTCCTCCACCTGTAAAACTGTCACGGTCACGATTAGCCATTGTGCATAAATATGTGACCTTAAACACCAATAAATAAATAAATAAAGTGAAAAATATCTTGTTATTTGTACTTTCCGACGTTTGACGTCGCATTTTGAAAAACGTTGAAGAAACTGAATTCCCAGTGACGTTTGCACGTCGGATAATTAATGTATCAAAGGGTTAAGATCAATTATCCCCATAGAAACCCCGTGAAATGAAGCAGTGCTTGTTTACTGTGATAAACAAGCTCCATTTTACTGGTAAAATAGGACCCAGCCACCATTGATTGGGGAGGAAGTACTCTAAAATGGACAACATGGGTATACGCGATTGACTAATCTTGGCGTTATCCCAATGGTGTGGTCATGATTAGCCATTGTGTAGAAATATGTGACCTTAAACACCAATAAATATATAAATTAAGATCAAATAATTCAAAGATGCCATTATAGGGTAGAATTATTAAAAGATTTTTAACCCTTGACACAATGTAGACAATATCAAAATTATTATTTTTAATTATTGTTTTTTTTCTAAATGTTTTCAACAAAAATATATTATGGGATCCCTCATTGGAACGAGCTCGACGCGGCCGTCCCAATGATGGGTCACTGGGTCACAAAATATGGTTTCTTATATTTCGTTGAAAAATATATTTATTTTTACTGCTTTATTTGTAAATTAAGTGAGTGGGTGCGGGCGATTTGCTAGGTGAAGGATTGACCTGCAGCCATCTCCACAAACGTTTGATAAGGGTTACTGAAACATTAAAATTTACGATGAATTCAATGAAGCTATACTCTTTTCTCTCACTCTCCCCCCCCCCCCCCGCTCACTGCATGTGTAACATATGTGTGTCCAGGGTGAGATAGCAGGGAGAGACAGATGTATCCCACCCCACCCACGTGACGTTATACATTTATAACGTTATTATGACGTTATGCATATCGTATCAGTGTCTTGCTACCAACTAATTCACATTGACGTCATCGGAATGCAGTGTGATCAAAGTTTGATGCTCTAAAACTCTTCAACCCTCAAGTTGCCACCGTTCCTAATCGATTTCGTGGTATATACCTTGGTATATACATAACTTGCGCATGCTCTTTCTGATGGTGTCATCAGTTTTTCAAAACAACGAATACAGAATGAGTTGATTGAATCAGCACGTGACTCCTGATTCCCTCTGGCTAACGTAATCGCTGCGTGTTGGGGGAGAAAAATAATCCATGATGGGTGCGGGTGTGGGATGGGAAAATCTCACCCTCGGGACAAGATATTTGGTCCAGACACTCGGCAAGCCTCGTGTCTGGCCCAAATATCTTGCCCTCGGGTGAGATTTTCCCATCCCACACCCGCACCCATGAAGGATTATAATAGTCCCGGAAACTAGGAGCCACTGGGGCTCGGTGGCTCAGTAGGTAGAGGTGCAGGCTGCAAGCCGAGAGGTCCTCGGTTCGAATCCCACCTGCGGCAACCGCGTTGTGTCCTTGGGCAAGACACTTCACCCCCATTGCCCACGTGGAGGCACGATGGCAGTGCGTAATAAGGCGTGCTGCACGTCGATGGTGCACTTGCCTTCAGCCAATGCTAACCCTGCTTGTGTGGAGTTAACATGTTGGGGAGCTGGCAGTTGTTCGGTGGTTCTCTCCGGGTACTCCGGCTTCCTCCACCCGTAAAACTGTCGTGGTCATGATTAGCCATTGTGCAGAAATATGTGATCCTAAACACAAATAAATAAATAGGAGCCACATGTTCTATGTGAAGAGAGACACGTGTACAGTGATAGCTGCGAATCGAGTAGGATTATACTATCCCAACGCCGCGCCATGTATCGACACACCTACCCATACTATTATATTACAAAAACACACCATTACCTATTACAGACACCACTGCATAGACAGAAAACACACACCTACATTCGCGCCTTTAGTCAATTCCTTATATGTACACAAAGTGAGTCTGTGTGTACCCTTGCAATACATGAGTGTGAATGTTTAATCATTTACCTAACATGTCCAGAAGACATCAGTTTCAAAACAATTTATTGAATAACACCCAATTTCTGTCTTTCGTCTACAAAACATAGGGCGTGGTACGGTACTAGAACCCCATTGGAACGATCTCGTCCCAGTGATGGTTCAAAAGCTGTGTTTTGATGGAAAACTTGAAAACAATAAAATAAAACTTGAAATGCGATTTTTTGTGATTATCCCTGGCCGTTTTGGCCGTTTTGGCCGTTATGTTACGTAAATAATTCACTCACAGTCAAAATTATCAAAAAGTATGTATAATAAAATTCCAGTTTGGATACAGAATAAAATTTACAAAATACATTGTATTGTCAGGTCAATTTACATGGAGTTTGAGAAGTAGATATAAAATCGTCACTCGTTATATTAAATACAATAAGCTTCTTCTCAGCGTTAAGTGGTATATTGATTGATGCAACTTGGGACGGCACGTCGCGACGCGTATCTAATTTATTTTTCTGAAAACTTAATATCTTCTATAACAATTATAAGTGTAGTAATGAAAAGCTGATTGCCGCAAATGATAGACAATTAATATTTTATGTCCCCACTTTTCGGAAATTTGAAAACAATGCTTAGTGTGTTTCCATCAGACGTTTTATGCCCCAAGTGTTCCTCATCCTCCGGCAGAGATGCATCGATTAGTTGAGAGGAGCGACTTTGGAATACTGATAAAATCTCTCTTAAGTTATCCCGGTTCACAAATTTTACGTGGAAGTATTTAGCCTCTCTGCGTACTGATGTCAATATAACAGAATTTCAAGTACAGTAGAGTCCACTAAATTGCATATCTCTTAATTGAATAACCCCGTTAATTGAATATAATTTCTAAATACCAAACCATTTGCCATACATTCAGTACAAATTTCACCTCTTAATTGAATATAGGTTATAGAGCAAACTCCTGTTAATTGAATAAAAAATTCTGTAATGTGTTGAGAAATTATCCTGACACTCACCAAATACCCAATGTTTAGAGACCTATTTCACATAAGTGCATCTAATATAGGCATTTATTCTATTATATCGTGTTTGACAGAGCTAATAGAATAAATGCTAAATTTATCTCTAAAACACAGAAAAGTTATCAATTCCTTCTTAATTGAATACTCCTGTTAATTGAATAATTCTCACTGGCAAAGTGGCTATTCAATTAACAGAATTCCACTGTAATACATTTCTCCCATTTTGCAGCTAGGAATTTAGCCTGTTCAACATTGTTTGACAGATCTCAATAAGCTTTGTCAAACAAGACCGTATAGGTGAAATTGCGCGTAGCATTATGGGAGAAATTTGAATCATGCAAGTTTGAAATTTCGACAAAAATCCTCAGTTGAAAAGCCGGTAATTATTCACTGACGCAGAACATGAATGACAGGGATCTGTCGAAGTGATTTTAAATGGGGTTTGTCAGTGTGTCCACTTGGATAATTCCAACTTCACCCCTCCCTTCCCTGCTCCAAAACATTCCGACAAGTGTCTTCAGAAATTCCTACTACATAAAAATACAATTGCACCCTCATGATGGGATGCAAATATTCCGACCCAAGATTTTTGGAGTCCAAATTCCACTCCCACATGGAATGGAAGATTGTCTGATTTCTGTTCTGCAATTTCAATCCAAAAGCAAATATTCTATCGAATTTTACCGATTTTGAGCGAGGAATTGACTATTTTGTTCGACCGAATCTTCAGAAGTTCAAACGTTTGTGTAGATTTACGAAAATAGTGAAGTGTGGGAGGAACCTCTTCGCCCATGTTGCCACACACTTGGTGGATTGTAAAGTTACAACGGACACTTTAAGTGTAGAAGGGGTCGCAACAAATTTCAAAACTCTAGGTGTCTCATGGGGGATGAGTACGGAACTGCTGGATGCTCTTTCTCCAAAATCATGCTGATTTCCTCACTGTTATAACTCTTTTTTTAAACGCCAACACTTTACCCAATACAACAATGTCTCCGGTTAGCGTTTTTCATAAATACCGCCATTCCTAATGATTCATTTTTAATATTTTTTTTAATTCTTTCTCCTCTAAAACATAGTTCACGATTCCTTATTGGAACGAGCTCACCGAGTTTGTTCCAATGAGGGGGCCAATAAGCTATATTTTGAAAGAAATAAAATGAAAATAAGTTCATGTCCAAGAACGAAAATACAAGGGTAAACAAGTGTGTTCTGTTAGATAAAGGGATAAGCAACCGGGAGATAATTCAGGTATATGTTGAAAACAAGCATAATGAACAGTATCCAACATTATATTGTTGTAATTAGAGGTGAGTGCCACAGAGAAGTGATGTGTGGTACGGGCGGGTGGTTATTTGGAAGCGGAAAAGTATGCGGAGCGAATATTTTCCAACAAATTTTATACACATGTCTGCTGGAGGAATTCCCAGGGAGTGGGGGGGGGGGGGGGTGGCACTGAGCCAATGTAGGCCTCTTCGTTAGAGGACCGCGACAAATCAGCGGAAGGCCGAAAATTTAGTATTGCATCAAATTCCCCCACATTTCCTCGAATTATCTAATTAGCATTCTCCAACAAGCTCGGGAAGTGAAGCAGTGATTATTCGGGTAAACAAGCTCTGCTTTACTGGTAAAATAGGACCCGGCAACCAATGCCTGCGGTGTAAGTCCTCGAAAATGGGCAACATGGAATGGCGATTGGCCGGACTTGACTTTATATCCATGTTGCGGTCACGATTAGCCCTTGTGCACAAATATTTGACTTTAAATAAATAAATAAATAAAACGATTAGTCCTTGTGACAAGTGAACGAAGGAAGGAATGGTTCAATTGCTGATCAATACTATGACAGTGAACAATAATATGACAATGAATGAAACTTTTTACTCCCATTCCCCTAGTACATGACTAACTTTATCAACATAGTCCATTAACTGCAAATTGCCATTGCGAAGATTGTCCTTAGCAGCCCTCTACCTCTCATCAACCAAGCACTTACGACATTATTTAATATCCTTTTAAAAAACTGTTATTTTCCACGATTATGGAAAAAAGGCAATGTGGCACCGGTATTAAAAAAGAATCCTTCTAATGCTACTCTACCTACTTCTAGCCCTCTACCTCTCATCAACCAAGACATACCACTTACGACATTATTTAAAATCCTTTTAAAAAACTGTTATTTTCCACGATTATGGAAAAAAGCCAATGTGGCACCGGTATTAAAAAAGAATCCTTCTAATGCTGTTACCAATTATCGCCCGATATCACTAATTAGCTGTACTGGCAAGTTACTTGAAAAGTGTGTGTTTAAAAGATTATGGCATTTCCTATGTGATAACAATATACTGAGCCAGTTCCAGTCAGGGTTTTCCCCAGGTGACTCAACGGTATTACAACTGACAGATCTTTATGATGAATTTTGTCATGCCCTTGACGACGGTATTTGTTTTTGTGATGTCAGTTAAGCGTTTGAGGTATTGCATGTTGGTCTTATTCACAAGCTCGAGAAAATAGGGATGTCTGGCGATCTACTTTGTTTTTTTAAAATCTTACCTCTCCGACCGGTATCAGCGGGTTGTGGTAGCCTCTGAGGTGTCCTCCTGTAGACAAGTAACATCTGGTGTTCCACAAGGTTCCATTCTAGGCCCACTCTTATTCCTGATATACATTAACGACATTACTAAAAATTTACTGAGCAGCATTCGTCTATTTGCAGATGATACATCTTTATATCTCAAAGTAGAGAATCCTGATCACAATATTTTATATAGTGCAAGCAACTACCTGCAATTTTTTCAGATTTTCTTGGGAGACAGCTTAACATAAGCTTATAGCTTACTGCTGAATCCCACCCATACAACTTGTACATCAACTATGTTGAACTACCTATATGCATACACCTGTATTACAAGTCTCCATGAACATTATGTAATTATCATTTACCTGTATGTATTATATTATAATTCATGAATAAATATTGTTTAAACTAACCAAGACATATGTCTTCTTTCTATTTGACTTTCTTTGATGGCCACGCTGCTGGGCTATTCTTACTTCAATCCTCGACTGCTCTCTTTTGATGAGTCTTATAAACTCATAGATGTTAGGATGACATGTGGCCAACGAATTCAGCCTACTGTGCCACCCTTTTAAATTGTTATTCGTGCGATGTCCATCATTTCCAAATTGATTCCATGTTGGTTTATCACATTGTCCATCATCAATCCATGTTGTTGTCATATAGTCCATAAAATCAGTGACTTGTGGACTATCAGGACTCTCTGCGATTGCATTAGCCCACACTTCTTCCACGTCGTCCAAAGGTACTAATGGGAGAGCTTTGGCTCTAGAAGCTAAGCGATGAAACTTAGTCCTCTTTATATTTGCTGGCAAGACCAAGGTTCTGGGTCTTTCTCCAAAGTGACTGCTCGTAGTGGAAGAAACAACCACGGATTTGCACACCACCAAAGACCGAGGTGGCTGCATTTGCAGCGGCGTTTTCAAAGTCAATCTGAAATGTCTTAGGCTGTAGATTCATGTTGTAGTTTCCCATTTTATCTTTAAGCATTTCAAAGGCAGTTGTATATGTTAGGCTGTTTTTGTTTGGTAGTATGAAGTAGGCTAATGGGTACACAATGTTTTGAATTTCTGCATGCATAGTGTAAATTTGAAGAAAAACTTCGGAGATGAATAGAATGTCCCATCTACATAAATACTATCGGCATGGCAAAGATACTCCAGATTCTCTCGTGTTGCAAATGCCAGTATTTTATCAGCGTCCCCGTGAATGATGAACTGAAATGGTTCCCCGGCATCGGTTTGTGTCCATTCACCATCAAGTTGCACTGACATCCTACTTGTTGGCATTTTTGGAATCGTCTTTTGGCGCTCTCTATACACGGCTGATTTCATAGATGCAAAAGTTGGAACATGCTCAATAAACCCACCTGGTAACAACTCGAGTTTTTTTCTGATAACTGAGAGTTCATCATCATAGATTCGCGTTATCGTGTTGTCTCTGCTCTACATCTTTCAAAAGGTCTAGCTTTGAATACGTCAATATCATACAGAAATGCTGAAGATGCGTGGCTGTGATCAATGATTCCAATTTTCAGCAGCATGTCCCCACTAGTCTGCAAGGTACTTTTACAAGTTCACTCTGTACATGTCCAGTAAATAACTCCATTTTTCTCTCTATAGGTCCTATAGGCATGGAAAAAATAGAATACAATTAACTTCTTCCAGCAATAAAACTTCCAGCCTTGATTATATAAATTAATTTATATAATCAATGTCTTTGTAAACAATTTATTGGGCCATTGTGGCCTTAATTATCAACAAACACGCGGCTCAGTCAGTCATAATATTACGAGAGCGAGAAAGCTTCATACAATGTTTGCTTAACAATTTGAATTAACAGATTAGTAGTTTCTTTATTCAAATTACTAACTTGTTTATTTAATTTATCAATTTGAATATTTAATTTATTATGAGACTTTTTATTCAAATTATTAGAAGGCTGGTAATTTACTAATTTGAATATTCAATTTATTACAACTGCTGATTCAAACGAATTAACAGTGTTGTACTAATTTGATTAACAGTCTAATAAAAGTTGAATAAGGAGTCTTGAAATGTAATTAATATTGAAATTAATACACTGAATAAAGAAATTAGTAAATCAGTTAACAGTCTTTTTACTAAATTGAATAAACTGTCTTAAAATAATCTGAACAAAAAGTCTCGTAATAAACACTCAAAACGATACACCCGTGTGAATGGGTTAATCGATTTGGCACGAGTGCTAGCGCGGAAGAATAAAACGAGAGGCTCCCGGCCTCAAGTTTTATCCTTCCACGATGGCACAAGTGCCATATCGATTAACACATTCACACACGCGTGTCGTTCTGTGTGTATTACACGCCTGCACTTCAAAATAAAAAAAAAAACAACAATTATTAGAAAGTACTCGGCATTTTATTTGACAGTTATCAACCAAAGGAAAACATTTTATCGCCTACTAACTTTGCGAGGGGAACGCGTGTTACTATTTCGTACCCAGAGTTCCAATGTGTTCTATGTGCCTACTGGCACATAGAACACATTAGCACTCGGGGGACGGCTTTTAGCTATCGCTAGCGATTCAAATTGCGATTGCGGAGCATCATTTGTAGAAAATCTCAGTAAAATTTCGCATCTTTATAAAAATAGTCCGTCAACGATTTGTGTTCCGCACATGTGTACAGAACAGATTTTCATTTTCTTCATGATTCAGTCTTGATGTAGATGGGAATTTCATAGAACAGGTGTGCGATAAAATAATTTTTATCAACAGTCTTGAAATGTGTTGAATATTCAAATTAACTGAATAAACAAGTCATTCAGTTGAATTGACAGTCGTTTACTAAATTGAATAAACAGTCTTTAAATAATCTGTATAAACAGTCTCGTAATAAATTGAATATTCAAATTAGCAAGTTGAATTAACCAATTAGTAATTTGAATGAACAGTTGACTAATTTGTTAATTCAAATTATTAACTAAACGGGGCGTAGTGGCGTCGCGGTAACCGGTTCTCGTCACATCACCTTAGTTAATCAACGTCGAGCGCGGTTAGTAGTTGGATAGGTGACCATTTCAGCGACTGATTCTCGCTCCCGCATTGTGTCCTTGGGCAAGGCACTTCACCCCGATTGCCGACATGGGGCACTATGACGCTGTGTACTAAGCCGTACTGCATGTCGATGATGCGCATGTCTTCAACCAATCTGACCCTGCCTGTGCCGCGGTGCAAAGTTCAGTGTTACGATGTTGGAGAGCTGACAGCTGCTCGTCGTTGCTCGATGGTTCTCTCCGGGTACTCCGGCTTCCTCTGCCCGTAACACTGTCACCGACATGATATGACCCTGGCTGTTAATGTGTCGTTAAACCCTCTTAAATAATAATAACTAAACATCGTCTGACTCTTTCACGCTGCCGTATAATAACACATCCATTTCTCTTTTCTTATTATTTATTTATTTATTGATGTTTAAGGTCACATTTATGCACAATGGCTAATCATGACCGTGACAGTTTTACGGGTGGAGGAAGCCGGAGTACCAGGAGAGAACCGCCGAGCAACGACGAGCAGCTGCCAGCTCCCCAACATCGTAACTCCGCACTGCAGCACAAGCAGGGTTAGATTGGTTGAAGACATGCGTACCATCGATATGCAGTACGCCTTAGTACACGGCGTCATCGTGCCCCCACGCGGGCAATGGAGATGAAGTGTCTTGCCCAAGGACACAACGCAGTTGCCGCAGGTGGGATTCGAACCGAGGACCTCTCGGCTTGCAGCCTGCACCTCTACCTACTGGGCCACCGCGCTCCCGCGTTCTCTTTTCTTAAAAGCCACCCAATTAAAATTGAATGCGTTTCCTTCGCCCTTCTTTTCAGGGTAAGTCATTTAAAATATTTTTTTTTGAAATTTCACATATCACCTTTTAGGCGCAGCTTAAAACAAGACAACACGCTATTATTTTGGAGAAATTAAGTAACTTTTGGCACAAAACAGTTAATACATACAGATTATCATGGCAATGTACATGTCCTGTGATTTGTATCAGATTCCATGTGGTGTCCAGAATGGGATCTCAACGAGACGGATTTTCCGGCGAGTTGTGATCCTATTTTTGGACACCATCGAGAATCTGATGCCAATCAGAGGACATGTACATTATCATGATAATTCATTTATCTAACAATTCTGTCACATAAACAGATTAAATTATGAATACAGTAGTTTTGGGACATAATGTTGTGCGAGAGAAAGTTAAAGTAAAACATATTTTATGGAACTATATTGTTGTACACTCTAACAAGCAATGAGTAATACGGTCACCTCAATTTTCAAACATGTCTTGTCAAATTATTCACTCTCAGTGTCACTTCCATTGATAATCCGCTTGGATTTACGAGTGTGTGACGTGGGCACACCCTGAGGAACCGAATAAGTGTAATATTGAATTGTGCAGTTACTATTTATTGGGGGGGGGGGGGGGGGGGGGGGGGCATTCACTATTAATAGTCGTGTCGCTAACTGTAAGGAATTCAGTTTTCTTTTGTAAGCGATCAGTTGAGTCGACCACTGAAACGCGCATAGAACATAATCATGTGTCTGTTATGATAGCCCGTCGCGTTACCGGAAACCAGTCGTCAATATGATACGGAATCGGAATGAATCGTCTATATGATACGGAATCGGAACACATTATGTGATACACGCCGTTTCTCGTGGTTTTCAGGTCAAAATCTATATGATTGTTAGATAAAACATAGTACCAAGTATTCATTTAAAACGGTGATCTAATTGGGAAATATCAGGAATATCGTTAACCCTTTAACACAACGTAACGGCCAAAACCTGCCAGCGCTATTCTCAAAAATCACCAATTAATTTTCAAAATATTTTCATTTTCTGTCTCAAAAACATAGGTTACGACCCCTCGTTGGAACGAGCTCGTCGAGCTCGTTCCAACGAGGGGTCATAACTTATGTTTTTGAGGCAGAAAATGAAAAAAATTATTTATTCAAGAATTTTTTTTGCAAGTGTCGTCTGCTTTTCATGTTAGGTAAAGGGTAAAATGGTTTCATTTTCTATTGTCCTGTATAGTATGACAAACATTTATAGAACATATAAATCAGAGAGTATGAGATAATAATGAAATACGATAAAAAATGAGCGGAATTTTTTTCGAACAGATAATGAGTTTAAAATACTTTGATGGAAGATATCGTATCGGAAGTGCACGCATGCGAGAAGTTATATAATGCGAATTGGTTTGTACTGGGGGTGCGGTGGCTCAGTAGGTAGAGGTGCAGGCTGCAAGCCGAGAGGTCCTCGGTTCGAATCCCACCTGCGGCAACCGCGTTGTGTCCTTGGGCAAGACACTTCACCCCCATTGCCTATGTGGGGGCACGATGACGCCGTGTACTAAGGCGTACTGCACGTCGATGGTACGCATGTCTTCAACCAATCTAACCCTGCCTGTGCTGCAGTGCGGAGTTACGATGTTGGGGAGCTGACAGTTGCTCGTCGATGCTCGGTGGTTCTCTCCGGGTACTCCGGCTTCCTCCACCCGTAAAACTGTCACGGCCATGATTAGCCATTGTGCATAAATATGTGACCTTAAACATCAATAAATAAATAAATAAATAAATATTGGTTTGTACTACAGCCGGCATCGAAGCGTCACATATGTATTATAAGAGATCGTCATTTCAAAAATTCTTCTGATGTATAGATAACTTGTACTGAACACAGCGAAAAAAATTAGTACAGCACGCTTCTACGATTTAAAAAAAAAACATTGATAAAAAGATCTATGAACTAGTATTGTCGACAGATGAAATAGAGACACATTGATATAAAAGATTAGAAAGTGTATGCAGTTTTGAATATCGAACGCATTAGCGATAGTTTGTGATGTAAAGCAGACTCTTGTGTAACATGACACTAAATCTATCATGGATGAAATCATAAACTCTGCATTCTTACATTGGATTTGCAGTGCATCATTACATTACATTGCATTATTTATCACACTCAAATCATTTCTTGGTGCATGACATTCAACACACAAATTACATAAAATGGAAGATATAGACAGAACGCAATGTGTGTTTGAATCGATGGGTGGTTTACATAACGCGTTGGAATGGCGTAGTCAGTATTTCGCGAGAGCCGTAGCGTTCTGTGTTTATTACACATCCTATGCATTAAAATTCAATTAACTATACATATTTTAATTCCGATGTTTAAACCCGGAAGTGAAGAGTCCGTTTGTTTTGCTTGTAGTTGTACTGATCAAATTGATCGATAAAAATCAAAACAACCGTTTGGAAACCAGTCTAAATTACATTCGTTATCTGTTCTAATGGGTGCTTGTTGAAATACGTTCACTCTAAACAGTTTGGGTTAACAGTTAACCCAAATCAACTTGGGTGAGTGAACATGAAACCAATTTAGTGTGTATGACTGTTTCTCTTCGGATGGTGTCCATTCACGCTTAACCATTTGTTGGCTATTACTGTTAGTAAAAATATAAGTACATATAGCAAAACAGCTGCTAGAAACTTTTTTAAAGGAAGTTCGAAGCATGTCAAGATGCCCAAGGATTTACCGAAATAAAGTTGACCAATTTAGATATAACGCGATGCGCAGATTGGACAGCCACGGGACTGGCTTAATGTTGTGGTTGGAAATGAATGGTTTTTTTTTAATATTATCTCATTTTTGGTTAACTAATGTTTTTGTGATCCGACTTTATTTTGCTTTGGACGTTTTCATTTTCACCTACCTGTACGCAACAGACGATCGATAATTGTATAACTAAATTTGGAAAAATTTCGAAGCGAAACTAATGACTCGACGAAAAAGGAACTAGAATAATTCCGCCTTGTACATCACCAGTTGAATACAGAAACATTTTTGCCATACCTGCGATTCCGTTAAATACAAAGGTTTAACCCTTTACCCACCGTAACGGCCAAAACCGGCCAGCGCTATTCTAAAAATTCGTCAGTTAACTTTCATCGAGCTCGTTCCAATGAGGGATCAAAACCTATGTTTTTGAGACAAAAAATGAAAAAGATGAGTTGTTCAAGAATTGTGTTTGCAAGTGTCGTCTGCTTATCATGTTAGGTAAAGGGTTAAAGTTTAATAGATATGCCGTAGCCATATCCCGAGATGCGCAGGCCAGTATTAGGGGGTGAGTTCGAGTAGGGCTATCGCCCTCTCGATGGTGAGGGGTCCGTGGCAAATTTTCAATATCTGAACCCCCGAGGCGGATTCTGAGGCCTCTCTCTGGCTTAAATCTGCCAGCTTATCCACTAGAAAAATGCACCTCCCCATGTAGGTTCTTGAGTTTTATCTTACACTGACCACACTACACAAGGATTATAGATTGATAACTATTCAGCCAATACCTACTCCATCCCACAGACTGCCAATCAGAAAGACTAGGTATTAACTGAATAGCTGTTGGTCTATAGTCTTTATGTTGCCTGGTCATTGATGTAGAACTCCAGTCACCAGTCAATTAAAATATTGGAATCCGGAGATTGAACAAAATCCAGAGTCGGAGCACAGGGAATAAGTAAAGTCGGTAACCGATCGCCGATCGGAGTCGGGAAAAACTAATCACGGGTTGAAAATTCAAACCAACTGGTCTGAAAAGTTGAACACATGAAGGAAATTGATTTCTCTAAATTTCCAAATATTGGATTTATGCCTTCAAATTTCCAGCTGTTGAAAATTAAAATGATTATTGGTGGAAGACACTCCACTCACTTGTGGCGACGTGCCTGCAATGGGATCAGGAGGAAGGGTGGAGTTTTATTTTCCCTGCACTCTCTGATTAGTGTGATTTTCAAATAACAGTTGACAAATATTGACAGTTCTGTATAAAAAGGTGTAATCACTGACCTAATTGCAGTTTTATAAATGTGCTGGAGTGGGCGAAGGTGAGGGATGAAGAATGAAAGGGGGAACACCATGAATTAATTCAAATGTATAATGTCGTATAAAAAAGTAATTATATACTACTCAAAGTTTGCTAAGCACCAAGTATATCCAACTACCTGTTTTACGTTTTAGTTGAAATATTGTAATGAAAAGTGTATATATTTTTATTTAATTATATCTTTAATGATGTAAGTACAGAAATTAAGATTTTATTTGTGTTCGACATTATTTTTTAGCTTTTGAATACGATAACCATGGAAAATGGACATTTTTGGTAAAAGAGGAAATTTTTCAAATTTGCCAAAAAGTTGACTGAGCGAACTGGTATGGGTTCAATATCGAGTATGAGACCCATTACTGTTAATTACAGCTTGACAACGCCTTCTCATGCTCCCAATCGAGTTCCTGGTGGTCCTCTGTGAGATGTTGTTCCATTCTTGGACTAGCATGGCACCAAGCTCCTGGACAATTCTTTGCTGGACGGGCCGAAATTGCAAGCTGCAACTCATTCCAGACATGTTCGATTGGATTGAGGTCTGGATATCTTGCTGGCCAGTCCATACGCTCAATCCCCTTCCTCTGTCGGTACTCCTTGACAGCATAGGCATTGTCGTCCATCAGAATGAATCTATCACCCACTGCACCTGCATACAATCTGACCTGGACATCCAGGATCTCATCAATATACCGCTTTGCAGTCAATGTCCCACGTTCAAGGACACAGAGTTCTGTACGTCCGTCCCTGTTGATGCCGCCCCAGACCATGATTGACCCTCCACCATAGCGGACATGGTCAGCAATGTTGGCTGCATGGAATCGCTCTCCTGGTCTTCTCCATACCCTAGAACGTCTATCTGTGTGGTATAGGCAGTACCTTGACTCATCTGTACAAAGGACAGGTCGCCAATCTTCTCTGGTCCATCCAACGTGGTCCATGGCCCATTCATATCGTGCCTAGCGGTGGTTCTGGGGCATCGGAATGCGGATACATGGTCTTCTCGATCGGAGGCCACCTTCGTGCTACCTTGCCCGGATAGTCTGCGTCGAAACATTTACCCCGTATGGATTTTGAAGGTCACTGCGAAGCTGGCTTGCTGTGGCAAAGCGGTTCCTACGGGCCTGAATGATCAAAAACCGGTCTTCAGCTGCAGATGTTGCCCTGTCTCTGCCACCACCATGCCGGCTTACTGGTGTACCATACTGCTGAAATCGTGTCCAGGCTTTGGTGATTACCGTATTGTGCACACCAAGAGCTTCACCAACCTGACGATGGGTAGCCCTTTGCTCCACCATCCCTACAGCCCGCCACATTTTTGCTTCAGACAAATGCCTTCTTACATTTGCATTTGCCATATTCAATCATTAAATCACATGGGTTTGTGTTGACATGAAGATTGAATACCCTACACATGTCATGCACATGTGGACAGTGCACGAAAACATCATGAAAATCAAGGGGTACATGCTTTCCACGACTGTCACGAAAAGTCTGCATGTCAAGGGAGCTAATGTAAACACTGGGGACCATCTCAATACATTCCACAATCATATCCACCAAACATATCGCAAATATGTCACAAGCAAATTTCAAAATGATGTGTCAAATACGTGGTGCTTAGCACAATTTGAGTAGTATATTACAACAGTCGATAAATCTCAGTTGTCATATTATGTTTCATTGACGAGACCAGGTCCGGCCGATCAAACAAGACGCATATGACGCCCTGTTATACCCCCCCCCCCCCCCCCGCGAACTAAGTTCAGAGAGTATGTAGAAATCACTTTGTCCGTCCGTCCATCTCCCAGTCGTTTCGGCTGTTTGTTTGCCCCTCTGTGCAAGTCGTATGCGGCTCAGAACTTTTGATGGCCGTGAAGGATATTAATGATACTTGGTATTAATGTTGCCCAATGCCAGTGTGTGTGTCGCGAATAAGGTTGAAATGCCTGCCCTCAAGGTCAAGGTCACAAACTAAGTTCAAGTTCGCATACCCCTACATCCAAATCCAACTATAACAAGTCGTGTCCGGCTCAGAACTTCTGATGGCCTCGAAGGATATTAGTGATACTTGATATTAATGTGGCTCACCACTAGAGGGTGTGTCGCGAATAAGGTTGGTTGGAATGCCTGTCTACATGGTCAAGGTCACAGACTTAGTTCAGCTTCACATACCCATATCCAGATATACAAAGTTGTATCCGGCTCAGAACTTCTGATGGCCTTGAAGGATATTAATGATGCTTGGTATTATTGTTGCCCACTATCAGAGAGTGTGTCGCGGGTGGTATACTTGGTCCCAAGTTGGGACAGACCGCATCAAGTTCGATCAGACTGATCTGGTCTCGTCGACTAAGCGAATCCGACATTCTAGGTCAACTGACTGTTGTAATATCCTACATTTATCGAAACCTTCGAAATATCAACACCATTGCGGACTATCTTGTTTTGATTGTACGCTTTGCCAAACCATCGTAACTGTGCAGGAAGCTCTATATTTATTGTTCGATTTTGGTGCAAGAGGGAAATAAAATCTTCAAGTATTCTTCAGTTTAAAGTGGAATTTACAAGACCCACACAGTAAACTAGGTTTGAACCGAATCAACGGCCACGTACAGAGTATTTTTTAATTTTGTATAACGCCTTCACTCTGTGCTTGGAGCCCGTGTAGACAGGTCTGGCCAAATTTTACAGAGATCAGGGCGAGGCCTTGTCGTTGTTTCCTAACTCAATAATGTCATCTGAAAACAAATTTTACCGTCCCGTAGCTTCCTTATCTAACCTGGAGCCAAAACTAGAAAACTTTTACCATTGTATTGTTTAGAATAGTATTTTCTATATATTAAAATCTGATCAGTAGTAGAGCTGTAGGTTAACCGAAACCGAACCGAGGTTTTTAGTTTTTTTTTAAAACCGAAACCGAAACCGTCGACATCCCGTAATCTAAGGTTTTTCGTTTTTTATTAAATACTGTCTTGCTGCAGAAATTCACAGAATGTAGCCATCCCAGAGTAGTGAGAGTACCCAGACACTGTCAATGGCAGTGTCTGGGTACTCTCTCTACTCTGGGAAGGCTACATTCTGTGAATTTCCGACATTTCAGTTTAGTTGTGTTTGCAGCTTTCCTCAAGTTGCGTGTAGGTGTCAGACCTCGAAAAATGGCCAAGCACAATAAAAGTTCTGTATATTTAGGTAATTATTATATTGGCCTTCCTGATTCTTTATGTATTATAGCTTATTTCGGGCATTCATCGAGTTTCACTCAATTTCACTGCCATTCAGTTATAACTCCGGACATGAGAATGAGTTTTATTGAATTTTATTTGGCCTCATGAACAAACTGAAAACCGAACCGAACCGAGGTTTTACTCCACCTTATAAACCAAAACCGAAACCGAACAAGAAATTTAAAAACCTACAGCTCTAAGCAGTAGAACATTTTTGTAACCGACTGCCAACAGGTCACAAAAAGTATGCACACTATTTTATTTCACATTAAATGAAAACAGCTTGATAACGAGTATACATGTACCGTGTAGGGTAAGTGAAGACTGAGCTAATTTGGAAACTCTCCAAATGGGAACTTGGGGTTTTCTCAGTTGTTTTCAAATTATTTGAGCATTGTTTTCAGAGCGACTAAACTTGTTTTTTGTTTTTTTTTGTCATTGATGTATGGACCAAAATGTCCTATTAAGTTCCAGGTGAAACTTTATGTACAGTCAAATATACATCCTATTAAAGTGTTCGTATATTTTCAAATGGTAATCAGCGAGATAAGTGACCTTTCAGGAGCATTTTTTTTTAATTTCTGAAGGAAGCTTATGATGAAAACACATTACCTTGTTTTACATTTCATCTATGTCGCCCCGTCTCCTCCCACTCTCTCTCTCCTATTTTTTTGAATGGACAGACATTTGTACCTTTCTGGCTATTCTGAAAATCTGTATGCAGTTTTGTTCGTTCTGTTGAGACGATCACTTGTACGCTTACAGTGGAATGCACTACATTATTTTCGTTGTATGTACATGTTTGCTTCCACATTTTGAAATACCGCTGTTCAATAATAAAATATTTGACGCTATACCAGAGCACCATTTAACCTTTCTTGCTCATTGTTATGAATGAATAGACAATGATCCGTATTACACTGCTGTAGAGTTTCGTTGAGATTCTTATCTGAACTACATTATAAGTTATTGTGATGAATTGACAGTAATGTGGTCTGAGGTTTGCGGCTCGGGGTTTATGTTCAAATGAGACGCGAAGCGTCGAGGTTGAACATACGCTCCGAGCCGCAAACCTCAGACCATGTTACCGTCAGCTCATCACAATAACGTATATGTTCCAATAAGACACTGCCCATAGCCCTAAACTTACATTGTGAAACACTAGAGGTTTATTTACTAAACCTGTGATCGTTAAAAGTTGCCTTCTGCAAGGCAACTTTTAACGATGACAGGTTCAGTGAATAAACCTCTCGTGTACCCACGACGGCACTGGCTAAATAACCAATAAACCAGATAAACTCATTCTATCTTAGTTCAAATCGTTGGTTCGTAAATTAAGCATCAATTTATCCGGAACACCATTTTGTTGCACATGTGAAAAATCCAGAAAAATGAAGCTGCTTGCTAGGCACTTCGTTGATGAAGCAATTACGAACCGGGTGACGTCATTTGACACATTGCGCGTTGTGACGTCAGACGGTAACATTTGCCACTTGAGCCGTAAACATAGAATATACTAAGCGAGCTCTAGTCCAAAACAAAGGAGGAGGGGTTTAGTGTTATTGGAACATTATAAGTTATTGTGATGAATTGACAGTAACATGGTCTGAGGTTTGCGGCTCGGGCCCCCGTGGGAACCCCGGGAAGTGAAGCAGTGCTTGTTTACTGTAGTAAACAAGCTCTGTTTCACTGGTAAAATAGGACCCAGTCACTAATGCTTCGGGTGCGAGTCCTCTAAAATAGGCAACGTGGGTATAACGATTGACTGACCTTGACTTTATCTCCATGTTGTGGTCATGATAGCCATTGTGCAGAAGTATGTGACCTTAAACAACAATAAATAAATAAATTTGCGGCTCGGGCTTTATGTTCAAATGAAAAGCCGCAAACCCCAGACCATGTTACCGTCAATTTATCACAACGTATATGTTCCAATACGACTCTACCCACAGCCCAAAATCTACATGGTGAAACACGAGAGGCGTATTTACGGAACTTGAAATCGTTAAAAGTTGCCTTGTTCAAGTCAACTTTTAACGTTCTCAAGTTTAGTAAATAAACCTCTCGTGCACCTCACTACAGAAGTGAATAAGTAATCAGATAAACTCATTCCTCCTTAGTTCAATTCGTAGATCGGTTTGTAATTTAAACAACACTTCACCCGAAACACCGTCTGCTACACTTTTAAAATCCAGAAAAACGAAGCGGCTTTCTAGTCACTCTGTTGATAAAACAGTTTCGAAACGGGCAACGTCCTTTCAAATATTTCGCGTTGTGTCGTCAGACGGTAACATTTGCAACTGGAGCCGTAAACATATAAGAAACTACGCCAGCTCTCATCCAATCAGAGGGCGAGGATTTTACTCTTATTGGAACATCGGGAGCTTCAGAATATAAAATATCTTTTTTTCTACGAAGGGTCTTCTTTTTTTTTAGAAAATTTACCCGTGTAAAGCTGGATGGAGATGAAATATCAGAATCTCCAGCTGATTAGCTTGGTGACAAAAGCCTTAAGGATAAACCTCGGGGTTTTGCTTTCAATTTCATTAATCGAAAGTATGCTTGAGTTTCGTATGGTTTTCTTTAGGATTTGAGAGTTACTATAGGTGGAAACCTCACTGGGGGTGTTTCAATGGTTTTTCGCTTTCCCTATGCAGAACATTCATAACATTGTGGAAGTCTCCGAAGTTGAAACAAATTACCCCGCAGACTGTAAATCTACAGGGCTTTTAGTAAACTTAAAGAAACTAATGCGATAAATCTTCTATTCTTTTCATCGATGCTTGTCATTCATCCATTTATTTTCATAGCAAAGCGTTACTGTGGGTGGAAAATAACTTTACACAGACTGTTTGAACAAACAACAGCGCTTCGGCAACTCTAATTGTTTCTATTCTAATATTAGTTATTTCGAACATTTGGGCCTGTTCCTCCCAGGAAAGTATTGTCTCCCTTTTTCTAAGTAGAAGCTAATTTCTGGAAATTGTGTTTGTTTGCTTCACCATCTATGTAGCTCAGATAGGGGCGATTTATCGAACCATCACACAAACCAAGTGCACGCAGGTTTGACATTTCTGTGGAACTGCTGATCTGACCCTATCGTTTGTCTGAGCCTTTTTACATGTTTGACGCCACATCGTCGCCTGAATGCTAGAATGTTCTATGTCCCGGAACATTCTAGCACTCAGGCGACGACATGTTACACTTTCCTGGTTCTCTTTTAGTTTAAATAATATTTTATTTCCGCGCTTTCGAATACATGCAAAAACAAATGCAAACGAGAAAACAAAACACACATTGGAATATACACCCAGCGGCAGTCTAATAGCTAATGTAAGTTGCCTACAAAATTACACACTGAACACATAAATATTATAGATGAGAAATGAAACCAAGTCTCTTTATGATATGACATTTTATCATATGACTCGTCCGTTTTGTTACTTTAAAACATTTGATATTTTGTTTTCATATTAATCAGTGATAAATAAAGCCTTCCGTCAATTTCATTGGTCAATTTCAAAACTAGACAATTTGATTGGCTGAACAAAATACAACTGGGCCTCATTCATAATTTGCATAATTAGAGTTGGGAGCTTTCGTTTGCCAATTTCAAAACTGGACAATTTGATTGGCTAAACAAAATACAACTGGGTCACATTTACATAATTTCAATAGGGAGAATTTACGTTATCTGTCCTATTTAGGGTGGGTTATATTGTATTAATCTTTTACCTACAAGAAAAACGCCATTCATTTTTTTTTTATATTTTCACTTTTTGCTTCCAAAACATAGATAATGACCCCTCATTGTAACGAGCTCGTTCCAATGAGGGGTCATAACCTATGTTTTGGAAGCAAAAAATGACAATTTTTAGTTATACGAGAATGTTTTTTCCAAGTGCCGTCTGCAACTCAAGTTAGGTGATGGGTTAAAAAGTCAAACTAAGTGGCTAATTTGTGCGTGTGTGTGTCATATGATAAATAGAATATGAAATGAGTGTTTTTCTCATAATATTTATGAAACTCGTCCGAATTTCCGTTTGGGCTCTTAGACTCGTTTCATAAATATTATATGAGAAAAACTCTCATTCCATATCCTCTGTGTATGTTCACACCTGTATATGGTACATTGTAACCTGGTAGGCCTTGTGTCGAAATACTAGCACCCATGGTAAAGCTTTATAAAATTGTTAGCAATATTTTTAAGAGTGAGCACGGTAATACTGGGTACTACTGTTGCTACAGCAGTTGGTGTTTAATTCACAGACTGCAAATGAAGGACCAATCACTGCTCTGTTTAAACCACCGCACTTTTTCTTGTGAAGTACCTCATCGTTGTGGTATGTACTGCACATTACTAGACCGTTGAACAATAAGAGGGAAAGAAGAGAGAAACGGAAAAGAAAGATAGAAAGGGGATCAGACTGGACAGACAATCCCCACAAGAGGACACCATACCGCACCGCCGCGCGGCCTCATAGAATCCCGATGATCCAGTTGACTGCCCTGGGACGCCGAGGCGCTTCCACAAGGCACGGTTGGAAGCCCTAGGTCTCTGCGACGTGCCGCGCGATGCCCAATTGTGAACGACGGGGGAGTAGGTGTTTTTTAAACTGGCTGGGTTATCACCACTAGGGCTATCACGACTAATCGAATAATCGATTGTCGATCGTTCACGCCGAAATCGATTAGTATTTTTCGTTGTCGAAGAATCGGTAAATTTTACCCCGTTTCAGACGTTTAATAATTAAAAAAAAACTATTGTTTCTGAAGGAAAAAGGTCACGAACGTCGACGTTAAACCTCAAGAAGCCATTAGAAGCATTTGCCTCTTAGGTGCGTTCAAAGCTTTGATGTTCTGAACTTTTGAACCGTCAGTGTAATAATCAAGACCGGTCGGCAGTTGCAAAGTTCGCAACTGACGACCGGTCTTGATTATTACACTGACGGTTCAAAGGTTCAGAACATCAAAGCTTTGAATGTATGCAAAAGAGGATCGTCTTCGTTGTTTACTTGAGGTAGGACAGCTGACTTCAGCTTCATTTTTAACGGCTTCAAAGAAAGGGAGAGTGAGGGTCATCTAGGTACGATTAATCGATTACTATCTATTATTTGCGACGATTAATCGATTCCCAAATTAAAAAATCGTGACAGCCCTACCCAACACGCAGGATATCAAAATTTCTTATTTTAATTATTGTATGTTTTTTTCAAAATTTTCAAAAGTATCAACAAAACCATATTATGTAACCTCTCATTGGAACGAGCTCGTTCCAGTGAGGGGTCACATGATATGGTTTTGTTAACAATGTTTTTTTTCAACTGCTTAATTTATGAATTTCGCAGGCGGATGTGATCGATTCGTTGGTGAAAGCGTCAATGAAATCTCCGGTGTCATCAATTACTTTTGGGCGGTTTTGAAGATCTGTTCTTGTATCTGAGAACTGAACAGGCTACCCCCCGAAAAGAAGACCATCAGCGTCAACCGTTTTCGGGATGCGTTTAAGCGTGTTATTTCCAATGTTTAAATAAAGAGGGCAACAGAAGAAAAAGTGAGCTCTCGCTTCGCGCTCACCACAGATATAATTGGACGAACATGGCTTTAAATTATTGCCTATTTGGCTCTCTTTTGAATCTGGGAAAATGTATCCGAAAAAACCCTACAAGTTACATGTAATCCCGATCATCATTTATGTTTACTCTCACGGCAACATGGAGCGCGATGGCTCAGTGGTTAGGGCATTGGACTTCAAACCGAAAGGCCCACTCTTCGATTCCCGCCAGGTGTAACTGCGTTGTGTTCTTGGGCAAGAGACGTAATCCCAGTTGACCACGTGGGGGCACAGTGGCGCTGTGTTCTAGGGCGTACTGCACGTGGATGGTACACTTATCTTCAACCAATGCTAACCTTGCTTGTGCGAAAGTAGTATGTTGGCGAGTCTGATAGTTGTTCGATGGTTCTCTCCGGGTACTCCGGCTTCCTCCACCCGTAAAACTGTCCAGCATGAGGGGACCCTGGTTGTCGAAAGTTTCATTAAACCCAAATAAATAAATAAATAAATAAATAAATAAATAAATAAATAAATAAATAAATAAATAAATAAATAGAGGATATGAAATGAGTGTTTTTCTCATATGATATTTATGAAACGAGTCTAAGAATTTTCCGTTTGGGCGAGCCTCTGGCGAGCCCCAAACGGAAAATCCGGACGAGTTTCATAAATATCATATGAGAAAAAACACTCATTTCATATTCTATTTATCATATGACACACATATTCACAAATTAACGACTTAGTATGACTTTTTAACCCTTTACCAAACGTGTGTTGCAGACGACACTTGGAAAAAAACATCATCATGTAACTATAAATTTTCATTTTTTGCTTCCAAAACATTGGTTATGACCCCTCATTGGAACGAGCGCGATGCGCTCGTTCCAATGAGGGGTCATAACCTATGTTTTGGAAGCAAAACAAATGAAAATTGTTCGTATATAGCACTGGCCGGTTTTGGTCGTTATGTTAGGTAAAGAGTTAATGCAATATAACCCAACCTAAATGGGACAGATGACGTAAATTCTCCCTACTCAAATTATGCAAATGTGACCCAGTTGTATTTTGTTCAGCCAATCAAACTGTCCATATTTGAAATTGACCAATGAAGTCTTTCAACCCCTGTTATGCAAATTATGAAAATATGGCCCAGTTGTATTTTGTTCGGCCAATCAAATTGTTTAGTTTTGAAATTGACCAATGAAATCGACGGAAGGCTTTATTTATCACTGATTAATATGAAAACAAAATATCAAATGTTTTAAAGTGAACAAATTGGACGAGTCATATGACAAATCACGGTAACAAATGTCATATGAACAATGTCGATGACGACTATTTAGTTAGATTTTTGAGTTCACGACAGAATTGTGTGTTCAATACAGTCAGTCGTACCTTAAAAAATATCCGCAGTCCTTCTATAAATAGTAATATTCTCACTGGCGGAAGAATGCTATTAGAGGTCTGAGGAAATCAAAGCACGAGAACTCATGGAGCTGAGGTAATTGTCAAATCAACCGACTATTCTCCTTCCTTTAACTTTAATAAGTCTTCCTCACTGACCGGATATAAGAATTCACCATCAGGATAAGGATATTGTATGATTGCATGTTTAGTCCTGATTTATCGACAGTTCTCTCTTGCTTACAAATGGTAATTCTTCCTGTAATTTTTCTCTCTGCATGCTACAATGAAAAAGACCGGTTTCGGCGAATATAAGAAAGAATAACCTCCTTCAATATACAACCCAAATCAACTGGTTTGAGTGAATATGAACCCAATTGGGATCATATTCACTCAACCCAGATTAATGTTTAACCCAACCGATTTTAGAGTGCAGAAACAATTTGTTTTGTTTAATTTTCGGAATACATCTCAAGTTTCAAATCCCTTCATGTTATTGAATTTTATGATACTGTATAACAGCTATTTTTGGGGTTTTGCCGAGCCAAATAAAAGCAAGCAACGTTCTACGTTGCCGAAGGAGATAAATCCCTCTTGAAAATTGTACAAAGAGGACGACCGCGCCTGAAAGACAGTTACGTATGCTTTGAAAGGTAACGTCCTCTACAAACATGAACAGATTAACAAACCATACAGATCAAAATTAGTGCCATCTTAGACAAAAATAACACAGTTACGGGTAGAGACTTCTGTATGTTTACAGAACGTCTTCTGCAAACATGAACAGATTTGCAAATCATACAGACCAAAATTAGTGCATCTTAGACAAAATTAACAACTCTGCAGCTAAGGATTTTGTAAATATATCTGGGACAAAATGCAGGACACAATCTGGTACTCGATTAGTTTCCGCTGGAAGATAAAATTATAAGATCACGGCTCTCACAACGTTTTGAAATGCTATTTGTGTTACAGCGATTGTGATGGCTCTCCATATTTCCAGTATGACAAATTCTTTACGAAGGTTTCTGGTTGGATACACAGTTCCAAGCACACTGTCTAAAGTTTATGTACTCTCCGCCTACAGCGAAAGATAAGTAACATTCTAAGAGGGAACACGATGCTGTAGACCCTACCAAATACCTGTATAACTAATAATACATAACGCAAAGATCTCGCACTATCAAGTTTTACATGAGGTAAAATCGCACATACTTTTAATGTTGCCAAGGGTGTGTTGTTGGTTTTGAGCTGCAACAATTAATAGACAACCCTCTTATGGGCGTGAGGAAAGTTTGTTTCGAAGGTGCTCGAATATGCATAAGATACAGTGCCATGCTCAACTGGGAAATGTTTTGGATTCCATGTTCCCATAGACGCTAATAACATAAATGAACTGTCGAAGTATTGTACAAGAAATTTAAAAAAAAACTATCCTTCGAAGGAGATTTCCTTTGAGAGAAACCCCCCAAAACATACAGGCCTCGAGTTTTATCCTTCCGCGATGGCACAAGTGTCATATCGATTAACCCATTCACACGTGTGTGTCGTTCTGTGTTTATCACACACCTTCGCATCTATAAAAGCAATTATTAAGACACTCAGCAATTCATTTGACAACTCGTCCCCGGACTTCCAATGTGTTCTATGTGCCAGTAGGCACATAGAACACATTGGAACTCAGTGGACGAACTCTCAAAAAAAGAACACATTTAATCGTCAACTAAATTTGCGAGGGAACCTGTGTTACTATGTTTAGCTATCGCAAGCGATTCAAACGGTAAGTGCAGTGCACGATTTGTAGACGATTCCAGTGAAATTTCTCTTCTATTTAAAAATAGTCTTTCAAGGATTTCCGAACACATTTTCATTTTCCGCATCATTTAGTTTTGCTGCAGATGGGTATTACATAGAACAGGCGTGTAATAAAAACATATCGCAATTTAAATTGATCCTACAAGTTTGCGAAAGGTTGAGATTTTTTCCATCACTGTTTATATTGGCTTTCATTTTGAATCCATGCTGGAGGCCAACGTCATGGCCAATTCACGTGTGTCCTGCTTATAATTGAAAATACAAACAAAAATCTACCAATATGTTAATTTTCCCACTTTTTATACGCCCGTCATTTTTTGACGGACGTATTATATTATGGCGGTGTCCGCCTGTCTGTCTGTCTGTCTGTCTGTCTGTCTGTCTGTCTGTCCGTAAACAATTTTTGTGTCGCCTACTCCTCCAAAAGTGTACATGCAACATTGTTCAAACTTTGCACACATGTTGATCACCAACTGGAAATACAAAATGGAAATACAAAATGGAGTTACCTGCACCTGTTGTTCTTGTGACAAGTGCAGGTAACTCCATTTTGTATTTCCAGAGTTATGCCCCCTTTTAGTACTTGAAACATTACAGTATTGTGTCGCCTACTCCTTCAACATTTCACATGCTATATTGTTCAAACTTTGCACACATGGTGATCACCAATTGCCGTTGTGCATGTGACAAGAGCAGGTAACTCCATTTTGTATTTCCAGAGTTATGCCATTTTTGTACTTAAACATTACAGTATTGCGTCGCCTTCTCCTTCAAGATTTTACATGCTATATTGTTCAAACTTTGCACACATGTTGATCACCAATTGCCGTTGTGCATGTGACAAGAGAAGATAACTCTGTTTTGTTTTTCCAGAGTTATGCCCCCTTTCAGTACTTGAAACACTATTGTGTCGCCTACTCCAACACACATGTTGATCACCAATTGCCGTCGTGCATGTGACAAGAGCAGATAACTCTGTTTTGTTTTTCCAGAGTTATGCCCCCTTTCAGTACTTGAAACACTATTGTGTCGCCTACTCCAACATTTTACTTGCTTTATTGTTCAAACTTTGCACCCATGTTGATCATCAATTCTCGTTGTTCATGTGACAGGAGCAGATAACATTTTATTTTTAAACGACGAGAATCCTCGCCGTTTATAGCTATTATGATCCTCAAAATGTCCTTTTCCTTGGTGCCACCTATCGTCAATCGTTATCAATGACGTTAACCTGTCAATGAATGGACGCTACCATTGTAAACGACGAGGAGAATCTTCTACAGCAGCCTTCTTTTTATTTTGTGAAGACGTCAGATCGATTAATATGAAAATGTGAAAACCGGTGAATTACCCTTTACCCCAGCCAGGGCAGGGGAATGGGCAATGATTGTAGGGGGGGGGGGGGCGGGGGCATCCATAGTCGAGTCAACAAAAAATTCAAGCCTTACCTCAGAGAAACTTGTGCATGTTCCAATTTTGACGGGCGTATGTTGCCCCGCTAGGCGGTGCTCTTGTTCACATTATGAACGATTTTCACCTAACCTATTATACAGTACAGTCGCCGTGGAGTAGTCGTAATCTATCTACACGTGGGCAGTAATGTCCACGCATACCAGGTAATAAAAATCATCATCAGCAAAATTTTAATTAATGAAGCACCTGGTTGTATCCGGTGTTTCATTGATTACAGTTTTGTTGATTAATCCTATAATAAGTGTTGGAATGTAATATTTTTGCGTCCGTGGAAATATTGCCCACCCGTGGAAAATGACCAGTCCACGAAAGCCGTACTGTACTGAAAAGGAAAGTGTTTGTGTCGGTCGAGGTGTCATAAAAGGGTGTACATCGTTTCGTTTGCTTGCGTTTTATAATACGTCCCTTGAGTTTCAATGTGTTCTATGTTCCTACTGGCACATAGGACACTTTGAAACTCAGAGGACGAATGTACAGTGCTGCGTTTACTTCGATTTCTAAGATGTTTTGAAAACAAAATGTAATTTCAGATTGAACAATTACAGGAAAGTATACAAAGAGTATTTAACTACACAGGGTTCAACTTTACAACTTTAGCTCTATAAGTTTAGTTTAAACATATTTTATTTGCCATAAAGAATGCAAAAAGGATCGGATATCTCTAAATACATCTGATTTACATGCATGAAAAGAAGTTTGTTTTTCTTTAAGGAAGTTATATAATAGAGTTTGATCTGTTGCCTTCTTCACATCCGATTAATTGGATTCCGTTTCCCAGTACTTGTATGAATGTAGGTTCGTCATTGCATGCATCAAAACAACTGAGCATGAATGCACCATTCTCTCGTTTCGTTGAACATAATACTCTGATTGAAGAGCGTCATTTCTTTGCAAGGAATAAATTCACTAAATTGTCTAATTACCTCAATCCAGTGAATAATTCCATTATGTACAAGAGGGGGTGTATTTTATTTTTATTATGTATTGGAACAAAAAATAAACCACAATTACGATCCATTGTACGCAGACAGCTGCTTGGGATATATCTATGTTTAACTAATGCAGCGAAAACTTCATATGGTAATCTTCCTTGTGGGAAATACCAAACACTTGTGTTGAAAGAACCGAAATTCAAAACAGAATATATCGAAACTAAGAAAACACATTATCTGCGCAACTGAAGCGAAAGTTTCTTAATTGCTCAATTTACTGCCACTGTCTGCCCAAATAATGTAAGAATTTCTGAATATTTTTTCGAAATGTCAAACGGTCTCTAATTGAGGTGTTAAACTATTAACACACGCCCTTCCGCTTGAATTTACGAGTGCTTGACGCGGGAACATCCTTTGGAACCGGATAGGTGTAATATTGAATTGTGCATTTTCTATTTATTGCGGAGGCGGGGGTGGGGTATCATTGGATATTAATAGTTCAAGTGTAAGGAATTTTGTTTTTGCTTTGTAAGTGATCGGCTGAGTCGATCACTGAAACGCACATAGAATGTATCCATGCGCCTGTTATGTTATCCGTCGCATTCCCGGAAGCGAGTCGTCTATATGATACGGAATCAGAATGAGTCGTCTATATGATACGGAATCGGTACACATTATGTGGTACGTGCCGTTTCTCGTAGTTTTCAGGCCAAAATCTATGTGATCGTTTGGCAAAAATATATAACTCTAAACATGAAACAACAAACTCTAAACAGAAACATCAAATTTGAACTTTCCCTGCATTGTGTTAAACCTGAGATGTTCCAAATGTTTGAAAACAATAGATCTTTTGAAGTAATTTTATCAGTGAAAATTTATAGCATATTATTGATAAAAAAGAAGTGACCGAGAGTCCGAAAGTCCGAGATTGGTTAGTTGATATCGTACATGTATAACCAGTTTTCGTGCTAGGCAAAACCATGATCTTTAATAAAGTAGAGTTGTTACACTGAAAGTCACAGCGTAACATCTTTCATGTCTTCAAACGTCATCTATAGGAGGAGTTCCCACGTAGTTGACTTTACGTCATCTTAAGGGCGGGGGTACAGATTGACGTTCCAGGAGTTCAGCTAAGTAGAGATTTGCTCGATCAATGTCGAGCTCGTTCCAACGAGGGGTCATAACCTATGTTTTTGAGACAAAAAATGAAAAAAAATAGTTATTCAAGAATTATTTTTGCAAGTGTCGTCTGCTTTTCGGGTTAGGTAAAGGGTTAAATAATCAACAAACATACTCAATTTGCTTCTATTTTGGTTCTCCAATTTACCAATTTTCACTCATTTTTCTTCGTTTGGGAGGTCAAATGTTATAGCCCCCCTGTCGGAGAGGTCACCCCCCCCCCCCCCTGTCGAGAAATCCCTGGTGCCACCCCTGGCCCAAATAAGGGTATAACAATGTAAAATATGTATATCAACTACCATTTTATGCATTCAGTTAGTAAAACGTTTGGGGCGCGGTGGCTCAGTAGGTAGAGGTGCAGGCTGCAAGCCGAGAGGTCCTCGGTTCGAATCCCACCTGCGGCAACCGCGTCGTGTCCTTGGGCAAGACACTTCACCTCCATTGCCCACGTGGGGGCACGGTGACGCTGTGCACTAAGGCGTACTGCACGTCGATGGTACACTTGTCTTCAACCAATGCTAACCCTGCTTGTGTGGAGTTCGTATGTTGGGGAGCTGACAGTTGCTCGCCGTTGCTCGGTGGTTCTCTCCGGGTACTCCTGCTTCCTCCACCCGTAAAACTCATGGCCACGATTAGCCATTGTGCAGAAATATGTGACCTTAAACACCACTAAATAAATAAATAAATAAATAAATAAATAAATAGTAAAACGTTAAAATATATGATTTGAAGTAGGTTGTGGAATACTTATGGATTTTCAATTCGGTGCAAAAGCAGGTTGTGAGCAGATTAAAGCGAGGTGTTTTTTGTTGTCTATTTCCAACTGTCCCGACGCAAACAAAAACGAAACTTCTAATATTGGAAATCTTTGAAAGACGATTTGAAGTTCTCACAATAGTTAAAATTAAACTCAAGCAATGGCTCCAGGAGAATGTTATGTGGGGACAGTTCTACAGATGGAAGATGCCCAAGTAACGGGAGATAACCATCGAACAGCGATTAAAAACTGTTAGACTCTCTAACTTACTAATTGATACAACTAGTGTGAGCAGAGGTTGAAAGGAGTTTTTATGGATGTACAGTACGGTTTAGTACACAGCACCATCTTGCCTTTGCGAAGTGAAGTATTATCTGGCGTCGAATTAATTACTGTTGGTGGGGGCGCCGTGGCGTTGCGGTAACCGGTTCTCGTCAGATCACCGAAGTTAAGCAACGTCGAGCCCGGTTAATCCTCGGATGGGTGACCGTCTGAGCGATCGATTCGGATTCCCGCGTTGTGTCCTTGGGCAAGGCACTAAACCCCGATTGTTCATATGGGGGCACGATGACGCCGTGTACTAAGGCGTACTGCACGTCGATGGTGCGCATGTCTTCAAAAAATCTAACCCTGCCTGTGCTACAGTGCGGAGTTACGATTTTGGGGAGCTGGCAGCTGCTCGTCGTTGCTCGGTGGTTCTCTCCGGGTACTCCGGCTTCCTCCACCCGTAAAACTGTCACGGTCATGATTAGCCATTGTGCATAAGTATGTGACCTTAAATACCAATAAATAAATAAATAAATAAATAAATTACTGTTGGTTAACCCGAATGACCGGTTTCCTGTTCTGGTTTAAGAATGCGTCTCTATTCCATAACGTAAACGGCTGCTGAGTGAACTTGTGGGTAAGCTAGTCAATATTTTCAACTTGCAGCACAAAGGCTACGTTAAACAATAAGAATGGACTCTTCCAGTTGATGCCATTGTACTGCCGTAGACGATAGCGTTAGGGGATTAGGATCGATTTTTTGCCTAACTACCCTCATTCAGCAAGACATAATACGGCTTATCACATTGTGTACGTAAATATGGTAATTGCAGCCGCCTGTCAGTCCACATAATTCATCATCTTGTCACACGACTTGATTAAACTATTCATTTAATTTAGATTCAAACTAAAATATGACAAGAATTCTCATAGAGACCACCTCTTCGTCTTTACCAAACCGCATTAATCAAATCATGGCCAATTATTGCCATTATCAAAGTCGTCACGAACTTGATTAGGTCTGTAATTTTAAATTACATCTGTAATGGTAATTGATGATATTCACTCGAAATAGCTTGCTAAATTGAAGCGAGATCCTCGCAAGTTCAAGAATATTTTTAGTAAAAATAAAAACAAATATATTATTTGACAGGTTGAGTCTTGTTTTGGCAAATGATTACTTCTCTGTTTTGTCAATCTTTATTAATAGCGGTCACGGTTAACAATGCGACATTCAGTAGATAAAAAAGGTCTCTTGTTTTCACCCTTTATATCCTGCAGGAAATACACTCTAAAACCAGTTGGGATAAAATTTAACATAAATTAACTGGGTTCAGTGAATATGAACCTAATTGGCTTCATATTCACTCAACCCAGTTAATTTGTGTTAATGTTTAACCCAACTGATTTTAGAGTTTAAAATCCAGTTGCTTTTCTAGAAGAATATCTTGTTTTTAAACTTGACCAAACGTGGCTGTCTGCTTGTGGTGCGGTCATTTTATAGCCACAAATGCTAAACGTGTTTTTTTCAGCCTAAAACACGACTTAAATATAACTTGCTTATTTTATTATCAAACAGTTTTTTTAAGTTCTTATAGTTTTTAACTTTTAATTAGCTTTTGAGCCAAACTAAACCCTTAAACTCGTAAGACCGATTTTTCGGATACGGCATAATTTCGTCCTATTTTTGTCTTATTATAAGAGGTCTATACACGGGACACTAATGATAAAACAATACCTTCACTCTGCAGCCAGTCGGCTGCAGACTGCAGTTATTATTTTATCCTCCCTGTATATTGATATTGGACTGACCCATCTCACTGCAAGTGTACACAAAGGCGATACCATTCCAGGAAACGAGGGTTGAAAGGGTTATCGAAGATACCAAAGAGAATCAGCCCGCAGTATCCAACAAAATCAAACTGTGTATGTATTCTTATTGAACGAGCACAATAATTAATTAAAACTGAAACCCTTGTCCAAAATGAATCATATAAGTGAAGTTTTGAACATCAGTGAGGATTGACTAACGCCTTCCTCCGAAAGGGTTTCAGGGGCAACCCCCCCCCCCCCCCATAATATGGCAATTATTTTGCGAGATGGGGAACCCTTCACCACAGTCTTTTCATCTATACCACACAGAGGCGGCGCGAAGATGATGTATTGGGGAAGGGGTAAACCTAATTTGTCCCGACTGAGATGGCTAACTTCCAGATTGACAGATTGACAACTATTCCAACTACATCATCAAGGCATACCTTGATGATGTAGTTGGAATATTTTTTAGTCTGGACTATGGATAAATGAATAAATAAAATATACATACTAGCAGTCGTGACGCAACTTCTCATTTGTTTACCACCTACGGTACTGGTTTTCCATATTCGCCAAGCTGGGTCCCCAACAGCTCGTATTGGGTACTGCCGACCTCCGTTTGTACAACTGACTGTTTGTGTGACACGTGACAAATCCACGTATCAAATCTAGTCTTGTCAAGAAAGTACAAGTTTACTAGCAACAGACATTTGATATCTTTGACTTCAATCCTGGAGAACATGTCCCGACTGAAAAAAAAGATTATTGAAAGGGGAGTGGGGTTTTGCACCTCCTAAACCCATATAAGCAACGCCCCTGATAATTTGCACATAAACGTCTCTTGTTGAGTTAGACATTTGGGAATTTGACTATTGAAACCCATTTGTTAACAAGCCCCGAAGCGGCGAGTTAACAAATGGTTTTCCATAGTGAAATCCCCGAATGTCTGACGATACAAGGGACGTTTATCTCCATTGTAATTCCCGTCATCGTTAGAAGTGAAAAAATTCTCCAACCACATTTTATTTGAAGAAAAACAATCAAAAAATGCCATTTTCGATCTCGGTCTACTTGCCATGGTCGAATTTACAGAATGTGTTCGATTCGTGACTCGGGTGACGTAAGAGATTATAAGAGAGAAGGGAGATAGCGCGTAGTGTGAATACAGACATGTTCTAATTGACCCGCTTCGAGCAATTAGAGCACGGTAAGAGTGAATTTACCTGGGAATAGAGCTCGGAGCCAACCGGCTCTCAGCCAATCAAATTACGGGCTCATAAAGAAGAACTAATGAAATTGACCTGATGAATTACAATGCTTTTGATATTCTCTTTTGCTAGTTGTCTATCTCAACTAGTGAAATAGAACTGATGAATTACAACATGATAAACATTGCGGTCTCAGAACAGGTATTTCGAAAGTACACATAGGAAGAAATCCACGGATAACAGTCAGTGACCTTGGCGATGGTTTCTAGTCAAATCTTGACTACTCTTACAAACTACTTGAAATAATTCAACTGGGCTCGAATTATGGATCTGAAATTTGTTTTTTGTTTCAGTTCTGTTTTTGTCGCAAATTTTGATACTTTGGACTGGGTGGAAATTTCACGGCGCTTGCGTTTTAGTGACATTTAACTTTCCACGCTGTGTGATTGTTTTTATTTAGATAGTGATGTGTAGTCGTGCGTTTTGGGGTGTTCGGATCTCTGTTGCAAGGGCTCTCCGAGCCACATGTGACACCGTATCCGCCATCTGAACGCCTCGTGACGTATCTGTTACGCAAGCCGACGAAGTTTTTGAAAGCAGTTTCACGTTTTCGTTAAATTTTCCTTTCGGTATTTACTAAATGACGTGAGTAGTGATGCGAGGTAAGAGGAGTAATTCAACATTTCATTGGTCGTCAAGAAAATTATTTATTTATTAACTCCGGCGCTTTTGGACGCATTTACAATTCTGTCTGCTCTCCAGCGTTTGAACTGTAAACAAACTTTCTAACGTGCCAATTGGTCGAATTTTGATCAAGAATTTTAAGATAAAAAATGATGGCGGGCACTCCGTGCTGCGATAATTAATTTACCCCCAGTGCCTGTATATTCAATTAATACGGGGTCTCTGTTAGAGCTGCGCGATATTCAAAACAGAATACCGGTATCGGTATTTAAAAAAATGTACCGCGGTATACCGGTATATCGAACACCGGTTCAGATATCTGAACATAAGTACCACAATCGACACTTGAGGCATCACAGTCGAAACAGCATGCCTTGATGATGCGGTTCGAAAAACCCTTACACAACGCAGACGATATCAAAATTTATTATTTTAAATCAATTTTTTCCAAAAATGTCTTCAAAACAATATAGTGTGACCCCCTCATTGGAACGAGCTCATTGAGCTCGTTCCAATGAGAGGTCACATGATAAAGTTTTGTTGACATTTTTGAAAATTATATTTTCATCTGCTGAATTGGTATATTACGTGGGCACATGCATACGATTCCTTTGGTAAAGCGATAGTTTATTCATTCTGAGCTACAGTTAAAAAACTTAAGACATCTTGAAAATTAAATTGTGGGTAAATAAATAATGACGATAAACCGATATTTTTGTAATTACACCGGTATTAAATCAATATTGGTTTGAATACCGGTATATATAGGTTTATCGAAATATCGTGCAGCCCTAGTCTCTGTTGACGATTATTGTCGTCATATTTCTCACTAGTTATGATCGTTGACTGGCTAATTTTTCCGGCTGGCGTGATAATATAAGTTATAGGACGTTCACTTGCCAGGTTTGGTTTCATGTAATAAATTAAAAAAATCCGAATCGCTTCATTTTGTATATTTATCAAGAATTTAAATATAAATTCCTTGTCGATGAAAATGAAAATGTTATCGTATGCCGATGACAGTACTGTCTACACGGCTGGCAATAACTTAGAAGCAATTTTAGAATCAGCTAACAACGAACTCAACAAGGTATACAATTGGTATATGGCGAATTTATTTATTTATTTATTAATGTTGAAGATCACATATTTATGCACAATGGCTAATCATGACCGTGACAGTTTTACGGGTGAAGGAAGCCGGAGTACCCGGAGAGAACCACCGAGCAACGACGAGCAGCTACCAGCTCCCCAACATCGTAACTGCGCACTGCAGCACATGCAGGGTTAGATTGGTTGAAGACATGCGTACCATCGACGTGCCGTACGCCTTAGTACACGGCGTCATCGTGCCCCCACGCGGGCAATGGAGATGAAGTGTCTTGCCCAAGGTCACAACGCGGTTGCCGCAGGTGGAATTCGAATCGAGGGTCTCTCAGCTTGCAGCCTGCACTTCTACCTACTGAGCCACCGCGCTCCCATATATGGCGAATAAAGTCGTCCTCGACGAAAGTAAGACAAAGTTTGTCATTTTACATCCATAGGGTGATATTTGCGCCATTGGAAGTAGAAGAATTGTGCTTAACAATTCAACCATCGCCACTATTAAAAACAACCAAGAAGAAAACAATTGTCAAATTCTTAAGAATTTTTGTAGACAAAAATCTGAACTTCAGGCACCATCTTTCGGTTGTCTATTCTAAAATGTCTAGGACTATTTATGCTATAAATAGAGTGAAACTGATTGTCACAAAAATTCTTGAGAACATTATATTACTCTCTAATCCACAGTCACTTGCCGTACGGTATTCAAATTTGGGGACACTTACCCTCCACTAGAGCGCTCACAGAACTGCAAAAGAAAGCATCCGAATCATATCCCACAAAAATTCAATGCACACACAGACCCACTATTTAGAAACCAACGCATTTTATATGCATGATTGACATATCAAAATGTTGCCTGAAGTTTTGAGAATACCTTTAAATTATACCAAGATCCTCCCGGTATGGACACCAGACCGTCGGGTAAATTACACACAGATAAACCGAGGACTCAGTTCTCCGCTATCTTTCCCATACATACTTTCCCTAGGACGTGGAATAATATTGAACACACCGTTCAAAATTATCCAAGATCACTATTTGAAATGACTATAACTGAGCAATTTCTAAGCTCATAATCGCTGCATGTCAGCTGTAACAATCCAGTATGTCCCGACTCTAGGTCGTACTGTCGTAGCTTTGTCTATCTCAACGCTACATTTCGGGGGCGCGGTGGAGTTGTGCTAACCGGTACTCGTGTGATCACCGAAGTTAACTGGTAGAGTGCTGGAAGCCCATATTTGGGCTTTATTCTGAAGTGCAGGTGCCGCAACTAAATGGCTTCATATTTAGTGGATGTGCTTCATATTATTTTTGAATTGAAATTATTTAGTCTGTGTGGATTTGCCATGTTACAATTTATGGGAGAGTGCCACTAGGCACTCTCCCATAAATTGTAACAAGGCAAAAAGACATGGACAAATGTGTATGGCCAAAAATAATTTAGCACTCTACCAGTTAAGCAACGTCGAGCCCGGTCAGTCCATGGATGGGTGACCGTATGAGCGATCGATTCGGACTCCCGCGTTGTGTCCTTGGGCAAGGCACTTAACCCCGATTGTTCACATGGGGGCACGATGACACCGTTTATTAAGCCGTACTGCATGTCGATGGTGCGCCTGTCTTCAACCAATCTAACCCTGCCTGTGCGGCAGCGCGCAGTTACGATACTGGGAAGTTGGTAGCTTCTCATCGTTGCTCGGTGGTTCTCTTCGGGTACTCCGGTTTCCTCCACCCGTAAAAATGTCACCGACACGATATGACCTTGGCTGTTAACGTGTCATTAAACCATAAGAAATAAATAAATAAATAATCGCTACCTTTCTATTGAACTCAATCTTCATCGCATGTCAGAAAAAATAGAATAGATTTCTCATATGACGGAAAGAGCCTAACATATCGTTTGCAGTAGGGCTAAAAATGCCCTCTTATTGGAGAACACTCTGTTAGCATTGCCTTGATTCTCATGTCTGCTTCTCGTTTTCATTTTTCTTCTTTCATTTTTTTCTGTTTTTTTTCTCTCCCTCTTTTCTTGTTCATTTTTTTAAAACGGGAATGGCAGGAAGACAGCCACTTGTGGCTACGCCATCTCCCTGTGGTGCAATCATGTCGTTGTGAATAATGTTACCTCTATGTATATCTTTAGTTTTGATTGTATACATGTTGCGCCACTGAATAAAATCAATCAATCAGTCAATCAATCAGTCAATCAATCAATCAATCAATCAATCAGGATTCTTTTATTTGCACGTAAATAGGTGATAACTTGAGATAGGAAAATTAATTTGGAAACAAAATGGCGCCCCGAATAGGGGATGTTTAGACTCATACACGGTCACTGGCAGTGTATGGATTCAATCCGATAGCCGGTTCCCCATTTAATAGCCTAATACTCTTGTCCCTGAAACAGCAAACTATAGTTCAGCAAATACTATTTTTGAAATAGAGTGAGAGAGAGAGTTTGAGGACACACAATGTCATCGGACAAATTGTGACAGGTCGAAATGCTTTTGATATACTCTATTGCTAATTACTTTCTATTATGAGCAATTAGTCAATGGAAATGGTTTACATTAGCTGCGAATTTCACCGAAATGGTGCATATGGTTGTTCTATTCATTCCGTAGATATTAGCTGTGTCGAAGTTGAAGCCCCTGTGGCCTAGAGCGCACACAGTCACTTCTTCATCATCAAAGTCAAAACAAGCAAGAGTGGATTTTGTTGTTTCAAGTTCATAAGTATTCTCGGGGGTCTAGTTTAATTTCTATCCGTTGTCATTTTGTCATTCAAATCACAAGCGTCAGCAATTTTTAAATGGACACAAAAATGACAGCGAGTCAACGATAAATCTTCTAAACACAACGGGATGAAGTGCCTGTAATTGTGCGTAGTCATAATATATTTGATTTTACTTAAGTAATCTGATAAAAAATGCATGAATATGTTTCCTGAAAACACTCTGATTTCTCACAGGACCGCATCATAATCTCCTGTTCGTCCCACGACAGAGAAGGATACTGGCAGCAAAAGAGAATCTGAACACGCCGCTCGATACTCTGAGGTGCGATGGTTACGTCAGAGTACATTTCAAATGTTCAAATACGTTATTCGTAATCACGCGACTTGTTGGAGATTAATTAGTGCAAAACAAGATATCTGTCTTGTGAACTGAAAACTGCTTTCACGGGCCAGGCATTCTTAAGGAGCGCATGAGTGCTGCACGCCTACAGCACGCCTAGAAAAAATTGAGGAGGGCAATTTTTGGCACCCTTTGATTTTCTGGAATGCTAGACCTGTTTAGGGCCGCCTTTAAAATCTATTATTTCGTCCCCTGAGTTCCAATGTGTTCTCTGTGCCTACTGGCACAGAGAACACTTTGGAACTCAGGGCACGATTTGTCAATGTTGCATTGATTCGCAATAATTCATGACCCATTCTGTGTTGCACTTCGATACATTTTGAGCGTAGAAGACAGTCACATAAGAATTGAATGTAACATTTTGAATAATGAGAATATGTGTGTGCCAATTTTTCCACTCTGTAGCTGAATGTTGTACAATTTTTCAGTCACAATATTAATACCTTGAAGTGAATATAACAAAAATAGCACACAAGTTCTTGCATTGAAAATTTCAGGTGCAATTGCACTCCCAAGTAATCTGAGGCGGGCAACTGTTTTGCACTCCTTGATTTTCTAGATTGCCAGGCTTGCTTTCACAATGAACAGTAGAACAGAATGGGGAAGGTGGAGTTTCGACAGAGCACTGTAGGGAGTGATGCAGGGGACGTCGCAAAGATGACGGCTTGTAGGGGGCTGGCTGATTTGTTCCGACTGTGATGAGTCAAGTCCGATCGGGTAATATTGAATCTAAAGCATACCGTCGTCGAAGGCATGCCTTGATGATATACACCACAGTCATCATGGTCTGGTCGTAAACCATGCGTGGCCAGTGATGTCCACGCATGCGTTTATCAGGTAATAAAAATCCTAATCTGCAAAATTTTAATTAATTAAATTTTTGATGATTATACCTACAATTTATTTATTTGTGTTCAAGGTCACATATTTCTACACAATGGCTAATCATGAACATGGCAGTTTTAAGGGTGGAGGAAGCCGAAGGACCCGGAGAGAACCAGCGAACAACGGCGAGCAACTATTTGCTCCCCAACATACTAACTCCACACAAACAGGGTTAGTATTGCTTGAAGACAGGTGCCCCATCGACGTGCAGTACCCCTTAGTACACAGCGACACCATATCCCCACGTGGGCAAATAGGGTGAAGTGTCTTGCACAAGGACACAACGCGGTTGCCGCAGCTGGGATTCGAACAGCGGATGTCCCGGCGTGCAGCCTGCACCGCTACCTACTGAGCCACCGCGCCCCCATACCTATAATTTGTGTTTGGAATCTAAAAATATTACGTCGGTAGAAATATAACCTATGCGTGGATTTTTACCCTTCCACTTCGGCCTACTGCACTTTGATGTTAGTCAGTTCGAATAAAAGTTAAGAAAGTGAAGTGAGGACTTCATAGAAAGGTATTTAACTAGAGAAACAGAATTTACTGCTACCAGTAAATTCAAGTCTGTGTGAAAAGGGTTAAATCACAAGAAATAAGCAGAATAGAAAGAGAATTTATGGAAGCTTATTTTGGGGGGTGAAATATTTTTAAAGAAATCAGAAACAGGTTTTCGTTAATGGTATTTAAAGATATTCACACATGAAAAGAAAGCACAAAAACATATATGTGCACAATATTAAAAGGTTTCGATCAAGGAATCAGAAATACACATTTTAGCCACTTATGTGAATGATGTTTGGAGCAGTGATGTGAGTATGGAAAGGGTTAACATTATTCTCACGGAAATAATTTTTTTGGAACCCACGTATTAAGCCTTGAGAGGATTAAAAACATTGAACTGAATAAGTTATTCTTTAGTTCCTTGCAAAGCAAAGGGTTTCTCGCAACTTAGTTGGGGGAACTGATTATAATAGCAAGACAACATTTAATGTTGACCGCTAACTCCACTGATGTTTACATTTTCTCCAGTGTGAATCACGTAACGTAGTATTGCTTGGGGAGAATTTACTGTTACGGGAAATTGGAGCCTTTGAAAACCCTGTGGCCGATTGGGCCATATGCAGGGGCTCTAGTGACCGAAAAACATAGGTTGCCGAGAAATTGTGCCGGTCTGTGCCAAAAATCAGCGAGATAGGACCATTCGTTTTCGAGTCATCATGCAAACAAGGAAGCGCATAGAAGACAGGAGAATAAGAAGAACAAGAAGAAAAAAAAATAAAGAAAAGAAAAAGAAACCGTACAAAAACAATAGTCTGTGTGTTTTACACAAACTAATTAAATTGGCGAAACCGGACCACAGCACCCCGAATCGGATTCTATAGATCTCAATCTGTATGACCCTCGAGTGTGTGACACACACAATCCAAGTCGTAATTCTAATATTTTCAGGAAGTACATGATTACTACCAAGACAGAACTGATATCTTAGACTTCAGTCCTGACGAAAATGTCCTGACTGGAATGTTATTGGAGATGGTGCCGCATCCGCTACACCCCTAATAGTTACGACCCTTCCGTGGTGTGTGATTTTCATTCCGTGTGGAAATAAAAGAATGATAATACGAAATTAAATATTTACTTTACGTAAAGGCCATAACCGATCAGCGCTATTCACAAAAACCTCCATTCAAATTTTATTATTTTTTCAACTTTCCTCAAAAACATATACCTTAACCTATGGAACTTATGGATGAAGTTTTTACTGAAACTGCCCTAAAATTCAGAATAAATCAGCTCATTTAGTAACATGAAAGGCAGACGACACTTGCAAACAATGTATTCTGTGGACGGATGTAGGAGTGTTAAAATGTCCCAACGTTCAACGTACTTATCAGATAAGTGCTCGAAAGGATACTTGTTTCCGTAACATAACTATTTGTAATTGATTATGTTCATCAAATCGAGTCACGGCTGTTTTGCGGCAGGCATGGCTAGATTTGATAAACATGTATGAAATATTGAAAGATGAATCCAACGTTCTGTTACCAGAACGGATATTTTCACGTGTAACTTAATGTATTAGATTTTAATTAAGACATTTATTATCCTTAAAAGGTTAAGTCTGTTGCCGGTTGAACAGAAAGAAATATTCACTTTTGATGCAGCTGAACAACTGAAGATTGCTAATTTCCTCATCGTTCTGTGAGGGATTGTACGAGTCTTGAAAGGGCCCAGTGTTTCTTTTTTGACCACTTAAGCCGTCGCATTTCACCAATTTTCTTTTTTTCATCAAACCGGGTCATTTCTGCTGAATGGCAGACATGGCCGGATTTGATGAGGAATATCAGGAATATTCAGAGTTGAGTTCCGTGTTCTGTAGCTTGAACTTATATCTTCACCAGTGATTTTTTTGCATTGTAGATTTAAATGCGGGAATCAAATCTTGTAAAAAATACTTGATTGTGTATAACCCAACAACACAAATGGGTTCAACCAGCCTTAATGCAGTTTTTATCGCTGACCTGATAATCAGTGCAACCGAGGATTGTTAATTTCCCAATGTATTCTGTGGATGACTGTATGAGTGTTAAAATGTCCCAACGCTCAAGATTTACTTATATTTTCACCAGTGATTTTTTGCATTGTAGATTTATATGCGGGAATGAAATCTTGTAAAAAATACTTGATTGTGTATAACTCAACAACACAAATGGGTTCAACCAGCCTTAATGCGGCTTTTATTGCTGACCTGATAATCAGTGCAACCGAGGATTGTTAATTTCCCAATGTATTCTGTGGATGACTGTATGAGTGTTAAAATGTCCCAACGCTCAAGATGTAAGTGCCTGAAAGTCCAATTGTTTTCATAAATTAACTAATTGTGATTGATCATGTTCATCAAATCGAGTCACGGCTGCTTTGCGACAGGCGTGGATGGATTTGATAAGCCTTAATACAGGTTTTCTTGCTGACCGGATAATTGTTGCAGCTGCAGATTGCTGATTCTCCAATGAATTCTGCGACTGACTGTTCGAGTGTTAAAGTGTTCGAATGCCTAAAACAAGTCCCTGAATGGCTAGTTGTTTGCATGTTTTCATAACGTAATTATTTGTAAAAGATCATGTTCATTAAAACAGTCACGACTGCTTTGTGGTAGGCATGGCTAGATTTGATAAACGTATCTGAAATACTGAAATATGAGTCCAGTATTCCACTACCAGAATTGGATTTTAATTAAGATATTTAGTATCCTTAAAAAGGCCAGGTCTGTTGTCGGTTAAACAGAAAGAAATATTCACTTTTGACGCAATTGAACAACTGAAGATTGCTGGTTTTCCCATCCATTCTTTTATCTGAAATGGACCAATGTTTTATGGTTTTTGTTTTCTTTTATATACGACAACTAAAGTCGTAGTACTTCACCAATTTTCATTTATTTTCACCAAAGCAGGTCGTGGCTGCTGAATGGCAGACATGGCTGGATTTGATGAGGAATATCTGGAACATTGAGAGTTGAGTTCAGTATTTTGTAACTTGAATTGGTATTCTCAACAATGATTTTTTGCATTGTAGAATGAAATGCAGGGAATCAAATCTTGTAAAAAAAAAATTCTTGAGAGTGTGTAACCCAACAACACAAACGGGTCAGTCGTAATGCAGTTTTTTATTGCTGACCTGCTAATTAGTGCAACTGAAGACTGCTACTTCCCCAAAGTATTCTGTGGATGACTGAACGAGTGTAACAACTTAATTATTTGTAACTGATCATATTCATCAAATCGAGTCCCGTCTGCTTTGCGGTAGGCATGGCTGGATTTGATATGCGTTAATGCAGTTTCTATTGATGACCCGGTAATTATTGCAATTGTAGATTGCCAATTCCCCAATTTATTCTGTGAACGACTGTACGGGTGTCAAAATGTCCCAAAGCTCAAGATAAGTGCATGAAAGGCTATTGTTTTCAAAACTTAGCTATTTGTAATTGATCATGTTCGTCAAATCGAATCACGGCTGCTTTGCGGCTGGCAAGGCTGGATTTGATAAACATATCGGAAATATTGAAAGGTAAGTCCAGTGTTCCACTACCAGAATGAATATTTTCATCATGTATTGGATTTTAATTAAGATGTTTAATATCCTTAATAGGTCAGGACTGTTGCCTTTTAAACAGAAATAAATATTCACCTTTCACGCTATTGAACAACTGAAGATTGCAAAATTTCCCATCCGTCCTATGGAGGACTGTACGAGTTTTGAAATAGCCCAGAGTCTTTCATATGATAACTTCAGTCGTTGTTTTCGTCCACTTTTTCATCAAACCGGGTCACGGCTGCTGAATGGCAGACATGGTCGGATTTGATGAAAAAGATATGGAATATTGACAGCTGAGTTCTGTAACTTGAAAAAATATTTTCACCAGTGATTTCTCGCATTGTGGATTTAATAGTATAGAATTAAAGGATGTAAATAAATCACTTGAGTGGAGGACTGTACGAGTGTTGAAATAACCCAGAGTTTTTCATATGATAACTTTAGTCGTTGTTTTTCTCCACTTTTTCATCAAACCGGGTCACGACTGCTGAATGGCGGGCATGGTCGGATTTGATGAAAAAGATCTGGAATATTGACAGCTGTGTCCTGTAACTTGAATTAATATTTTCACCAGTGATTGTGCAACGGACTGTTCGAGTATTAAAGTGTCCGAACGCCCAAAATAAGTCCATGAAATGCTAATTGTTTTCATAACTTGACTATTTGTAAAAGATCATGTTCATTAAAACAGTCACGGCTGCTTTGCGGCAGACATGGCTAGATTTGATAGACATATTTGAAATATTGAAAGATAAGTCCAGTGTTCCATTACCAGAATTGATATTTTCATCAGTAATTTCGTGTATTTGATTTTAACTAAGATGTTTAGTATCCTTAATAAGTAAAGTCTGTTGCCGTCTAAACAGAAAAAAATACTCACCTTTGTCGCAATCGAACAATTGAAGATTGCTAATTTCCCCATCCGTTCTGTGGAGGACTGTACGAGAGTTGAAATGGCCCAGGGTTTTTTTTGTTTGTTTTTTTTTGTTTTTTTTTTAATTTTTTTTTTTTATAAGACAAATTAAGTCGTTGTATCTCATCAATTTTCATCAAACCGGGTCATGGCTGCTTAATGGCAGACATGGCCGGAGTTGATGAAAAATATATGGAATATTGAGAGCTGAGTTCAGTGTTTTGTAACTTAAATTGATATTTTTCACCAGTGATTTCTTGCATGGCAATACTGTGCAGCATGGAATTAAATTATGTAAATAAATCACTTTAGCGTGTATAATTCAGCAACACCAAAGGGTCAGCCAGCCTTAATGCAGTGTTTATTTTCACCAGTGATTTATTGCATTGTAGATCTAAATGCAGGGAAACAAAGCTTATAAAAAAAATTACTTGAGTGTAACTCAACAGCAATACTTTGCAGCAAACAAGGCAGTATAAGATAATCATATCTAAAATACTGAAAGTTGAGTCCAGTGTTCCGTTATCAGAATGGGTATTATCATCATTTGTTGTAATAAATTAATATTATTGCGATATCCTTCCATGTGAAAGTCCTCCAAATCCAAATCCCATAACAGGTTTTTGAACAACCTAATTTAAAACATATACCCACCCGAATTATCGCGTGACAACAACTGTAAGTAAAGTGATGTCGCACTCAATATGTATATGTATATGTATATTTTTCACAGTTTTGATATATGTACAGAGTTATTGTGTTCCCAATCTGACCTCAAATCATGGATTCATATTGCAACAGACTGTGACTAAAAGTGATACTGAAGTATCGATAGTCCCTTATGAACAGTTCATTTACCACTTATTATTTAGGGAAATATCATTATACTTTTCCTGTGGAAGAGCGGGTGGTACGATAATGACCTATGGCGGGTAATGTTGCACTAGACGAGGTGCAAATGGAACCAGAGTATGACTTTATACAGCTCCATAATGAGAAAGTATGTTCCTCTCCAGAAAATGACGAATCTCCGTTTAAACTCCACTCAAATGAGTGTAAATACTTTACACTTAAAGATTTTCATTTCAGTCTATGACTAGTAAAATAAACTCAGAAGTTTCTTTGTTCCATCTTAACTGTCAAAGCTTAAAGGCTCACTGGGATTCCTTCCAGAACCTGCTCTATAATTTACAAACAAATAATAATTTTTTTGACATAATTGGACTCACAGAAATATTTCAAATTCCCCCACAAAACTCGTTTAATCTGGAGGGTTATGCGCCAATTATCAAATGTATGAGACCCGAAAATGATGATGGCCGAGGGGGAGTTGGGCTATATATAAAAGAGGGGATATCCTATAAAGTTCGAAGTGATATTACAATTTTCATCCCCCACCTTTTCGAATCTCTATTCGTAGAAGTTGAAGATAAACACAACTCTAAAATAATTGGCGTCATATATAGACCAAACACTCCACCGAAAGCCGATATAAACCTCCTCATATTAAAATTAGGTGAAATAATGGATGTTCTGAATGCCGAAAACAAGAAAGTTTATATCATGGGGGATCTCAACCTGGACCTTTTAAAAGCAAATATACATTCCAAGACAGAAGAATTGTCGATCTCATGTTTAGCCAAGGATTCTTGCCTCATATAACCAAACCAACGAGAATAACTAATTATTCAGCTACTCTGATAGACCACATATTTTCAAACAATGTTTCACAAACAACAATACCGGGTATAATTATAACAGATGTATCAGATCACTTTGGTGTTTTTTACATTGAAGAATCTACCAAGGCAAATGATACACCACGGTTTACTATAAAACGAATCATAAACGCGGAAAAAATGTCTGAATTTAAAGAATTACTCTCAGAAAGTAATTCTTACCCTGTCTTGCTTTCAAACTGTCCCAATGAATCATATGAAACATTTTTAAACATCTATATGGAAGCTTACGATAAAGCATTCCCTTTGAAGCGTGTCCGCCAGAACAATAAATTTATTAAAAAACAACCTTGGATGACAAAGAGACTTGTCATATCCTCAGTTAATAAAGAAAAATTCTATACAAGAAAACTTAAAAACCTAATGAACATAATTTACGAAATTACAAAAACTACTGTAAAATTTTTCATAAAGTTAAGAAACAATGTAAATCAATTTATTATAGGGATATCTTGAATGAAAATAGGAACAATATGCGAAGAACATGGCAGATCTTAAACGAAGCTATCAATAAAGAAAAACCTGAAAGCAGACTACCCACTTTCTTTGTCAAGGGGGGGGGGGGGGGTGTACAGAAATAATCGAAGCCCAGGGCATTGCAAGAGAATTCAATAATTTTTTCGTCAACGTTGGTAGAACCATATCCGATCAGATCCAGAAACCGGAGAAATCGTATTTAAACTACATGCATGGTAGTGTTTCCAACAACTTTTATCTTCTACCCACAAATCCTGTAGAGGTTAGTCAAATTGTAAACAGAATGAAAGTAAAATCGTCGAAAGATTGCGATAGTATCACAACCAGTCTTCTTAAACAAACGATAAATGAGATATTGGTCCCCATTACCCACATAATCAATAATTCCTTTACCGAGGGCAAAGTACCAGATAGAATGAAAACGAGCACAGCTTTACAAACTACAGACCCATTAGTATCCTTCCAGCTTTTTCAAAAGTGATGGAAAAGCTCATGGATAAAAGACTTAGAAGTTATCTCGAGAGGTTTAATATCTTATATCCTTCCCTTATCAATACGGATTTCAAAAACGTCATAGCACGATTCACCCAGTCCTCCAACTCCCCAAAAGCACCGCTATGGAAAACAATAAACGGGAAAAGAATAGTACACTGGCACTATTCTTGGACCTGTCAAAAGCATTCGACACGATAAACCATGAAATACTATTGGGCAAACTCGAATACTACGGCATCAGAGGACTAGCCAACAACTGGTTTAGAAGCTACTTGTCCGATAGATTCCAATATGTTCTATATGACGAACAAAAATGTGACTTTGCCAGGCAAAGTTGTGGTGTCCCACAGGGCTCGATCTTGGGCCCCGTTTTATTTCTTCTGTATATAAATGATATAAGTATCTCAACTTCGCTTAATCTCTTGTCGTTCACTGATGACACTACAGTACATTGCTCTGGTCTCAACAGTAGTTCAATAACACCTTATTTTAACGAAGAACTTCAAAAATTATTCGAATGGTGCTCTGTGAACGAGTTGATGCTGAATGCTAAAAAAACCTCATACATTATACTTAATCCAACAAAAGGAAGGAATACTGATTCCCGTCATGAGGTAAAAATAAATAACCAAGTTATTAAAAAGGTCGGAGACAACGAACCAGAAAAATCCGTAAAGTTTTTGGGAATAAGCCTCGATGAACATTTATCCTACAAAGCCCACATACTCCGAATAAGCTCGAAAATAGCGCGAGCAAACTATAGTCTCAACAAAGTAAAAAATATCCTCCCCCATCGAGTCCTGAAGACATTGTATTTCGCCCTGGTTCACAGCCATTTAATATATGGAATCGTAACATGGGGGAGCTCGAAAGCAATTAATAAATTAGCTATTGTGCAGAAGCGTTCATTACGAATTATCAATAACAAAAAATACAACTCTCATACTGACCCTCTGTTCAAGAAGGATGAAATCCTCAAAGTTGACGATTTGTTTAAACTACATGCATTGCTGTTCATGTTTGACTGGCACAAAAGCCATTTACCTTCTTCCTTTAATGATATGTTCAACGTAAACGACAATTCGTCAGGTAGAACAACCAGACAGTCTGGACTTCTGAACATAGAAAAAACACGAAACCGTACCTTAGATAAACTTCCATTATACACGTTCCCGAAATTATGGAATGCTTTAGACGTCACTGTTCGAAATATTAACAATAAAACCGCCTTTAGACGCAAATTAACCTCCGATTTTATTTCTTCCTACTCCAATTATGTCCGGTGTAATAACCCTTATTGCCCAGAATGTATATAATAAAAATCAGTATTTTCATTAAATTACCGAGAAGAACTTACCAAAAAGAACTTATACACACAAGTTATGCTCTGTGTCCCATTCTGGTATCCTTGCCCTGTACAATCTGCAAATCCTTCGATTTGTTCCATGAATATGCATCAATAATTTACGTGTCATGCCGACTGTCACACCGTGAGGTACCGCTGGGGGAGCCGTTCCAGTTTAAACTGAAACGGGCTGATTCACCGATATTTGCGCCCCACCGTGTGTCAGCCGATGTGGACCTCCCATTGACAGACTTGTATTATTCCAAGATTTATACGATAGTTTATGACGGGATCTGTTGTTACTGTTAGCTACCCTGAACTGTGTTAACAATATATTAAGCAGGTTGTTTCGGGATATTAGCAATATTGAGGTACCAGTCGTCCACAGGAATCTATAATTATTTCCCCCTAACTTATTTTTTATACGAGAACAAATTATTGGCAAAAGAATATGAACACCCATCCCTCATTAGGAATTAGACTAATTACGTCAAGTCCGATCACTTCATCACAGTCTGTTGCGATTTTTATTTTTCTAGGGAGTGTCAGGTAGATAGCCAATCTGGCTATGTCACTTCCCACGGTATGCTGAATACATTGTCTGTAAAACATTTATCTGTAAAACGTTTTTATATGTATACCGTAAATAAAATAAAGAAGAAAGAAATAAAGAAGGAACAAAATTCTTGAATAACTATTTCTTTTCATTTTTTGCCTCAAAAACATAGGTTATGACCCCTCTTTGGAACGAGCTCGTTCCAAAGAGGGGTGACAACCTATGTTTTTGAGACAAAAAATGAAAAAAATATTGAAAATTAATTGGCGATTTTTGTGAATAGCGCTGGTCGGCTTTGGCTGTTACGTTGGGTAAACGGTTAATCCTTTGTGTATGGTAGTTTATCGATATTACATTAAAAAGACAAAGAACTTATAGTCCAGGCACATTAGACATAAAAATGAGAAAGTAAGGAAAAAAATCGGAGAAAGCTGATTTTTTATATGTTTCCGGGACACACATTGCGGATAAAGTGTGAAAAGTCCCCGCGAATCCGAGTTGAGCTTTTTTAGTTATAGCGTTTTTTTGATGAAAAAAAAAAATTAAAAAAAAATTCGACCCAGCTCCATATTTCTCATTCTTATTCGCCTTAGTAGGGTGAGAATCATAAATATCGTGCTGAATTATATTGAGAATACATATCCCCAACAGAAAATGCCAACTTTGTACCAATCCTCACACTCAATGGTGAAATATTCACGAAAATGTACAAAATTACGAAAAAAAATTTATTGTTTTCATACACACAACGATACACAACGTCCATTAAATCAAATCTACGACTACTTTGGGAGTTAAATTATATATAAAAAATTGCAGAAAAACAGTGGCTTTATAATGATATATAACAATAGTCATTTATTCCATAATGAACTGGTGAAACGTGTGAAATATTAACCATACCCCCTAAACTCAAATTCAAACGGCATCGACTTTTCTCATTCAAATACCGTATTATAGCATCATTGTTTCAATTTCCATGTTCGATTAAATCATATAATGTGGTGTTCGCCTACACTCAAGCTGCATTGGCATGTAATGTGTGCACGCCCTTGATGTGAATATATCAAAGCAGTGGAGATTGTGTCTTCGTCAGATAAGTTGACAAAAGTTTTCGTTAGACTCGACGGCTTCCATATGATTATGTCATATTTAGGGGCAATTGGTTCGATCATGGCTGGTAGCGGCTTGGATGAACTTTGGGGGACTGTTTATGCTGGTGGGTCAATCCATCATTTGAGCAGTGGTCAAGCATATTCAAGAGCAGTTCGTGCCCATTTGCTAACACAAATTGCCATTACAAAACTTGTGTTTGAAGAAAGCCGAACACTAGATAACATAGACTGCACAGAAGTCAATGAAATATATTCTGTGGACTTGCCAGAGGTGATTGTACAACAGCTGACGCTGTCAATCAAGAAAGTGTCAACCATCTACTGTCAAAATTACACTAACTGCTCCAGAATGCGTCCGTAGGACGCACAGGAAAGCTTTGGGTACAATACTACGAGCAAATAGGTCTTCTCCAGTTGTTCTTGAGAGCAGAGCGCACAGGCGACTGGGAACTCCACACATATTGTGTTCGCAATATGATTCCAGTATTTCACGCAGGTGGTCATTTTGCATACGCAAAAAGTTCTCATCTCTATTTGCAGCAGATGAATGAGCTAACAGAAATAATGCAACAGGATGATTTGAAGTTGTTCACTGAGAAAGGTTACTTTACCATAAGGCGCTCAGATAAATTCTGGGACGGGATATATTCTGATCAGACCATAGAGCAGTGTTTAATGAGAATGTTCAAGCTCCCTGGTGGTCTCACACATGGCAGGGGAATAACCGATAGCACTGTTGCGAAATGGGTACATGGACTACCTCTTTGCCTTCCGATATGTAATGCTCTCGAAAATTGTGTTCATGGTCACACTGGTCATGGCGAACAACATCGGGATCTCCGTCAAAGTTCACAATTGACTGATGCCAATGATATCACCAAATTATTGAACTGGCTCAGAGTGCATTCCCTCTTTCAGAATAGAGATCCACTACAATTAGTCTCTATAGCGACCGGGCTTGTGGCCGACGAAACTGTGAACTGTGACCAAGTTGCAAAATTGGTGAATGTTGCGTATCGAATGTTGTAAGCAAAACGTTCAACAGCATCAAACTACGACGTGTTGACACTGTGAAGTCTTTCGCATCGATGGCAAATAGCATCAAAGTCCGTGGAAGTAAGGTAGTGATTGACCCCACAATTCTGTTCAACCGCATCACATGTGTTATTCAGTCACAAGCAGAGATGGAAGAGTATCTCAAATATGAACTCGCCCCGAAACCACCAGCATTGTTTGATTCTGCTGGAATGAGGAAGACACAGAAAAGCACGCTCGGTAAGATCCTCAAAACATACGGTTCCGAGCAAACTAAAATCCCAGAACATTCTCTGTTTGTTGTAGATGGTGTATTTTTATTGAGGGCAGTTGTATGGCCTAAACAGTCGTCATATAAGGACGTATGTACATCATATTCCAATTATCTAGTGAGACATTTTGGGGCGAACGTCGTGGTTGTTTTTGATGGTTATGCTTGTACAATGTCGACAAAGGGCATGGAACAAGCCCGTAGATCTAAAGACAGGTATTCCATTGATATCAATATCTCACCCGAGTTACCAGCCACCACACCCCAATCCGATTTCCTTGCAAATGCCAAGAACAAAACCCAACTGATCGATCTTCTAATGCAGGAGCTATCTGCTATCAATATTCAGTCCAAGCAGGCCGAGGCTGATGCTGATGTACTGATAGCCGAAACTGCACTTGACATCGCTCAAGATGACAACAATGTTGTCGTTGTGGGAACAGACACAGACTTGTTAGTCATTCTTACCTCTCGAGTTCAACCGGGATGTAATATTCACATGATGTATTCCATTACCCCAAACTTACTAGTTTCAGTTAGTGAAATAGCTACCAAAATGGGTGACCATAGAAGCAACCTCCTTGTAGCACATTCTATAAGTGGTTGTGACACTACTTCTGCACTCTTTCGAGTTGGTAAGAAGAAAGTATTCAGTACAATTGTCTCCGATGTTACTAGCGACTCACAACGGTATGTCAACACAATTTTGGCGGATGACAGTACACCAAGTGCAGTAGCCGCTGCCGAGGAACAATTTTTCCTGATCTTATACGGGAGTAAAACTGTTTCCTCTCTCGACCAATTTAGATATGTCACTTACAAGCGTTATGTAGCAAAATCTAAACTGAATAAACCCATCGACCTAGCCTCACTCCCACCAAGCAGCGATGCTGCACAACAACATGTCTACAGATGTTATCTCCAGGTCCAACAATGGCTGGGCACTTCGCTTCCTCCGACGGATTGGGGGTGGTCGCTAGACAATGGACTTCTTGTACCGACTGCAGCCACAAAGCCATGTGCCCCCGATAACCTACTGAATCTGATCAGTTGTGGTTGCAAGAGTGCTTGTACAAAAAGGTGTGGGTGTAAGAAGGCAGGACTCTCTTGCTCAGGTTTGTGTAATTGCAGTTCGGATTCTTGTAACAACCACAGAAACACTGTCCTGTCGGAAATTTCTGAGTTCGATGAATAATATGTATATAGGTCATGTCATTTCTGTATATAGCGTTGATAATAGTCAATGTAACTTAATCCATGTTGATTGATTTGTACATTCTGTAAATATTATTTATTGATTTTTGTACATTCTGTAAATATTATTTATTGATCTAATGCTGCCAGACGCAGACGTGTCTGTTCGGTCCCAAGCCCGAAAATAGTTGAGTTCTCATGCTGACGAATTTTATGCCAAAAGGGGAACTCGGCCAGAAGCAGAGGGGGTCTTCCATAATGTCTATTTTGTAAGCAATGATAAAAGTCTTCAAATGGTGGTGGATTTTTTATCGTCTGTCCAACTAACATCCCGTTCTGTACTACGACCCTTTGGGCAAATCCGTTAGGAAAATCGTCATTTTTTGCGTAAATCCGATACTTTTTTGTGAATTTTCAATAATTTTTCGCAGAAATTGTCACAGAGTGCACATTTTCCTCTAGGTAAATGTATATTAGACATTATGTAGCTCGAAATACGCGTAAACAAAAAATACAGTTGGATCAATTCGAGGTTAAAAAGTTCGTGCGATTTTTTTTGATTTTTTTCAAACGCGTTTTCGAAAAAAGGCTGTAGAAAAAAAGCTCAACTGGGATTTTAGGGGACTTTTGTCTAATCGTTCAGTGACATGTACTCGACATTCCCTGAAAAAATCAGCTTTCTCCTATTTTTTTCCCTAGTGAAACCTAATGTTCTTGGGCTATTAGAGACTTTGAGGAACCATCATAAGAAATTTATTCCAGTTTGGACATGTCGTGCGTCAGAATTCGCGAATGTTTCCAGGACCCTCAGTGAAGTTGCCTCGAGGGCACTTATCGACATTAGACGAATGTTACTTGATGGATGCTACAGAAGTAAATACAAGCCACACCGAGTCCAATCGGTCGCTTCTGTATGCTTCTGAAAGATATTCATGCCCAGGACACGATTTGTCTTGTCATGCCACTGACATCAGTGTAATTTGGACACATTTTATCAAATTCTACCATGTAAATTGCTTGGATTTTGTCACTATTGATTTCTTTAGTTTTAAATTTAGATGAATTTGTTTTTATCGAATCTAGTCATGGCTGCATCACAGCAGCCATGACTAGATTTGATGAAAAATACCTTGGAAGTACGCAGCTGGTTTAGACTTAATAGCGAATGTATATATTGTTATCCATGCAATCTGCCCCAACGCGGGCGATTTATTGCAATAAAGTTCTATTCTATTCTGTTCTGTTCTGTTCTGTTCTGTCCTGTCCTGTTCTGTTCTGTTCTGTTCTTTTCTTTTCTTTTCGTTTCTTTTTTCTTTTCTGTTCTATTCTGTTCTGTTCTGTTCTGCTCTAAGACACGGCGCTCGAGGCCACGCAAGAAATCCCACTATTACAGCCACCCCACAGTCATGACAGTAGAGGAATTTATGGTAAGGCCCTCGAAACATCGAGATTCGATTCGATTTCGAATCTTAAATTGGTATTCGGTTCGATTCGAAATCGGCTGTCCGCTTCGTTTTCCCTCGAGTCTTTTCACTGGAACTTCGCTTGGTGTAAGTTATCTTAGTCGTTTCACAAAAAAACGTATACCTGATGTATAAAAATGTACATAAATATATTGAAAATATAGACTGATTGTAATTTTCGCTTTATTAACATAAAAGCATTTGTTCCCATGTCATCATCCATGCCAATTCCAGTTTCACTAGTCACTACCACTGCCGTGAGTAAGTTTAAAGTTCCTAAGCAATATCAGAGATGAGCTCACGGTTGCTAGCGGCTAGCAGTGCCCAGTTCAGAATTCTCGAATCCGTTTCTGTTTTTGAACAAAAATCCTTTCTGTGTTATATTCCATTCTACATCGTCAAGGCATGCCTTCGACGAAGGCATGCCTTGATGATGTAGTTGAAATATGTTATCAGTCGGAACTTCTGGACACATGTACTCGATTCGATTCGATTTCGTATAATAGACTGATTCGATTCGAGATTCGAGTCGAATCGAAAATATGTCATTCGCATGTCCCCATTACATGGGCGGTAAAGAATAGTCCATCTTGTTCTTGACTCTGCCGACGTATTTTTGAAAAGTCCGCGCTATTAGACATTCGTTCAATATATACTCTCTTAGTTATTCGATAAAGCACCCGAAGACTGATGGACGCTTTTGCTGAAATTAATGAATCGTGTATAGACGAACATACACCGATCTGTTACTGATATATTCTCGCTGAAAAATAGATAAATAAATAGATACTTTATTTGTAACGTTGATAAAACCATCGTTGGTTTTTACAAATCATGATGTGAATCAAAGGACATACTGCCTGGCGACGGAATAGCCATATTTTCTGTATTCCTGCATTGAGCATAGAAAAAGGAAAAGAGTAACAAACTAGTTATAGCAAAATGAAAAAGTCATGAAAAAGAAATTCCCGACAAAAGGATTATTGTTAAACATTTCTGTAAGTATAAACAGTGGAAGGTTTTCGCACTATTAGATGGCACCATATTGAGCGGTAGTTACAATTCGCGCTGAAAATACTTCATGAAACTGAAGAAAACGTCTCGTGCGTCGAATTACGCCTAGTCCCTGGCCGGCAAGGTTATCGATGTCGATTTTACTGAGCAGCAGACGTACATACGTGCGAATTTGTTTTTGTTTACATGAGCATCGGTGGGCGGTACTTCCGCTGTCAATTTTATCGCCAAAACGAAGAAATGGAAAAAGAAACAGCTCAAATCACGGGGCCTTTTTCATTTTAATAACATACTATTAAGAGTTATAGATGTTTTTGTGTCGCCTGCCCCACGAAGTGGGGAGCGACATATAGGGATTACTTTTGTCGTCTTGCGTCGTCGTCCGCGTCACAATTTCTCTTATCCGCCACTCCTCTTTAACCTATGAATGGATTTTGATGAAACTTTCAGTGATTCTTTATCGCATAATGGCATTGTGCACCTCCTATTTTATTTTTTGATCCGCTGTATTTTTTCCAGAGTTATGCCCCTTTTCCACTTAGAATTCTGTCTGAAACGCCTTGGAGTGTCTCTTATCCGCTACTCCTCTTTAACCAATGAATGGATTTTGATGAAACTTTCAGTGATTCTTTATCACATAATGGCATTGTGCACCTCCTATTTTATTTTTTGATCCGCTGTATTTTTTCCAGAGTTATGCCCCTTTTCAACTTAGAATTCTGTCTGAAACTCCTTGGAGTGTGTATATCTCAGTCATTGTCAGGCGGATTTTAATGATATTTGGTATGCACATGAACCAGGATGGAGGAAAGGATATCCATATACAACCGTTATCATCCACACATTTTTTCAGAGTTATGTCCCTTTTTCGACCTGGAATTCCATATAACTTACATAGAAGAACTTGATTAACAAGGTTTGAGGTAAATATTTAAAGACACGCTATTAAAATATAGTGCAGGCGACACACGTCTTCCATGGAAGACTCACATCTAAGTATTAACATGAGACCACGCGTGTTTGTTAATGTTTGGTATCTTCTGAGGCGACGAGCGATACATTTAGACAAGTTTGCATTCAGTCGAGGTCATCAAACGTTAAGTTAGATGTAGTTCTACTGTGGGTGTAAATTTTAACTCACCACGGTTGGTGTTTAACCCTTTACCTAACGTAACGGCCAGCGCTATTCTCAAAACTCGTCAATTAATTTCCATTATTTTTTCATATTTTGTATCTAAAACATAGGTTATGACCGCTCATTGGAACGAGCTCGTCGAGCTCGTTCCAATGAGGGGTCATAACCTATGTTTTTGAGATAAAAAATGAAAATAATAGTTATTCAAGATTTTTTTTTGCAAGTGTCGTCTGCTTTTCATGTTAGGTAAAGGGTTAAAGCTAAAATTTATGTCATAGGCTTTTTAAATATAGTAGATATAAAATGGGTGTACATAACTGTATATTACTGAACCTCCTCCATTCCGTACTTCTTTTCAGTTGAGGCAATACTTTGTGTCATGTCCATCAGATTTAACAAGCATGCAAATTACATTTTTCTGAACAGTGATGTTTTTCAAGATTAGAGAAGTATCTGGATGTTTTTGTTATTTTCTATAAATTTGGTCTTTGCTCCTGAAATCACATCTCTTGTTCTCTGTCCATAATGTTAAAGAGTGTGCTTGTAAAGTACTTGAACAACTGATCAATCCCTGCTAAAAGTTAGTTGAAAGCGTTTAGTTTCTTTTCAATTTCTAATTGTGTTTTGTCAGTCTATCGCTTCGGGCACGCCGAGTAAAACATAGTTTTCTGCCTTATCGCTACTTCCCATAAGTTAATCGAAGGGCACGAAATTAAGTAATTAGGGTTAAATTACATAGAGGTTATATTAATTCGATATGGCTAACCGTTGGTTTGGTTGACCTTTTGGCAGGGGTGGCGCCAAGGATTTCTCGGCGGGGGGGGGGGGGGGGGCTGACCTCTCCGACAGGGGGCTATAACATTTGACCTCCCAAACGAAGGAAAATGAGTGAAAATTGGTAAATTGGAGAACCAAAATAGAAGCAAATTGAGTATGTTTGTTGATTATTTAACCCTTTACCTAACCTGAAAAGCAGACGACACTTGCAAAAATAATTATTGAATGACTATTTTTTTTTCATTTTTTGTCTCAAAAACATAGGTTATGACCCCTCCTTGGAACGAGCTCTTTCCAACGAGGGGTCATAACCTATGTTTTTGAGACAAAAAAAATGAAAAAAATAATGAAAATTAATTGGCGATTTTTGAGAATAGCGCTGGTCGGTTTTGGCCGTTATCTTAGGCAAAGGGTTAAAGTAAACATATTATAAGGTCGGGAAATATGTATAAAGCCAGTTTGACGAACGACATTAAGGAATTTCGTGAGAATCGCTATTCTCTATCAAAGTTCCAGTGCTGCACGGGTTCGAGACTGACAAGACGAGATATCTATATTCGATTGTCGGAAATTTCTCGTGAAGTCGGGTTTACGAGACTATCCGACGGACTGACTAAAAATCTCCGACGGGGGTGGGGGGGGGGGTGGGGGGCTGGACCTCTCCGACGGGAGAGGCTGTAGCCCCTCCCGACCCCGACCCTTTGGCGCCACCACTGCCTTTTGGCCTATCAATTTCCTTATTTTCGAACAAGGATCTCAGTTGATTGTTTCGTAGTAATACATGGTTCCAGATCAAACGGCTCTGTTTGAATTAAAAACAGACAAAAAGTATGTAATCTAAAACTAAGTCGGCACATGCTTAACCCCCTGCACACTGATGTCAAAATATTCCGATTTGAACTAGCCATTTTTCCCATAATGCAACTGGGAATTTAACTAATTCAATCTTGTTTGACAGAGCTCATTGAGCTCTGTCAAACAAGATTGAATTGGTTAAATTTCTAGTTGCATTATGGGAAATATTTGCACCCTGAACTTTAGATATTTTGACATCAGTGTGCAGGGGGTTAACCGACATTGCAAGCTGCTTCAGTGACCACAGCTGAAATTTTCTTCATTGAATATTGACCTGGCAGTGGATTCTCGGGTGATGTTATTTTCCATTGAGTACCAGTTGATCATGTGATTGTTCCCATGAATACAGTGAACCCTGTTAATTGAATGGCCACTTTGCCAATGATTTTTTTTTCAATTAACAGGAATATTCAATTAACAGGGATTGTGTCACTTCCCTGTGTTCTAGAGATACACTTAGCATTTATTCTATTATATCTTGCTTGACAGAGCTCCATGAGCTCTATCAAGCAAGATGTAATAGATTAATAGATATAATAGATTAAATGCCTTTATTGGATGTACTGAAGCCAAATAGGTCTATAAACAAAGGGTAACTGGGAGAGTCGGGGTAATTTCCCGACAGGTTACCAGATTTTTATTCAATTAACAGGAGTTTACTCTGTAACCTATATTCAATTAACAGGTCAAATTTATACTGGAGGTATGCTAAATTGTATTGTGTTGGGAAATTATATTCAATTAACAGGGTTATTCGGTTAAGAGATATCCAATTAATTGGGCTCCCCTGTACCAGTTTATCATGTGACATTTGAATATTATGCATTGATATTACGCACTACTTTGGGGAGCGCGGTGGCTCAGTAGGTAGAGGTGCAGGCTGCAAGCCGAGAGGTCCTTGGTTCGAATCCCACCTGCGGCAACCGCGTTGTGTCCTTGGGCAAGACACTTCATCCCCATTGCCCGCGTGGGGGGCACGATGACGCCGTGTACTAAGGCGTACTGCACGTCGATGGTACGCATGTCTTACGATGTTGGGGAGCTGACAGCTGCTCGTCGTTGCTCGGTGGTTCTCTCCGGGTACTCCGGCTTCCTCCACCCATAAAACTGTCACGGTCATGATTAGCCATTGTGCATAAATATGTGACCTTAAACATCAATAAATAAATAAATAATACGCACTACATTAGATTTTGCAAGGTGTATTTTTACAGGCTGTTTACGTTCGATAAGTAGACAGTTTCCCCGACTCAAGTTAATCAGGGCTTATATTTCGACGAGAATCCGAGAATCGATTCGCACAAAGATTCGCGCAATAAAAGCGACGAGAATCCATGTAGATTCTTGCTGCACCTCTGCTAGGATTCGCGTGAAAAGAATTGAGTCAATTTAAACCTTTATCAAATACAGCGGCAACAAATTAACCAATAGGAGGCTAACATGACCTGAAATATCCTGACACTTTGTCAATAAAATTGCACAAATATGGCTGTCATTGGAACCGGCTCATTGAGCCGGTTCCAACGACAGCCATATTTGTAAGATTTTATTGGTAAATATTGTTCATTTAATTATTTTATCATTTATTTATTATTTATTGTTTAAAAATTATCAAATTTTGTTTTAAAAATTAAAAAGGTGTGTTGGGTAAAAGGTTAACATGTGTTATCAGTATACAACAATGGTTGAACCATGGTGGCGTCATGGGATCCTGGGACACTCATAGTAGGTATGGATTCTCACAACCATTTTCATGAGAATCCAAATGGATTCTCACCAATTTAGACGAAATATAAGCCCCGCACAGTGTGAATACTACATTGACAGTTTATGTGAACTATTTTGTACCAGAAGCTATGTTGTTTTGTTTCTTTTTTAGGAACAGAACTTGACTGAATTATGGTTAGTCAAGGCTGTGTCTTGTAGATAAGTCAAGCCAACTCGATAACCTATCCGTACTAAAAAGACTTTTGCTTCATGAAGGAAGATATAAGAATTGAATCATGCCTGTTCGAAATCCACGAGTGATGAAACAAATTGATCACGCTCAAATTGACCTTGTACCGCTTCGGAGTTCATGGAATTTGCAGATGATCAATAACCGCTTCGGAGTTCATGGAATTTGTAGGTGATCAATTTGGTTCATCCCCTCGTGGATTTCAAACAGTCATGATTCAATTCCAAAGTGAGACCAATGTTGTGCCTTTACTCTTTTTTGGAGATGCTATTTTGTGGCACACCATTGGAGAGATCTCCGAGAGCTTTTCTCACAGTATGTCTCATTTTAATATGACGTTAGTTTAAAAATGTCAACCGTGTTCATGTCGGACATCGATCATAATCCCTTTAATTAGGTTAGCACCACGACAGGGCAGATTGGATTATCGGTTATTGATGTCTTCGCGATGACATATTCATACCAGAATAAAGTCCTTGAAATATTTGAATATGCAAAATTAATGGACGTCGTTTAATTTCATCATGCAAGGCAGTGACTGAACCCACAAAATTTCTACTTACGAAACGAGCAGTCTATTTTCAGGGTCTGGTGGTTTATTTGGAGGCATTCTGGACACGTTGACCTGAATTTAATACCAATGGGCTCTGTAACTACATAAGATCAAAAGTCACTCCCATAATAACGAACTTAAACTTATAATTTAGTACGTAATTACCCGAATATATCATGCCTCGGAAGCCCCGAATACAAATTTTGCATCCTGCAACTATAGTATATAAGGGCGTGCTGAGTTTCGATTGGTTTACGTTACTGTTTATAGAACACTACAAGTTTCAGAAGGACATCTGCGATGAACAAAAATGTTTCCGTAACTGTAAAAAGGAAAAACATTTCGTATATGTATAATTATTCAATTATAAAGCCACATTGCTTTTATGTCTAAGCATTCAGGATTTAACACAACCCAGTTGTATCGCACAGAACTTCGCATATAGTTTCGACCGAAACGATCAATGTTTTAAGAATACGAAAAATAAATCTGGAATTAAAATGATTGTTAATCAAGTAATTTCCACTGCAGCTGAGAATTATCTGATATATCTATCATCGCCGTTATGTATAGGTACAAAATGTTGTATTAGAGTTGAACTATTGTTTCTGGGGTCATTTCTCGACATTCTAAATTATTGTGATGAACTGACGGTAACATGGTCTGAGGTTTGCGGCTCGGATCTTATGTTCAACCGAGATGCGAAGCGTCGCGGTTGAACATACGGTCCGAGCAGCAAACCTCAGGCCATGTTACCGTCAACTCATCACAATAACGTATATGTTCCAATAAGACACTACCCATAGCCCAAGTCCTTCATCCTGAAACACGAGAGGCTTATTTACTAAACTTGTGATCTTTAAAAGTTGCCTTGTTCAAGGCTACTTTTAATGATCACAGGTTTAGTAAATATTCCTCTCGTGTACCCCACGCCCGTTCTGGATAAATAATCAATAAACCAGATAAACTCATTCCATCTTAGTTCAAATCGTAAATCGGTTTGTAATTTAAACAACACTTCATCCAGAACACCTTCTGGTGCACGTGTGAAAAATCTAGAAAAATGAAGTGGCTTGCCAGTCATTCCGCTGATGAAGCAATTACGAAACGGGCGACGTGATTTCAAATATTTCGCGTTGTGACGGTAACATTTGCTACTGGAGTCGTAAACATAAAAGAAACTACGACAGCTTTCATCCAGTCAGAGGGCAAGGATTTTACTCCTATTGGAACATATATCAATATAAACGCAGTGGTGCTAACAAATATATTCGCTTTACCATAAAACCTAATCTTTATTCATGCATCTACAAGTTTTCGTATAGAATCCGATAGAAAAAAAGACTTGTGTTCCTCTCGAAGATTGATTTAAAAGATTTTACTTCGTATGGAAGAGATTGTCAAGGAGAAGGTTGTACGAACGGTGCGATCACCCTCGAATACGAAAAAAATGCTTATTCTAATATTCATCCGCCGGATTCTCGTGTACTCTAATCCTGATATTGTGCATCACTCCGTGATTAATCAATAAGATTAATTTTTCTGGGCATACCAATGGTCCAATTTCTCAAGAAAAATTTCTCTCCTTGGGTTCATGCTTAGCCTTCAGAAGTACTGGGTGTTTTATTTCTCAACCTAGGAGGATCAAAAAGACTGTAACTGAAGTTTGCATTTATCAATAATACTCAAATATCATAATTTTGCATGAATTTGTCTGCCATATTAAAAAGCATTTTCTTTTTATGCCATTCAACTATTACAACTTCATATGCGCAGTGACATTCCCGATGTGGCATATCAGAGAAAATACATCTAGCTAGCCCGTGTAGATGCTTTGTATGGAATCAGAATATTTTTGACCGCCATTTTGAATATTGAGTATTTACAAAAGGTGTTTGGGAAAAAATTTTGAATCTGTTTTTTTTACACACCCATTCCTCTCTAGATGGCCCCGAATCTAGCTTGTTATTAACATTTCCGGTTCGAACCTATTCAACAACCAGACTATATGTCAGGCGTAATACAGCATCCCAACAAAATACACTCCTGTAAGCGATTGACAATAAATTTTCTTCAGTAAGAATCAAACGCTCTGCACTAATTTCCATTCGCAGTATGGATTTACGTTTTTTAAAGGTTGAATAAACACTCTCGTATCATAAGACGGATCTCCAATACTGTTCGTTGGGTTTCCCATGAATGGAAGCATGATCTTTATTTCTCAGCGGTACCTCTTAACCCTTCGATCCCGAAAGTCCACTTTTCCGCTCCAGGTTCGTGATACGGCGTGAATTCCTAAAATAAATAGTTGCTCAGTGAATTTGTGTGGAAAACCAATCAATATATTTAACGTGCAGCCTTGGGGCTGCACGTTGAATATATTGATTAGTCCCCTCCCAAGTAACAATATAAACTCTGTCTGTTGATAGTTCTGAACTGGCATGAGATATACCACCGAGGTCCAAAGTGTTAAGATGGTTTTGTTAACAGTGCTCAAAATAACTTTTTTTCTATGCGTAGCAAAATGCTACACATTTTCAAAAAATGAATAGCATTTTGTAAAAATTGCATAGCTATTTTTGTATACCGGAGTTTTGTTATGCTGTTTTGTATTGAATTCTTCTAAGTAGATAGAATAGTTTCCATCCATTTCTGGGCATTTCCAAATGATCTGCAACACATGAAACATTTACTATGTTTTTTTAACTGAACTGCCTTTAAGGGTTGCATGGGCTTGGATATTTTCAAATGACGTCGTGGTTATTTAACAGAGTTCTCAAAATGGAAGTTGGGATTTTTAATTTGATGGGCTTGAAGTTATTTTTAATGGACATTTTATGCAAAATGTTGTAAAAACAGGAAGAATTTAAACCAATAGAATTTATCTTACATATGAAGTTGCTAATGATGCTTGATGGAGAGTTAATCTGAGTTATGCCTGGAATGTTTCACAATCAGAAGTAAAGCATCAGTGAACTAGTTTTCAAATTTGATTGCAAATTTTCATTTACATTTTGCGATACAAGGTAATCAACTGCAGCCTAATAGGCTGCAGTTGATTATCTTGTTTCGCAAAATGCTATACATAATTGAACATTGAGTAGCTTTTTGCAAGTTTTGCATAGCAAAAAGCGACGCGACACCGCTTATTTTGAGCCATGTTTGTTAACTGCTTTTACACAGGCTTATTTCATTATCTGAAAATAAGCATTCGTCATCAATTTAAAATATTTCTTTATGCACGCGATGAGAGAACATTAAAAGTACTTTACTTATAAAACGCTCTGAAGGAAATTTCAAGTATGCAATGCCCACGAGAGACTTTCCGCAAACCGCCCACAAGAAAAAGTATTTCCATAACTCTACAGACAATAGAATAATGTAATATTTATATACTACATCTCGAGTGGTTTGTTCAGAGCCATTATTCTTGTAAGTAAAGTTTAAATTTATCACTTCCAGGCTAACAGAGCAATTAATGCATTTCAGAAAATGACCGAAGTGCTGCTATTGATTCTGAACTATTCACACGAAAAAGAGAGGAAAGAAACGGAAAGAAAAAATGTTTTAAATACACTTCTTTACAAATAAAATCAATTGCCAACATAGTGGCCATAGGTTACCTTCGTGGCCCAAATGAATGTAGGTTACATCGATAGAAGGGACAAAAGCCTACATTTCTCATGGGGAGCATTGATGCTCCACTTTTTCGCTGTGAGTAACACAAATCGTGCACTTCAGGAATAAAACGACCGGACACTACAAGTTCGAGGCGTGAGTCCTCTCTCAAACTGACAACAAAGTTGTTCACCAATCAACGGTTGTTCTTTCGAGAAGTGTGATAATTCCCAGCATCAAAAATAACCAACTGCAAGCTGTTTCTGATTGACAGTATATACTTTGCTTGACCATGTACCCCCTGATTGTTTTTACCTATAACATCTAGCATTCCTGGCCTCCTTCCCTTGCACTGAGGCACGAACATAAAACACTTTCGCTGTAAGAGCAAATGCTCTTACATTATTTCGCATCAGCGTGCCTTGCAAGGGATGGAAACGGCGGGTAAATGCTACATGTTGTTATTAAAGAGCATATGTTGCAGGTCGCTCCATAAAATTCAGCTAGTATAAAAAACAATTCTTGATAATGATATATCACTTGCAAATGTTATGCTAGTTTAACTAACTACTTAATATGCTTCCTCCCGGACACAGCGACAGAACCAAAATAATGAAGTCTTATGCACATTCGCCATTTGTTTAGTCAGCAATAAGCTCTTTTTCTGGGTTGCGGGGGGGTGGTTATTAAAAAGCTAGGTTTATATAACTATAATGAAAACTATCCGCTTCCGGGCGTGAGAGAGAGAGAGCGAGAGAGAGAGAGAGAGAGAGAGAGAGAGAATGCCCATATAGTTTTTCTCCTATGAATATGTTTACTCCCTTCTCCCGGACATGTGCCTGTATTATTTTCATGTATATATGTATCAAATTAGGCAACTTCACTCCATGTTATTGGAAAAAAAGTTGAGAAAATAACATGTGTATGTAAAAAAATGTATTGTATATTCCATGCCAGTTCAGAGCCAGTAACTGAGGGAGTATATATTCTCTACATGGGGGAAGACCATTCAATAATCTATAGGAAGTCGGAGCAGCTGCACCCGGAGAGAAGCACCGAGCATCGACGAGCAACTGTCAGTTCCTCAACACTCTAACTCTGTTAACCCTTTACCCAACGTAACGGCCAAAACCGCCCAGCGCTATTCTCAAAAATCGCCAATTAATTTTCAATGTTTTTTATTTTTTGTCTCAAAAAAAATAGGTTATGACCCCTCGTTGGAACGATCTCATATAGCTCGTTCCAACGAGGGGTCATAACCTTTGTTTTTGAGACAAAAAATGAAAAAAGTAGTTATTCAAGAATTGTTTTTGCGAGTGTCGTCTGCTTTTCATGTTAGGTAAAGGGTTAAAGCTCCGCTCAAGCAGGGTTAAAGCGGTTGGAGACGTGCATCATCGACGTGCAGTGCGCCTTAGTACACGGCGTCATCGTGCACTCATGTAGACAGCCGGCATAAAGTGCCTTGCCCAAGGACACAACACGGGTCGTCCCGGATGGGGATTGAACTTTTTCACTGAATAACTACCTACTTTATGAATTCAGAAAGCATCACGATCCTTGCTCTGCCTTTAGAGTTCCAAGGGTTAAGACATCTGTAGCATGAATTAGAAATTAACCCAGTCTGTAGGGGATACTTTATGAATTCAGTTCGCATCACGATCCTTGTTCTGTCTTTAGAGTTCCAAGGGTTAAGACATATGTAGCATGAATTAGAAATTAACCCAGTCTGTAGGGGATACTTCAGAATTAAAACAAATATTGTTTCTTCTTTCACTTTACCTATCTGTTAAGAAATAACATTTTATACATGCCAATACTAGGAAAATTTAAAGCAAAAAGTTCGTTACAATGGAAACAAAATCCAAATATGTGCGATGTCCCCCATTTCCACCCCAAACTGTCTTTAAACATGATTAAACAACTTGTTTATTGGAAATATTGGGAAGGTATTCTGCGAGGATCTTTTTGGAAAGCTTGCGAAAGTCGTCGAAGAATGGGAATTCCTGGAGGAATCCAGAATAAATTCCAGGAAGGAAGAAGAGTATCACTGACTCTCTCCCAACTGATAGAATGAACAAAAGTCATTAAGAGAAGGATGTCTAAGGCTCCCTAGATGTTAAATAACATACGGCAGGGTAGGGAGGGAAGGAATGTCGCAGAAAGTGCTGGTTCTCGGATTTGGAGAAGTCCTTTTTTCATTTTTTCTAACAACCATATAGATTTTTGGCCAGAAAACCACGAGAAACAGGACGTATCACATAATGTGTTCTGATTCCGTATCATAGAGACGACCTTTTCTGATTCCGTATGATATAGATTCAACTTCCGGTAAACACCGCGTTATGACAAATAAAAACATTATATTCATTGTTATTACGCATTAAAATATGAAATTCAAACTTTTGACCAATTCCAACCCAATTTAAACTGAAAAACATAAAAACAGGCTTTATGTAACGGGATTGTTAGATAAATGTATTATCACAACCAAATACATGTCCTGTCATTTGTATCAGATTCGATTGTAAACACGACCTCGAATTTGATACAAATTACAGGACATGCATATGGTCATGATAATGTATATGTATTGAACCTAAACGATTGAGACGTGGAAAACTCCGTCCTGAGGTTCTTCTGCTTCAGGACACTACCATACCTTACAGGCGGCAGTTAATGCAGGGGAACTGCTTCAGGACACTACCACACCTTACAAGTGGCAGTTAATGCTGTGGAACTGTTTCATGACACTAACACACCGTGGCAGTTAATGCAGTGGAAGCGATCGTGGCTTTGAGGTGCTTCCTTATAATCATTGCTCCGCTGACCTTGTCCCGTCTGGCTTTTATCTCTTCTCAAATCTCACCTGCATTGGGGAGTTATTGCCAGTGGTAATGAGGTCATCGGCGATACGGAGGCCTTCGACAGGACTCAAAACGAAAACTTAAACAGCCGGGGCGAATATACTTCGGCCATAAGTTTGTGGCAGTTCTGAATAGAAACGTAACTGACTCATAGCGGTAACAGTGTTTGCAGCGATGTAGCTACAACTGTTTACAGCAGTGGTATCTAGTTCGCTACAAATACTGTTACTGCTACAACTGATCGTTCTAATTCTTGACCAGTGGCCATTTATGAAAATTTTCAGTTTTGAAATTCAGCTGTTCAACTTCAATAAATGATTTGTTCCACGTGATCACATTATTTTATATTGAGTATTACTCTGTTCGATCACAGTTACTGGATACGTCGTCAAAGGCAACGGTTTTCTAAAAGAATACCCCTGATTATTATATAAACAGAAGTAGAGAGGGCTCTAATTTACAAGCCGATCGACTCCATTCGTCGTTAAACTATTTTCTCGTTTTAGATATTCCGTATTTTTATTTATAATCTACAAAGTCCACAATTCCAATAGTTTCAATCAATAGCTAGTATATTGGTTTATATATCAGTGTTCAGCATGGAAGTGGCGCCAGGGATTTCTCGACAGGGCATCTTCCATCTGCAAAACTGTCCCCACATAACATTCTCTTGGAGCCATTTTAGACACCACACGGGTCTCACAGCTTGAGTTTAATTTTACCTTTTGTGGAGAACTTCAAGTCATCTTTCAAAGATTTCCAATATTAGAAGTTTCGTTTTTGCTTGCGTTGGGACAGTTGAAAATAGACAACAAAAAACACCTCGTTTTAATCTGCTCACAACCTGCTTTTGAACCGAACTGAAAATCCATAAGTATTCCACAACCTACTTTAAAACATATATTTTAACGTTTTACTAACTGAATGCATAAAATGGCAGTTGATATACATATTTTACACTGTTATACCAGGGGTGACGCCAGGGATTTCTCGACAGGGGGGCTGACCTCTCCGACCTAACCTGAAAAAAAGACGACACTTGCAAAAATAATTCTTGAATAACTAATTTTTTCATTTTTTGCCTCAAAAACATAGGTTATGACCCCTCGTTGGAACGAGCTCGTTCCAACGAGGGGTCATAACCTATGTTTTTGAGACAAAAAATGAAAAAAGTAATGGAAATTAATTGGCGATTTTTGAGAATAAAGCTGGCCGGTTTTGGCCGTTCCCTTAGGTAAAGGGTTAAAGTAAACGTATTATAATAAGGTCGGGAAATATTTCATCTTTTAAGCCAGTTTGACGAACGACATTAAGGAATTTCGTGAGAATCACTATTCTCTATCAAAGTTCCAGCGCTGCACGGGTTCGAGACTGACAAGACGAGATATCTACATTCGATTGTCGGAAATTTCTCGTGAAGTCGGGTTTACGAGACTCTCCGACGGACTTACTAAAAATCTCAGACGGGGGTGTGGGGGGGGGGGGGCTGGGCCTCTCCGACGGGGGGGGGGGGGGGCTGTATCCCCGACCACCACTGAAGCGTTGAGGCGAAAAATGCACTCTACATAACTGTGCGTCTTTTAATAATGGTGGGTATAGTATTTTGAAAAAAAAAAACTTTTTCTTTTGACGACGTATCCATTAACTGTGATTCGATTCGAAATTCGATTCGATTCGAAATTCGATTCGTTATCACCAATTCGATTTGATCAAAGTCGGCACATCGCAGGTCCCTAGTTCAGGTTGATTATATTGAAAATTATGTGAAATATATTTTCACCGCGCAAGACTATCTGTGTGAGTCGATGGACTTTGATCCACTGAACAACATAAATATACAGAACCGCACATCTGTTTGAATGAGTTAAGAATTACCACACGAGATGGCTTTGGCCAGGATATCGTGAGAACCTTCGGCCCTCGTGATATCATGGGCCAAAGCAATCGAGTGTGATAATTCTTAACCCATTCAAACGTATGTGCGGTTCTTTATTTATCATACACCTCCCATGTAACAACCAGTCTACACGAAAATTGAACTAAAAGCACTCTTCAACTGGAAAAATGCTGCGTTTCCTTCGTCGCCAACAAAACATCACTGTTATTTGGCGGAGTACCAACCCCAGTTGTCTTTTTAATATTTACGGCATTCAGTTGGTCGAAACCAATTGACACCGATCAGTGTCACGGTCACGATAATCGAACATCAAATATTGACTAAACTGCGGGGAATAACACAACAAAAAGTTTTAAATAGCTGATAAGTTTAGCACACTCCATCATTATATGACCACTTGTGGAAAGTGTTTGTCAAGAAACATGCAGATAGAATGTTATTTTTATTGTTATAAAGTTTTGACTCGAATCTGATAGTTTAAATATCCCGGGTAACGACCAAAACCGGCCAGCGCTATTCTCAAAAATCGCCAGTTAATTTTCATTATTTTTTTTTTCATTTTTTGTCTCAAAAACACAGGTTATGACCCCTCGTTGGAACGAGCTCGTCGATCATAACCTATATTTTTGAGATAAAAAATGAAAAAAATTAGTTATTCAAGAATTTATTTTGCAAGTGTTGTATGGTTTTCAGGTTAGGTAAAGGGTTAAAAGCTAATAAGTTTAGCACACTCTATCATTATATGACCAGTTATGGAAATTATTTGTCAAAGATCAAGCAATCGGAATGCTATTTTTATTTTGTAATTTTTTCACTCGAATCCGATTGATTAAATATAAATAAATCTAAATGAGGAACTTGGAATTTTCAAGCGATCTCGACTCCGGTGCATTCGTCCAAATGATTGACGTGATTTATTTAGACGGGTTCCTTCTCTGTTTACGTTGGAAACGAAATCGAACGTGTTTTGTATCACCACATGTGCGACACAACTTTATTTTTATCGCACAGGCAGAACAGTGGAAATCTCGTGTTTTACATTAATAGATGTGTGATGATTCTTCTTTTCCAAACCAGTAGAGCTGTAGGTTTTTAAATTCCGTGTTCGGTTTCGGTTTTGGTTTATCAGGTGGAGTAAAACCTCGGTTCGGTTCGTTTTTCGGTTTGTTCATGAGGCCAAATAAAATTCAATAAAACTCGTTCTTATGTCCGGAATCATAACTGAATGGCAGTGAAATTGAGTGAAACTCAATGAATGCCCGAAATAAGCTATAATACATGAAGAATCAGGAAGGCCAATATAATAATTACCTAAATATACAGAACTTTTATTGTGCTTTGCCATTTTTCGAGGTCTGACACCTACACTCAACTTGAGAAAAGCTGCAAACACAAATAAACTGAAATGTGGGAAATTCACAGAATGTAGCCTTCCCAGAGTAGTGAGAGTACCCAGACACTGCCACTGGCAGTGTCTGGGTACTCTCAGTACTCTGGGATGGCTACATTCTGTGAATTTCTGCAGCAAGAGAGTATTTAATAAAAAACGAAAAACCTTAGATTACGGGATGTCGACGGTTTCGGTTTGGGTTTAAAAAAAAAAATAAAAACCTCGGTTCGGTTTCGGTTAACCTACAGCTCTACAAACCAGTGCCCATCGCTCCGAGAACCGTTTTAATATCTAAAATCTGCTTTCTTATATCACAGTTGCTGTGATAATAGTAAGCTGCACGGAGATTTTGAGTTTGTTGGAACTGCCATTTTGAACTTTAAAAGGATTGCTGCATTACGTTTTGTTACAATTTAAAGCCTCCAATAAATTACGAAACCGATCGAAGTAATTAATTTGTAACTTAATTTATAATAGAGGGAGGGTCTCGGCTATCTTGCGATGGCGCGTGGGCACTTCTGCTGATCTCTACCACCTACAGGAGTAAGTCATAATTTGTCAGGGAGACGACTTACATAAGCTTCAGCTTTCTGTCGAATCCCTCCCCTAGGTAGTAATCTACTTTCCTTGCTTTGTGTATACTAATGTATCTAGTGCTGTTCAGAATTGTGTTATCCTTTTGTTATTGTGATACAGTAAGTGGAGAGTGGATTGTAACTAAATCACCCGTGGAGTGGAGTTATCACCCAAGCTATAACTTTCAAATTTTGTACATATCGACAAAAAAACACAAGCAATGTTTCAGCCAATGGACCTCCGGGGTTAACCCGGAGGTCCATTGGCTGAAACTTTGCTTGTGCTGGTTAGGCTTTGCAACATATTTGCAATTATTGCTTGGGTGGAATCTCCACTCTGCGGGTGATTTAGTGATAATACACTCTCCACGTACTGTATGTATACACATGTCAATTATTGAATAAATAGTGTTTAAACTAAATTACGAAACAACAAATTCGTATCAGAACACCATGAAAATCTAAAAGAAAATAAACCATATGCGAGGAGTATCAAAGCATTTATCTAACGAAAGAGGCAGCATCTGCCCGCGTAATTTACAAGGTGCGCAGAAGAAAAATATTTTTGAAAACTTATCAACAAAATCGGATCATGTGACCCCTCGTAGGAACGAGTCTGTCAAGCTCGTTCCCATGAGATGTCACCTTGTATGGTTTTGTTGAAATATTTTGAAACAAATGACCTAAATACACAGAACGACACACGCGAGTGAATAGGTTCGTCGATATGGCACGAGTGCCAGCGCCGAAGGATAAAAAGAGAGGCCGCGGGGCTTGAGTTTTATCCTTCCGCGATGGCACATGTGTGTCGTCTATTACACGCCTTCACGTGTATAAAAAAAACAATTCTTATAAGGACACACAGCAATTCATTTGACAACTATCAACAGAAAGAACATATTTGCAAGGGGAACCCGTGTTACAATTTCGTCCACTGAATATTAGAAGGACTGGCTCAGTAGGTTGAGGTGCAGGCTGCAAACCGAGAGGTCCTCGGTTCGAATCCCACCTGCGGCAACCGCGTTGTGTCCTTGGGCAAGAGGCTTCATCTCCATTGCCCGCGTGGGGGCACGATGACGCCGTGTACTAAGGCGTACTGCACGTCGACGGTGCGCATGTCTCCAACCAATCTAACGCGAGTTATGATGTTGGGGAGCTGGCAGCTGCTCGTCGTTGCTCGGCGGTTCTCTCCGGGTACTCCGGCTTCCTCCACCCGTAAAACTGTCACGGTCATGATTAGCCATTGTGCATAAATATGCGACCTTAAACATCAATAAGTAAATAAATTAGAAGGACACTTAGCAATTCATTTGACAACTATCAACAAAAAAGAACACTTTTGCGCTCGCAACAGTGTTACTATTTCGCCCACTGAATTTCAATGTGTTCTATGTGTCTACTGGCACATAGAACACATTGGAACTCAGGGGACAATTTTTAGCTATCGCCAGAGCTTCAAATTGTGATTGCGTTGCACGATTTGTTAAAAAATTCCGAAAAATTTCGCTTCTATTTAAGAATAGTCCGTCAACGATTTCCGTTCCGCACATATGTGCGGAACAAATTTTCATTTTTCGCATGGTTTAGTATTGCTGTAGATCCCCGATTGCCTACATGGGGGCACGATGACGCTGTGTACTGAGGCGTACTGCACGTCGATGGTGCGCATGTCTTCAACCAATCTAACCCTGCCTGTGCTGCGGTGCAGAGTTCAGAGTTACGATGTTGGAGAGCTGACAGCTGCTCGTCGTTGCTCGGTGGTTCTCTCCGGGTACTCCGGCTTCCTCCACCCGTAAAACTGTCACGGTCACGATTAGCCATTGTGCATAAGTATGTGACCTTAAACACCAATAAATAAATAATATATAAATAAATATTGCTGTAGATGAGGATTATATAGAACAGGCGTGTAATAAATAACAGGGGAGAACGGTGACTTAGTTGTTATCACAATGGATTTCAAACTTAAAACATAAGGACACACGGTTCAATTCCTGCCAAGTGTAATAGTGTTGTGTCCTTGGTCGAGGCACTTAATCCCAACTGCCCACGTGGAGGCATGGTGTCACTGTGTACTAAGCGTACTACACGTCGATGGTGCACTTGTCTACAACCAGTGCTAACCATGCTTGTGTGGAGTTAGGGTTCGCAGTGGCTCAGTGGTATTGGACTTCAAACCAAAAGGTCCACGGTTTGATCCACGCTAGTGGTAACTATGTTGTCCATGGGCAAGGCACGTAATCCCGAGTGTCTACGTGGGGAAATAGTGGCGCTGTGTACTAAGGCGCACTCACTTCGATGGTGCACTTGTCTTCATCCGACGTTAACCCTGCTTGTGTGGATTTAGAACGTTGGTGAAACTGACAACTGCTGACCGCTGCTCGGTAGTTCTCCCCGGGTACTCCAGCTTCTTCCACCCGTAAATTTCGACACGAGTTGATCCTGGCTGTCAAAGGTTTCGTTAGCCCACAATAAATAAATAAGTTTGTTCGCTGGGGAGTCTGACAGTTGCTCGTCGCTGCTCGGTACCTCTCTTCGGGTATTCCGGATTCCTCCACTCCTAAACTGTCCCGACACAAGGTAGCCATGGCTGTCGAAAGGTTTGTTAAACCCCAAGAAATAAATAAATAACAGATGTTTATATCGTGTTCATTGAGTGGAGGTTAAAGCTTTCTATTATTTTTTATTGATTTCGAAATATATGCCTCTTTCACTCAACCCGTTAACACGAGTGGGAGCTCTGCGGTACACCATACTGAAAGAAAGAATATCTCGCCAAAGAAATAATGTCGACCAGTTTTTATTTTATCCATTTTGCTTGAAACGTGTTCCAAGTATGAAAGTTAATGGCAGCCTCCGCTGTAAAAGCGCGCAATTAATACATCTGCTCCAGCACTAATGATACAAATTAAGATTAAGTGAACAGAAACTTCAGTTAATTTCAAAACATAATCTTTGTACCAATTCTGCCGAGTCTTCGAGTGTTTGCAACATTCATAACTCTTCTGAAGTAGGACAATGCGTGCCGGGCAAAATCAATTAATTGAACGATAAGCGCCGACCAATCCACTAGCCCGTTCCACCCACCCATCGATCGATCTCATAACAGCAAATACACCTGCACACTTTAGGTTTGAAACTCCATTTCCGCACTACGCTTACTTTTAATGGCTGAAGTTAAATAGACATCGTCTTGCGTCCACAGGTCCACGTTCCATTTGGCATCAACGTTTGACGTTTAGTGCGCGTCCTGTTCATAGCTGACCAAGATAAATATTCGTCTGATACTTCCTCAAAGATTCGTTTCATCTCAACTGTTGGCTGTCTGAAAGTTTTTAGGCAACGAAGATGAATATGTGCATATTGGAGATCAGACGAAGTTACTTCTGTTTACTTATATGCTGTACTTTGGTGGCGACTCAAGGTGAGTTTATTTGCTGACGAGGAACCAACACTATAAAACTTTTACAAATGTATTTTCAAGAATTATATTTTCTTCCCATTTAATATAACCGACTAAAACGAATCATTAGCAGTTTAAAGATATGACAATTTTCCAACTGGCAAATTGCGAGATCTTGGAAAATGATAATGGTTCATTTTAACCCATTTAAAGTCATAACTAGAAAATGCAATTCTAGAAAATACAGTTGTAAAAGTTTTATAGTATTGGCCACAGATAGGATTTTGTTTTGAAACTCTGAAATGTAATATTTCTTCATCAGAAGTGCATTTGCTGATAGCTCCCTTTGTCAGAAGAAATTATTTGTTCCGTCTCATCTTAACTGCTGTGCTGTCGTTATGTGTCATTTGTGATAAAGGCAATCGTTAGTATGTTGGGAGCTGACAGTTGCTTGCCGTTGCTCGGTGATTCTCTCCGGGTACCGGCTTCCTCCACCAGTTAAACTGTCGCGGTCACGATTAGCCACTGTGCAGAAATATCTGACCTTAAACACCAATAAATGAAGTATTCACAATTCCATTGTTTCCACGTATAGACTCGTGCTTGAGTCACTATTTTATTTATTTTTAACTTCTGGCACTCTGGTAGTATTTCAAAAATTTCCATCAATGACTCCATATTGTTCATGTAGAATGAAAACTTTAACAAAATATATCTTGTTTGACAGAGCTCCACGAGCTCTGTCAAACAAGATATAATTTATTAAATTCTCAGTTGGATCGTGCGAAGAATTTGCTCCACGAGCTCTGTCAAACAAGATAAAATTTATTAAATTCTCAGTTGGATCGTACGAAGAATTTGCTCCTCAGAACTTTGTTATTTTGACATCACTTTGCATAGGGTTAAATGCATCGACCTTTCTCCCTAAAATGGTGTCTTTCTGCTTAGACGTCCAAAAAACTACAGAAATACTTATTTCACACATAATTTTTTAGGAACAAATACGGATGAACGTATACTGAATTCATATCTATGGCTCGCCTCTTTCACTTCTTTCTCATTCTCTGTACAGTTTATGGACTAACAGTGACTTTTATTTCAAGAAGACTTAGTAAAACGCGCATGAGTATATATACAAAATACTAGACAACATGAATATATATACAAAATACTAGACAACATGAATATATATATATACAAAATACTAGACAACATGAATATATATACAAAATACTAGACAACATGAATATATATACAAAATACTAGACAACATGAATATATATACAAAATACTAGACAACATGAATATATATATATACAAAATACTAGACACCATGAATATATATATATACAAAATACTAGACAATATGAATATATATACAAAATACTAGACAACATGAATATATATATATATACAAAATACTAGACAACATGAATATATATATTTATCTGATAACCATAGAGTATAACAACCGCTGTATATACTTGAAGTATATACAACGGGTGTTGTATATAATTATAATTTATGCGAACGACCTTTGACCTCTTTCAATTCCATTTTCATTCATTCATTCATGAAACATCGTTATATCACAGGGCAGGTTTTAATTGTACGCTTATTGCATTTTGTCAAAATCCTCTGATGGTGTCATTTCTTATTTATTTTGCTTCAATAAAGGCAACCTAAAATTTTGCTTCAAAACATTGTAGAAATTACTTGAATGTTAATAGTAATTAGTATGCGGCGACTGCGAACTATTTATAGTCACGGCCTCGATCAAAAGTACTCGCGGAACTGCGCTAATTAAAAGTTCGTCTGCTCTACCTGAAAAAAAAACACTTCGTAAAAATTGTAAACAAACGCAAAATTATTTGTTATATTGGGACTACAGCATAAAACACGGAAGAAAACTGGAACTATGTCAAAAAAAAGAATAACTCTACTGAAACACCGTTTTGTTACTGTTAATAAAATAGTTGAAATTTATTTTGTTCCAGCGCAGTTACATGATGCAAGAAGTGCAATCGCACTTTACAATCGCCGTCATCGATTTTGTAATGTAAGGGACACAACTCTATGCGTCTTGTCCTATTTCTTTTGTCTCGTAGACTGGTTTTCTTTGGAGGCCCGTGGGAAGCATATATAAGTCGGGTAGACGCACGTGACGGGTGTCTGTTTGTTATCAGATAAAAACAATAAACATATAGTGTGTTTTTATATCTGTGTTATACAACTCGTTGAAATATGGTTTATTTTTTCTCGGCGAAGCCTCGAAAAAATAAACCATATTTCAACTCGTTGTATAACAGATATAAAAACACACTATATGTTTATTGTCTATATAGACAACATGAATATATATACAAAATACTCGACAACATGAATATATATACAAAATACTAGACAACATGAATATATATTTTTACAAAATACTAGACAACATGAATATATATACAAAATACTAGACAACATGAATATATATACAAAATACCAGACAACATGAATATATATATATACAAAATACTCGACAACATGTTTGATTATTGTTAAATTGTTTTTATTGTCATTTTATTTTATTTTGACTGAAAATACAGTAATTCGCATACTGAAATTTCAAAGCAAAAATGACTTTTCTTCGAGGGGGTGGGGGTGGGGGGGGGGGGGGTCCTTGTGCTATGGATATCAATGTAAGATTTGATCTCTGGTTTTCAACTTGCTTAATATTTATACAGCTCATAGAAAACTTGTATGCTTATTTTTGATTAGCAATTTTGTTTTTTCTGCTACATTCCAGACTGCATCATCATCAAAAATGATGTTCGTTTAATTTCGCGTTTTCTCGTACACCTTCTTTCGAAAGGTTCCCAGGTAAAAAAATCCACGAAATGTCGACACCTTTCTGTCTGATATATTGCAGATGAAATCGTGACGGTCCATGTGCTTCGAGTTACCGAGATCCCAAAATTGAGATAAGGCGAATATCAAATGTAATGAAACGATGACGCACATACATCACAGGTTATTTTGTATTTATATTTATTATTTATTGGGGTTAAATGTCACTTTCAGCATCTATGGCTGGGTCAGAACCGGAACATAAGTATGAAAACAAATTAGGCTAATCGTTTATGCCTGTACTGCCCACTTTAGGGGACTTCCACCCCAGATGATGGTTTTCGCATCCTATTCTGCTAGTAAAACAGAACCTGGTAACCGCAGTGAACAAAATGCTCCCCATTTTCGGTAGTCACACGGGGAGCTGTCTGTGGTGATCACATACTGGTACCTCACAACAGCCACTGAATGCAGCACAGCCGCCGTGGACTGGTCGTAATCCACGCGGGGGCAGTGATGTCCACGCGCGGTCAGTGATGTCCACGCGCGGGCAGAGATGTCCACGCGCGAGCAGTGATGTCCCGCATCCGTTTACGAGGCAATAAAAGTCCTCATCAGCAAAATTTTAATTAATGAAGCACCGGGTTTTACCCGGTGCTTCATTAATTAATTTTTTGACGATTATTTCTATAATTAATGTTTGATATCTAATATTATTGCGTCCGTGGAAATATTGTCCGCCCGTGGAAAGTGATCAGTCCTCGGCGGCCCTGCTGCAATGGGCAATCAAACCTAACCCCGTGTTTTGACTGCGGACACCATGATGGCTTATGAATGCACTGTAAAAGTTGACGGGCAACATAAGCAATTATTTAAGTCTAGCGAATCTCAAATTTCATGTCGAATCAAAATAGTCCGACGACTTTGAATCATATCGAATCTCGAATTGAACCTCAACATTTTTAAAATAGTCAAACATGTAGAGATTCTGCCTTCTTAAAAGCCTTGACTGCGGCAAAAATATTGTCCGTCTCCATTCAAGTATTGCATTGTCAGTTATTGAACTTAACCCATTCAGTGCCGACCTTTATCTGTTCGGGAAAATCAAAAAATGTGAATCATTCTTCCAGAAACGGAATGAAGATTGTTTGGTACACGGAATCCCCAATACGGGAGAATTGATGACAGATGAATAATTCAAGAGAGGACATTCAATAAGATCTTGAAAAACATGTCGACGATTCGAGAATTCGAATCGCCGCGATTAGACTAGAATTGAATTCAGTTATCTGGTCTATTTCGAAACGATTCGAATTTCGAAGCTGCGGAGGGCTCGGCAATTGCTGTCGCTTGTTTTTTTCCCTCCATTCACTATCCCGGTCACTGAGACAGATTCTTAGAAACCAGTTCCATGAATTAATATCGGAAGCTGGTATGATGAATAACGAGAAAAAAGTACAAGAGAGGATACCTTTTATTCGATCCTATTACACCCAGGGCCTTGCGATAATTCGAAAAACAATTTGAATCTCGAATTTGTTCTGCGTTTCCGTTCGATTCGTTTTCGAATCTTCGCAAGCGAATATTTACGAATCTTTTCACAGCAGAAATTGCTTCGCGTTAGCGTATCTCGAGAAACAACGTGACTGCACCGTCCACGGAGTGTAATATCGGTAAGGTAAGCTTAAAAATCGGTGTGGGAAGTGGACGTGTGATAGAGAAACCGAATACTGTTTTTTTTATTGTCTCACTGTTGGGCCCAAAGCTTAATTTTTGCGTCTATCCGGAAAAAATGCCTGGTTAAATAAAATGTGACTGGCCCGTGTTTGTCGAAATCGATCATAAAATTATGTATTAACCCCTCTCCCCCCCCCCCCCCCCCCCCCCACACACACACACACAACAATGATGGAATATCTAAATTTCGATCTGCAAACTTTTCCCATGAAATTAACCAATGAGCTATGTCAAACAAGATTTAATTGATTAAATTTCCAGTACAACTATGGGAAAACATTGCATCTTGAAATCTCCGAATTCTTACATCGGAATTCGGGGCTTAAATAGGCGTGGTTCGGGTAGTACAGGTTCCAAGAATCGATGTCGTAGAATTGGTTAGGGCATAGGGTTTGAAATCTAGAGGTTACGGACTCAGTTCAAGATAGAGCGATATGCGTTGTGACCTAGATGAAGACAACCTCCGTGTTTTCTGACGGAAAGGGTTTGCTCCAAAGCTTGCGGCGAACGTCACATCGCCAGTATCTGTTTTGAGTATGTGTTGTTCCTGTAGGAGAAGGGTGCAGATCATTAGTGATAAAATAGAGAGTAATCGCTTGACTGGACTGGTTACGTGAAATAATTCATGAGAGGTGAGGGACGTTGTACAAACACGAGTGCGAGAATGCGCACGAGTGTTTTACAATATAGCCCCTCGCCTCGAATGAAATATTTCACGTAACTAGTCCAGTCAAGCGATTACTCTGTTTATTACTTTTCGTTATTACCGATAATTATATTATTTAACCCTTTACCTAACGTAACGGCCAAAAACGGCCAGCGCTATTCTCAAAACTCGCCAATTAATTTTCATTATTTTTTTCCTTTTTTGTCTCTAAAACATAGGTTATGACCCTTCATTGGAACGAGCTCGTCGAGCTCGTTCCAATGAGGGGTCATAACCTATGTTTTGGAGAGGGGGCGCGGTGGCTCAGTTGGTTTAGGTGCAGGCTGCAAGCCGAGAGGTCCTCGGTTCGAATCCCACCTGCGGCAACCGCGTGTGTCCTTGGGCAAGACATTTCACCCCCATTGCCCACGTGGGGGCGCGGTGACGCTCTGTACTAAGGCGTATTGCACGTCAACGGTGCACCTGTCTTCAACCAATGCTAACCCTGCTTGTGTGGAGTTGGTATCTTGAGGAGCTGACAGTTGCTCGCCGTTGCTCGGTGGTTCTCTCCGGGTACTCCGGCTTACTCCACCTGTAAAACTGTCACGGTCATGGTTAGCCATTGTGCAGAAATATGTGACCTTAAACACCAATAAATAAATAAATAAATAATGTTTTTGAGACAAAAAATGAAAATATTAGTTATTCAAGAATTTTTTTGCAAGTATCGTCTGCTTTTCAAGCTAGGTAAAGGGTTAAAAAAAAACAAAAAACAATGAAGTCCCCATTACACCCACGGCAAAGCGTCTTCGTTTGCGCGCACGGATACATGACCCAATTGTTGGTTGTATAATTCACTTGTGAAATTATCGTTTATAATCAAACCCGGAAATCCCAGTAAATCACACTTTGGAAAGTACTGAGTGTTATTCCTGTAAGAGAAGGGGGCGGGATCATTAGTGATAAACATGGCTTTAACCCTTTACCTAACTAATCGTCGGCATCCATCCCCGTAATTTACAAACTGGACAGTTAAAAAGATATTTGTTTCGAAACATTTCAACAAATCCCTATCACGTGACCTCTCATTGGGACGAGCTCATCACATGATGTGGATTTGTTGAAATTTTTTTTTAAATTAAAAAAAAATATTAAAATAACAAAGTTTGGTATCGTATTCGTTGGTTGAAGGGTTAATCACTGGATCTCAGGCTGGTGTCCTGCTCGTTCTGAAGACTCCTTAGTACCTTGGTTATACCTGTGTCTTCAGTCGATAAGCTTCCAACATAAATCTACTTGCAGGAGAAATAATGGCACACTTGTGTTACACACGTTTTCAAACATTGATTTCCATCTGTGTGACGAGGAGGTATATTTTACAATAATTGTCGCATTCATTTACTGAGAATCGAATCCCTGTTGGAACCCAACAGGTGGGACGAGCCTTTTACACCTTTAGAGAACATTATTACTTCTGCACTTGTGTAATACGAGCCAGGAACAAACGCTTCGTATATGAATCATCCAAATTAGGCATCCGTCTTTTGTGAAAAGGTTTGTCGATGGAGCATTATTTATTTATTGATGTTTAAGGTCACATATTTAAGCACAATGACTAATCATGACCGTGACAGTGTACGGATGGAGGAAGCCGGAGTACCCGGAGAGAACCACCGAGCAACGACGAGCAACTGCCAGCTCCCCCAACGTCGTAACTCCGTACTGCAGCACAGGCAGAGTTAGATTGGTTGAAGACATGCGCACCATCGACGTGCAGTGCGCCTTAGTACACGGCGTCATCGTACCCCCACATGGGCAATGGGGGTGAAGTGTCTTGCCCAAGGACACAACGCTGTGGCCGCAGGTGGGATTCGAACCGAGGACCTCTCGGCTTGCAGCCTGCACCTCTACCTACTAAGCCACCGCGCCCCCCGTCGACGGAGCATGGCTTTATATATATTCATGTTTAACGGTTGTGGAACAATACAATAAAAGATTCATGACTGTATTTTCAAGAATTGTATTTTCTACCTTTGAATTATGCTAATACAGTACGTGGAGAGTGGATTGTAACTAAATCACTCACGGAGTGGAGTTATCACCCATGCTATAACTTTCAAATTTTGTACATATCGACAAAAAAAAAACACAAGCAATATTTCAGCTAATGGACCTCCGGGTTTAACCCGGAGGTCCATTAGCTGAAACTTTGCTTGTGCTGGTTATGCTTTGCAACAAATTTGCAATTATTGCTTAGGTGGACTGTCCACTCTGCGTGTGATTTAGTGATAATACACTCTCCACGTACTGTTCATACAGAAATGGGATTCTGTAAAATAATATTTTAAGTTTGATAGTATTGATCCGTGACTGATAGGTTTGATTGTTTGTTTATTGGGACACTTTCAATAACCAGAGTCACATGGTGTCGTGCAGTTTTAAGGTTGGAGTAAGTTGGAGTAACCGTAGACAACTACGGAGTTGCGAAAAGCAACTATCACACCCCAACTTACTTACCCTTCACAAGTTTAATACCGCGGACGGGAACTTCTGAGCTCTCCTGCTGCATTTCTGAAAGTCAATCACGATACCCGGGAAATTAATAGACTTTGGTATCAGTGATTGCGTGTTATAGTTTATGAAATTACGGCGAATATCGGTTTCTTCTGAGACCAACATCTCTGTTGGAGCTATGGTTTAATCTCGCGGACGGGAATTTCCCGGATTCCTTTTCTGAAAATGAGTGTTAATGCCCTGGAAATTCAGAGACTAGAATCGGAAGTTAAAAGGTTTTGTAACGCAACCTTTGATTCCCAATTCTGTCCTATGAATTTCCAGGATACCGGGACTGCAATTCGGAAACGACAACCGAAAAATCCCCAGAATATTGACTGTCTTTCAAAAACGAGAACCAAAAAAATGCCCGTTCCCGGTATTAACCCTTTCAATCCCAGAGGCCGTTTTTTTCGCCCGGGTCACAAGCTACGTCATACTCTCATTAAGTGGGATGGCTACAAGGTAAATGTGTGGTGTGGACCAATCAATATTTTCAGCGTGCATCCCCATGGCTGCTCGTTGAAAATATTAATTGGTCTAACCCCAAATAATAAATATGGATTCTTCCAATTGCTGCCATTGAACTGACGTGGAAGATACCAACAGGGTTCAAAGGGTTGAGCCCTATGCATAGACGGAGTTAGCAGCGGTTGAAAGCAAGTGCATCATCCACGTGCAGGAGGTCTTAGTTCACAGCGCCACTGTGTCCACGTGTGGTCAATTAGGTTTATATATCGTGTCAAGGACCATGGTTGAGATTTTACATCAGATGTTGAAAATAACCCAATAATTCCAATAAACTAAAGTGAAATCCTATTTGTGTACCGTTTGTGTTGAAGTATCATCATGACACATGGGGCGCGGTGGTCCAGTGGTTACAGAATTGGACTTCAAACCGAATGGCCCACAGTTCAATCCTCGCTAAGGATAACTGAGTGGTGTCCTTGGGCAAGGCACTTCATCCCGATTACCCCGAGGGGGGGGGGGGGCACGGTGACGCTGTGTACTAAGGCGTACTGCACGCCGATTGTGCGCTCATCTCCAGCCAATGCTAACCATGCTTAGTACATTGGGTGAGTCTGACAGTTCCTCGCCGTTGCTCGTTGGTTCTCTCCGGATAGTCCAGCTTCATCAACCCGTAAAACTGTCCGACACGAGGCGACACTGACTGTCGAAAGTGTCATTAAACTCCAATAAATAAATGAATATCAGCAAGGCACAAGGACGAAAGCGTAATTTTCTCACCGAGTGACGTGTTTGAAAAGTAACTTGGCATCAGTGCAGCTGATGCGAGAAATAAGAGGCCTGTTATGTATATGTTAAATTAAAGATACACGTCTCCTGCAATAAATTTACACTCCCGTTTGTGATAAATCATTCACCCTGCCGTTACACAGGTCGACTTTTCATCTTTCAGATATTTACCACATGACCCTGTTCATGAAATCTTGGTAACCATCCCTGGCTTGTCTCGTCATTAAAATGATTTTCGATATAGTTATCGCACCTACAGTTATCAGATGGGGGAGGAAGGTCCAATTAAGAAGCATGTAATTGTTGCGAAAACACATATGACATCAGTAAAAACTAAAGAGAACTCAATGAGCCAGTTCAAATGACATCCATATCTGGAATATTTTATTACACATAAACATTAAATTTCCTGTATTTTTATTTTTGTTCTAACATAACTGAGCAGAAGGTATGAATTAATAATTAATAATGGGCACTTTTTTTTATAGCCATATAGCCTGCTATTTGTATTCTTTGTTTTACACCGTGGTTAACCACTGTGTTAAAAAAAGCTTCTGTGGATTGCAAGTTACACCGTACCTCTCAGCCAATCAAAACGGAGTATTTTGTTTCATTTGGAAAAAATACATTTTAACCCCTTGAGACTTTAATTATCCTGACGTTCAAACGTCATTGAGAATTCAGTTTCTTCAATGTTTTTTCAAAATGCGAAGTCAAACGTAGGAGAGTACAAATAACAAGATATTTTTCACATTAGTGATTATCTGGTTGAGGCCAGATTATTTTTGGTGGTCTGAATTTGTTATTCAAAACTTGTTTTATTTCAAATTATTGGAGAGTGCCCAAAAGGCACTCTCCAATAATTTGTAATAAACCAAATTTATTTATTTATTTATTGATGTTTAAGGTCACATATTTATGCACAATGGCTAATCATGACCGTGACAGTTTTACGGGTGGAGGAAGCCGGAGTACCCTGAGAGAACCACCGAGCAACGACGAGCAGCTGCCAGCTCCCCAACATCGTAACTCCGTACTGCAGCACAGGCAGGATTAGATTGGTTGAAGACATGCGAACCATCGACGTGCAGTACGCCTTCGTACACGGCGTCATCGTGCCCCCACGCGGGCAATGGAGATGAAGTGTCTTGCCCAAGGACACAACGCGGTTGCCGCAGGTGGGATTCGAACCGAGGACCACTCGGTTTACAGCCTGCACCTCTACCTACTGAGCCACCAAAACAAATTTATAAAAACAAAATATTATTTGTCTTTGACTGAATATGAAATATAAGCAAGAAAAGTGTTGGCTTTTGCTCTGGTATCCTCATTTTTTGAAAGCCCTGATAGTGGCTTCTTGCACTTAACCAGTTAAGCAATCTTGACAGCAGGCTTATTTATATTAGTATTTTAAGCTGCGATAACATTTGGCTCAACCGTTGTCTGCGAGCACTCTTCGGGAGAAAATAGGAATTGAGGTTAAAACTTTAAAAAATCGAAAAATAATAACAAAACAAATGACCACAAAGTATTAACGTGCTGTTTGTTTTTGTACGTCATAAAACGTACAAAAGTATAAGAGAGTTAAAACTCATTCGCATTTTGGAACCACACATTTTCCAAATTACTTCCCTTGAGTACCTGAGGTGAGAATAATTTAATCCATCATGACCTGATTTGTGAGGTGGAAAAATTTCACCCGAGGGGACACATTTTCGATAACCAGAACAATAGGGCAAACGAAACTATGAACAAACTCCTGCCGTTTGTTAAATCGAGTACTCCCACTTTTTATTGAGTCGGACTAATATTTATTCTTGACCGGCGCATGCATTGAGTTACACCCAAAAGCTCCACTTGCCTCCCATTTGATAATCGAACACACCGTCTTAGTAGTCCGCATTCGAACAATGAATTTTGAAGCCTCGTTCTCGTACTACTAGAGTAGTACGATATGCGATTACGCACTGTGCTTTCCAGCGGGCGATGGCGGAATGATCGCGATGCAATGGTGGTATTTGGACGGGAACAATTACAGTGATATAATGAAATATATAATGAAATATATTCCAGCTCTTAAAGAGTAGATTGGTGTTGATCCTGTCTTCGATTAGGGCTGTCACGATTTTTTAATTTGGGAATCGGTTAATCGTCGCAAATAATCGATAGTAATCGATTAATCGTACCTAGATGACCCTCCCTCTCCCTTTCTTTGAAGTCGTTAAAAATGAAGGTGAAGTCAGTTGACCTACCTCAAGTAAACAACGAAGACGATCATCTTTTAGATACTTTCAAAGCTTTGATGTTCTGAACTTTTGAACTGTCGCAACTGCCGACCGGTCTTGATTATTACACTGACGGTTCAAAAGTTCAGAACATCAAAGCTTTGAACGTACCTAAAAGACAAATGCGTCTAATGGCTTCTTGAGGTTTAACGTCGACGTTCGTGACCTTTTACCTTCAGAAACAATAGTTTTTTATCCAATTTTTTTTTTAATTATTAAACGTCTAAAACGGGGTAAAATTTACCGATTTTTCGACAACGAAAAATACTAATCGATTTCGGCGTGAACGATCGACAATCGATTATTCGATTAGCCGTGACAGCCCTATCTTCGATCTCTACAAATGAAGAAACATATTTAACCATTGTCGGTAAATAATGTTATTATATACTTTATAAATAAACACATTTCTATTGGCTGGATCTTATACAGATGACTGGTACTCAAAAACCCATGTACATCGGTTTTCCAGTGAATATCAGTTTTCTAAATATAGATTTTGGAAATCCCTTCTCTAGTTCTATTCAATCGACGTAATCTCTATAACATTGTTTATTTTTATGTTATTCTGCAGATGATAACTATTTTAGTGTTAAATAAAAGTATTTCTGGTTGATATAACTGACCTATTAGTTGACAAATAGAAGATTGTTTTTTTAGGATGGTGTATATAATAAAACAGTTATGGACTTTTGTGGTAGTAAATATGATATGATACGAACGCCTCAGTCAATATAAGTCTTTTAGGTTCATATCACATCACATTCACCAACACAAAAATCCATAATTGTACATTGTATAACAGGGATCCCGGGGATTATTGATTTTCTTTGAAGACCTGGAATTTAGGAACCTCTTTCCAAGGATCTACAGTTAAAACTAGAAATCCTGTCATGAGATGTGCACAAATAGCACATCGATTTGCGCGTTAATCTATGCGTTATGACCATAGTAAGGCTATCAAATTCTGTACATGTGGCCTGTGCACAAGCAATGTTTCAGCCATTGGACCTCCGCCATTGGCAGAAACATTGCATGTGTTTGTTATGAGTAACCAGGAGAACCTGCCGTGCTCTGATGCCATTCGATATGGCATTTGCGCGCAATTCCTACGCGCAGTTAAGCCTAGATAAGCGCACAGCTCGTGACAGGACTTCTAGTTTTAACTGAATTGTCATTGCATATTGGAACCTTCTAGGAAAAGCATTGAAGTTCAGAAATCAGGTAGCTAGAGTGTAATCACTTCAAAAATATTTAGTTCGGTTTTCATCACTGCATGTTGCAAGAATGGACCTTCTCTGTCCAATAGAATGTCTGTCAAATTATATGAGAATGCTGCATTAAACATATTACTGTACTTGACAATATTACGCACAAACGTCCTTAGCTAACACGAACGTGTAACCCACGCTTTCGGACCACCAGTCTAATTCTGTTTGTAATTCGACGCTATCCTGGGTTGTTTGTTTACCTGCTGTTTGTGGAAATTTGTGCACAGACGACCGTTGATGTAATTTGATGGTCGTTTGCTTTCAATGATAAAAGGCATTGCAATGTACCACCTGTACCAAACAGTCTTCGTTCAGTACATGATCTATCTTCAATGGGAACAATCGTCTGGCATCTCGTCCTATTTGGTCTCCCGGCTTGGTCTCTATTACTTCAAAATATGGAGTTGTTACTTTTGTAAAATCAGTCCTTTTCTGTTCTAATTAACCGCAATAACTCTAGAGACCAATCGGAGAATACTGTGTTGTAACCTACGCTGACCACCTAACATATTTTGCACAAAAGCCATGATTTATTAGAAGAACTTTGGATTGGTAGACAGAGAAAACAATGTTGCCTCCACATACCCCTTTTGGGTTATTTGCGCCATTCTAGGGATTCTTTGGTTTTATTTCCCCTACTATAGGGAAGGACAGGAAGACAGCCAATCTGGCTATGCCTTTCCCTACTGGTATACAAAAAGAAAATGTGTCATATCATTGTATGGGTATTGAAAATATCTTATTGTACAACGAATTTTGTTATGCTTGTAAAACTATTATGTATATATCTATACTTTTTGTATACTGGTGAATAAATACATACATACATAAACAGGTGCAGTTAAAACTAGAAGTCCTGTCGCGAAATGCGCACAAATAGCACGTCGATATGCGTGTTAATCTACGCGTTATGACCATAGTAAGGCTATCAAATTCTGTACATGTGGCCTGCGCACAAGCAATGTTTCAGCCAATGGACCTCCGGGCAACCCGGAGGTCCATTGGCAGAAACATTGCCTGGGTTTGCACTGAGTAACCAGGAGAATGTAAAATGATGCCAACGATACCATTCAATAAAGTTGAGAAAGAACCACAGTGTGTATGCTTAATCTCTCCAGACGCCCCTTTTATGGGATACTCAAGTTAAACGACAAGTGAAGCTCACAATTGAACGTACTTGCGGCAATCGCCAGTTCCTACCAGGAAAGTGAAGACTGTACTCCATTGACTCAGGTCGCAGTAAAATTGAGAGCCACGTTTACCGCCCAAGTGTGCGCGACTGGTAATTTTACTATGACTCCAGTCAACAAAGAAAAAAATGTTTAGTTTAATGTAGTTCTTTCGAGCCTCGACTTGTCTGGTAGTGCATGGTATTACAATCGGGATCGGCATCAGAATCGGCCGATTGTGAGCTCAAATAACCGGTAAACGGTCTGCGACCATTTTTGGTAATCGGTTGAACACTAATTGTAATATCACCAAAATGACGATCAAATCAAGTCTCGATTGAGCAACATTTCTAGCTTTGTTTCATAGAAAATGATTATTTATGACATTTGTTCAGATTTAATCGGCCGGAATATATCATTTGGTCGGAAAAGGGAACCGTAGGTTCGCTTTTCCAACCAACTGAAATATTCCAGACGAGCGAATCCAAATATAGACGATGACCTACTTGAGGGTTAGACTGGTTCCAGGCAACTGCAGCGTCGAATTTCTTACAGAATTAGCCTGGTGGTCCGGGCCAACTGAACCTGTTTAGGAGCTATTATTTTTAGGAGGTTAGTCGAAATTAGGGTAGTATTAGGGTTAGGAGAAGGGTGGGGTTAGGGTTAGGGGTAGCCCCAGAGCAGAGAAAAAGGTTGGAGGGGGTTAGGACACAGGGGGTGAGGGTTGGTGTCCGGGGTGGGGTTTTAGTTTTTATAGCCCCTAAACCAAAAATAGCCCCTAATCCTTTTGGTCTGGCTAGGGTGGGGGTTAGGGTCAGGGGTGGGGTTGGGTTAGGGTTAGGGGTAGCCCCAGAGTAGATCTTAAGGTCGGGGAGGGTTAGGTTCCAGGGATGGGGGTGGGGGTTAGGGTCAGGGGTGGGGTTTTAGGGTTTAGGGTCAGGGTAGGACAGGGTTAGGGTGTGTTTTTTGAGTAGATGGGGTGGTGGTTAGGGTTAAATATAAGTTCTAGGGTGAAGGGGGTGGGGTTCTGACTAAAATAAAGTGATGGACATATAAAATGTTTTTTTTCGTAGCCCTTAAACCCAAATAGTTGGAACGTCCGAGTGCTTGTGTTACGTACGGGCCAATCTAATGATTTGTTTGCAAATACAACTCACACACGGGCCCACTTTTCAAACGCTTGAAAATTCTTAAATTTAATGATCTCTACAAGCTGCATTCACTCCTATTTATGCACGACTGGTCTAAAAACAACCGCCCCGTCAGTTTTGATAATACATTTCAAGTGTAGTCGAATCCTCCATGAATGACTACAAGGCAGAGTGGAAGCCTTATCACGCCCAACCCCCCGCACCCATTTCTCAGCCGCGCTTCCATATTTTTCTTTTCCCAAACTTTGGAATGACCTTGATGTTACCATAAAAACCCTCACCCGAACGTCATTCCAAAAAAACATTGATCGATCAATTTATAAATTCATATAGCGCCAACGTTAGCTGTTCCAACCCAAGATGCCCCGATTGTCTCGACCATTAGACTCAAGGTATCGTATGGTCATTTATGATTTTGTTTTGACCATACATCATCCTATTGCCTTACGGTCACTATACTCGGTCACTGTACTGGTTTACAAGGAGAATATATATATATATTTTCGCTTCAGAAACACAAATAGAGGAATTTGCTCCATGACGAGGAAATATTAATTTAATTTCTAACAAAACTACGTTACATCTAATATGAAAGCAATAACTACCTGCTGTCTTGACTTCTTTTACTCAAATAAGATATTTTCCACTTGTTATTCTGTTTTTGTATTTCTTTTCTTTTTTGTTTTGGGGATGACAGGAGGACAGTCACAAGACTATGTCATTCCCAACAGTATACATCTACACATCTATCCATTATTTTGTAACACCCTGCTATTTAATCTCTTATTTCTATGTGTATGCTGTGAATAAATTGAAATTGCATGTTCATTAGTGTTTAGAGTCATTATCAGCAGGCATTGCTTTATCGTGTCCACAGCAAAAAATACTAAGTTAAGTTTAGCCAGTCGTTTAAAGCTTTACTGACCACCTTTGAGGATTTTCATACTGGGAGTTGATTGCCGGGTTCCATTTTACTCTTAATGAAGAATGTGTCCACCACAGTAAACAATCATTGCTCCACTTCCTTTGGCTCCCACACGGAACCAGGCTTTGGTTAACAGGTCTTATCATGCCACGCCAATACTCTATACGGGGAGCAAGACGTTGATGCAATTTCACATTCCTTCACCTAGTAAGCAGACCAGGTATTCTTTCCTGCCGCAGGTATATATATTTCAATCAATAAGTATTTAATTAAGAAATAACTGTTGTTTTCCTTCGGTTTATGCGACATAAACCGAAATTTTTCAGCAGAAGCTTAATCATAACTTATGCGATATAAACCGAAAATTTTCAGCACAAGCTTAATCATAACTCGCGTAGCGAGTTATGATTAAGCTTGTGCTGAAAATTTTTGGTTTATATCGCATAAACCGAAGGAAAACAACAGTTATTTCTTATAATTTAATCCGGCTGTAATATTAAAATATAAAAAAACTATGTGTACGTGAACAAAAAACTTTTAATTTTCGCAAAAGACAACAGTCAAACTCAGGAACGTGTGCCACAAACAGGTCACGTCAATCATTGTCAAATTGTTTGTTGTTTTGATTTTCGATCGCAGACGACAGCTATTTAGCAAGTCACGTAACAATATCATTAAAAACATTTTTTTTAAGTTCTCCCAAAATCATGTTTGGATGTATGACTGTTTTATTCGTCTCCCACTTCGGTATATTTTATTAAATTCAATTGTTCCCGAGAAATTATCATTATATTCTCGCTGACTGGAGGCGATGAAAAATCGATCATTGATCTTTGTTTACAAGCTTGTTATCCATCTATCAGTCTGCCGTCACGCCCTCACGGTGACAATTGGATTGAGTGGGCGAGGCTTCCAGAATCTTCAAAGTTGGTTCGGATGTGCGAACGTGTAGCGACATTCCAAATCATGACGTGATTTGGTTTATACGATTTTGACGACTTTTACGCTGTATGCTTTCAACCAATCAAACGCAGAGGCGGGGCAAATGATTAAATTATTTCCTCTTGAAAACATCGCCAGATATAAGCATAATTTGTGAAACTATCCGGGGTAATAATAACACTACGATTGTGGCGAGTGTTCATTTCTGATTATTGTAATATCATCAAAATGTCGATCAGGTCAAGTCTCGATATAACAATATTTCTAGCTTCGATTCCCAGAAAATGAATATTTATCTTCATGAATTTTTTTCAGATTCACGCGTCAAGAATATATCAGTTGGTCGGAAAAGCGAACCATGGGTTCGCTTTTCCAACCAATCTGGATTATCCCAGACGAGTGAATCTAAACATAGGTGATGACACATTTGAGGGCCAGACTGGTTCCAGGTCATAACATCGCCGCATGTCTTGTAGAATTAGTCTTGTGGCCTGAGAGCTTGTGTATCATCATTTTAGCTCTTTGAGTGGAGCTTCCTTGTTCTTGACCCGGAACTCTTAAAATTCCGCGAATATCTTCTCTCTAACCCCTTGAACGCCCTTGCAACTATTCCGAACGGACCTCGGAAACTCTTCCATGGATTCCCCATTCAAATACAGGAACCCTTATAAGGCAATCACATCTAGGAACACAGTTTTAAAGTTTTAACATCTCCCAGGAAAGTTCCACTTTAAAGGTTATTATTAATAATTATCAGACCCTCTCCCATCACCTGGTCTGAATTAGGAGAGTTTCTTGGCGAAAACACTGTAGACATATTCCGCGATTCGAATTGCGCAGTCTGCGTCACGTGTAAAATTTCCCAAGGCGGAGTCGATGCTCAAATTCGCCCTAATGGACTGCAACCACCAAGTGGAGGAATTCGCCGAAGATTGAGGAAACATATCTCAGCGCAGACCTTTTAGCGCAATACTTGTGATCATAATTCATGCATATTGACTTCCGTGTTTCCGATAAGTGGCTTCGCTACAACTGTAGTTGTAATCTTGTAAGTTGTCACTATCAAAGCAATCTGTTTCTTTTGTGCGTGTACCGGTTAATAAAACCGGAAAACGTGCCAATATATCAACTTTTGGCATTCAGAAAAATGAAAGCATTACATATATTTCCCGAGAAACCATAAAATTATACCTTTTAAGCTTCTGCACATCGCACTCTAACTGTCTATTGAAAACTAGATCTTAAATTATGTAAAAAACTGTGCTCGATGTGCTTGATCAGAATTTGTATACTTTCATTTGAAGGTTATTTCTCTATAATTAAATTGTCCATAAGCATTCAAAAGCTACAATAATAAAAATTGATCCTCAACACAATTTCGTGCTGTGGTAAGTACCTGGACATGGTGGTATCCCCGGTAACATCAAGGCAGACAGTTCAGCAAAACAGTCTCTAACATTCAGCATTCGTCTCAGGGATTTCAAGCACCTCAGGGGGAGTGGGATGTGAACAGAAATAGCAAGCTTAATTGTTTCGACAAAACACCACTGATGGCGATAAATTGAGTTTCCTTTGGAGAAAAGATCATGCAATACTCACACGATGCATTTTGGTCATACAAGACATACGCATCCATTTTTGTTTGATGGTAATATGAGAATGTTTGGCATGCAAGCACAAGTTGACAGCAGAGCACATTCTTTCGCATTGTACATATTGTAGTCATGTGGGGCTGCAGTGTAATGTAGGATCCCTTTGTGACATTTTATAATACTAACTCGCCTAAGATTCTGTCGTATCTCAAAGAAATCAAACTGTTTTACTAAAGTTTAAATTGTTTTCTTTTGTTAAAACAGAATTTTCGATTTGTCATGTTTTCTCGGTGGTATTGAGTCACTGAGTCGTCTCGTTTACAACAAGTTGATTACACCGTACTCACGATTACCTTTCACTTTTACTTAATGTTTTCATCGCAGCTTATTTTACTGTCATAATTCTATCTTTATTTTTCCGTTTTAGCATTATTTATTTTATCTTATGACAAATATCGATTTATCGCCGCGAAAAAGCCATTCGTTGGTGATGTCGCGCCAAATAAATAAATAAATCAATCAATCAATCAATCAATCAATCCATCAATAAGTGAAGCAGTGAATGTTTACTGTGGTAAACAAGTTCAGTGTTACTGGTAAAATACGACCCAGTCACCAATGCTTGGGGTGGAAGTCCTCTGAAACAGGGAACATGGCTATAAACGATTGACTAAACTTGATATCTTATCTCCATTGTACGATCACGATTGGGCAGTGTGCAGAAATATGTGACCTTAAACAGCAATAAATAAATCAATCCTGGATAGACGTGCTAGCCCTTTATCCAGCGTAGCGACAATAACAGCGCTGTTCACAAAAAGTGGGATTCGGATGTTTTTTCTTCAGATTTTATCTTCAAAACATATCGTATGCGCCGTCATTGGAACGAGCTCTTCGAGCTCGCTCCAACGAGAGCTCATAAGCTATTTTTATGGCAAAACTATAACTTTTGAGTTTCTCAAAAATAAAAGGTGAGATCTTCTAGCTGTCTTATGTGAAGGGTAAGCCAATACCAGTGGATATGTTTAATACTCGTAAAGTGTTGACGAACTACAGATGAAATATTTTCTTTCGTTTTGTTGATAATATTCAATTTTAACAGACGATGGAAGTAAACTATTCCACACTTTAAATATAGAATAAACGTATAGTGTTTTAGAATAAACGTATAGCGTTTTCAAGTAAAAAAAAAAAATTCTACGAGTAGGATTAAGAATGAAACCGACGAGCCTCTGGCGAGTCGGTTTTATTCTTAATTGTACAAGTAAAATAATTTTTTTACTTGAAAACACTATACGTTTATTTTGTTTATCCCATGAATCTTCTACAGGGCAGTCGCGGAAAAATCGCGCTATAATTCGCTACAAAACACAGCGAGAAGTGAGGAGCACATTTGTCCAATTCGCTCGAGCAGCAAAATTGGCAAAAATAAACAAGGCGCAGTAATACATTTCTGTCTAAAAATAATTCCCCTACAAACTTGAGCTAAGCTTGCAAAAATACTTTATTATATGAGCAGTCGGTGGTGTTTTCTACTGGCATTGTGTAATACTTTCAAAAAGATTTAAAGAAATCAACAATCGAACTATCAATTATGCAAGACAAATGTGGTGGAGGCCAGTGGTCAACAAGTCCGTCGCTTCTAAGAGAATAAATTCTTTCAGTGTTAAACCTATGGGGAAAATTTATCACCCTACTAGGTGAATAAATCAAACATTTATCCAAGGCCTTTATTGTTCAAATAAACGGCAATTTATGGGATAAAATGTACGAACACAATTTTAATTCACATGTTGGAATTGTTGGTTGATATACTGCTGTTGACCAGGGTGATAGTTACAGCAAACCAGACAAAGCGTTCTGAAGCCCAGTGGCTCAATTGTTACGGTATTGGACTTCAAACCAATGCGTCCATGGTTCGATCCCCGCCAGGTGTAACTGCGTTGTGTCCATGGACAAGGCTCTTAATCCGTTATGGGTGCGGTGGTGCTGTGTACTAAGACGTCCTGCACGTTGGTGGTACACTTGTTTTCAACCAATGCTAACCCTGCTTGTGTGGAGTTTGTATGTTGGGGAGTCTAACAGTTGCTCGTCGCTGCTCAGTGGTTCTATCCGGTACGCAGGCTTCCTCCACCCGTAAAACTTCGACACAAGGTGACCCTTGCTGTGGAAAGTGTAGTTAACCCCCCAAAATAAAAATAAATAAATAAATAAATAGACAAAGTATTGCTGTGCTGTATAGTATTGCCAGTGTGAGCCTGATAATTTGTAAAATTTATTTATTGGATATGATATTCTTTCCCAGAATTGCCTATTATCAAACTCGGCTGTTATGGCTCTTCAACGTCAGCTAATATGACACCAAACTCGGTCGATATCATCTAAAGTTGCCCCTCTTGGTGAGTTACTAGGCGCAACCAATCTGTCTACATCGAAATGTTCACAGCTATTCGTAGAACGCAGTCGGGAAAATTCGTATTACCATACATGTAGGTCGAGGGGGAGCGCGGTGGCTCAATAGGTAGAGGTGCAGGCTGCAAGCCGAGAGGGCCTCGGTTCGAATCCCACCTGCGGCAACCGCGTTGTGTCCTTGGGCAAGACACTTCATCTCCATTGCCCGCGCGGGGGCACGGTGGCGTTGTGTACTAAGGCGTACTGCACGTCGATGGTGCACTTGTCTTCAACCAATGCTAACCCTGCTTGTGTGGAGTATGTTGGGGGAGCTGACAGTTGCTCACCGTTGCTCGGTGGTTCTCTCCGGGTACTCCGGCTTCCTCCACCCGTAAAACTGTCACGGTCATGATTAGCCATTGTGCATAAATATGTGACCTTAAACACCAATAAATAAATAAATAAATACATGTAGGTCGAGAGTCTGCATTGATTAGATTTGGTTTTCTTTCCAAGAATTGCCCATTATCAAACTCGGCTGATATGATGCCAATCTTAGCCGATATGAACCGACCCAGTGTTGCCCCCTTAATACGTTACTTTGGAACCCTGTTAATTAAAAAAAAACACTTTGCCAATGGAAATCATTCAATTAACAGGAGTATTCAATTAACAGGGATTGTCACTTTCCTGTATTCTGAAGATAAACTTAGCATTTAAACTATCATATCTTGTTTGACAGAGCTCCTTGAGCTCTGTCAAACAAGATATAATAATTTAAGTGCCTGTATTGGATCTACTGAGGCCAAATAGGTCTATAAACAAAGGAAAGGGAGAGCGGTGCCTCTGTGGAATACTGTTGGACTTCTATGTGGGTCGACCCGCGTTGTGTTCTTGGGCAAGGCACTTTATCCCGGCTGTCTACATGGGGGCACGATGACGCCGTGTACCAAGGCGTACTGCACGTCGATGGTGCACATGTCTTCAACTGCTGTAACCCTGCTTGAGCGGAGCTTTACCAGAGTTAGAATGTTGAGCTGACAGTTACTCGTCAATACTCGGTGGCTCTCTCCGGGTACTCCGGCTTCCCCCGCCCGTAAAACTGTCACAGTCACGATTAGCCATAGTGCATAAGTATGTGACCTTAAACACCAATAAATAATAATAATAAACAAAGGAAAACTGGGGAGAGTCGGGGTAATTTCTCGACAGGTTATAAGATTTTTTATTCAATTAACAGGAGTTTACTCTATAACCTGTATTCAATTAACAGGTCAAATTTGTACTGGAGGTATGGTAAATATTTTTATGTTGGGAAATTATATTCAATTAACAGGGTTATTCAGTTAAGATATATCCAATTAAGTGGGCTCCACTGTACTAGGTGCATCCAATTTATTAATATCGAAATTTCACAGTTGTTCATCAAACGCAATCAGGAAAATTACCAGGTATGGTGAAGTCGTTTGAAGCAGAATTTAGTATGATGAGGAATTACTGATGACAATAAGTAATGATTTGGTAGATGAAGACAAGAGAGTTGTACAGAAAATTCATTGCAACCCAAGTTTTTAGAGTCGTATGCGAAGAGCTTTATTCCCAACAAGACGAATCCCAACAAGACGAATGTCGAAAATGGTCATCGACGAATTTAATTAAAATGACCATATAACCCATTTATTTTGAGGTTTTCCATCGTGAACTGCCAACACGGTTTACTTTTGGACAAAGATATTTTAATTAACTGGTTGAGTGGTGGAAGCCCATTTTGGAGATTTATCCTGAAGTGTGGGTACCAGAGCTAAAAGGCTTCATATTCTTTGGATGTACTTCAATTAATTTTTGATGTGATATTATTGAGTCTGGGTGGATTTGACACGTTATAATTAATGGGAGAGTGTCTATAGTGTTTAAGGTCACATATTTCTGCACAATGGCTAATCATGACCACGACAGTTTTACGGGTGGAGGAAGCCGGAGTACCCGGAGAGAACCATCGAGCAACGGCGAGCAACTGTCAGCTCCCCAACATACTAACCGCACACAAACAGGGTTAGCAGTGATTGAAGACAGGTGCACCATCGACGTGCAGTACGCCTTAGTACACAACGTCACCGTGCCCCCAAGAGGGCAATGGGGTGAAGTGCCTTGTCCAAGGACACAACGCTGTTCACGCAGGTGGGATTCGAACCGAGGACCTTTCGGCATGCAGCCTGCACCTCTACCAACTGAGCCACCGCCCCCGCCCCCTTTAGAAACAAGAGTTCGACTTCGATACGACAGGCTCGTACATAAACAAACTAGTGATAATAAATGTATATCTTTCAATAGTTAGTCTTCAGACCTGCAGAAATGTAAATTGTGAAACGAACAATTTTTTTTTTTATATTACTGGACGCTGAGTGTTAACGTAACTATGCACGCATTGCATCTTGGCTTCCAGCAACAGATTTGTACAAAGAGTCTCTTGTACCCTCTGTATTCGTGTAACTAGGAGTGCGATACACACTTAATATAAGGTAAGGAGAGGAAAAAAACTTCATTTGTTGTTAACGCATGTTTTTGAGTACTTACAAGTGGCATGTTATGGTTTAGGTTCCTTAATCGTTTCATGCACTGGGTCAAAAGGCAAGCGAAAATCGGATTTTAATTCATATGCTAACGAATATAAGACTCAGTGGGAGGTATCTTGAAATTACGTCCACATATGGGCATCTAATACGTTGGAGGGTCCAAGATTATCGGATTGTTTTGAATAATTCTGTTCAATTTTGATTTCAAAATTAAACAGAGAATTGATTTCAAAATATTGATCTTAGTATTCAAATGTATCCACAAACTGGCTCCAGTTTACCTGCAAGAGCTCCTCACTGTATATAAACCATCACACAGTCTCAGATCTAAAAACAAAATTCAACTAGTTGTACTTTTTAGCAGATCTAATCAGGCTCATGATCGTGTGTTCTTCATCGTGGGTCCCAGACTGTGGAATTCCCTGCCAATTAGTGTCAGAATTTCAGAAACTCTCGATGTCTTCAAAAGAAATCTTAAAACTTTCCTATTCACTGAAGCATTCTCCTGAACCTCTGCAAGAGGCAACCATTTCAGAAAAGTGTATTTATTTCTGTCAAGCGTTTTAGAGCACTATTTGTGGTTTTACGCTCTAGAAAATAAATTATTATTATTATTAATATTATTTTGTGTGGGTTTTGATAAATAACATTAAGCTGAGCTTCCTTCACGTCTTATTCGCAGCTATTTTATACTGATTAACACTGGAGCCCTGGGAGGTATCATTTCAGTCAGTACTGTCAACGGCGAAATGGACGAAACCATCTTGCGTTGCAAAAAAATATAGGTTCTCTTTAGAACCAAAACTGGTTCTAATCTTGTCCCTGAAATGGAACAGTTTTGTTTAAACAGTATTTATTTCAAATCAAATAAATTTATAAAGATTAACATTAAATATTAACAGAATTAAACATAAATTGAGGGAGTTTCAGCCGTAAGTTTAGAGCTTATACGAGGTTGTCTCAAATCATTATTAAGCAAAGGAGATAGGAACAGTTGGCATATCGAACCAGTTTTGGTTCTGTATAGAACCAATATACCAGGTATTTATATTCGTTTTGTTTCAAAATGTTTGGCGACTGCGTTGAATAAGCTCCAAGTTTACTGCTGAATCTACTTCAGTTCTTGTATTATTCTGTTAAAATTGAATGGTAATCTTGGTAAATTTATTTGATTTGAAATAAATACTGTTTAAACTAAACTGGTTCCATCTCAGAGACAAGATTAGAACCAGTTTTGGTTCTAAAGAGAACCTATATTTTTTGCAGTGTGGTATGTTGGGAGGGTCAGTAATAATTTAATCCAACAGCTCTGTCGAGCTGTTGGATTAAATGATTACTTATCCTCGCTTCCGATTTTTTGCTCTTCATATCATCTGCTCGACTACTGCCAACATTTTCTTCACAAAAAAATTATCCACAAAGTGTTTCAAGTGTTAAATTAGAAAACAGAACGTGGTTTGAGTAAACCACTTAATCATATTAATTGTATTGAAGATAAACGTCAAAGCACATGTATAAAAATAACAACGTTAGCAACTAAAAGACATGGTGTCTCAACAAAATTCCCATATCAATGTAAGCCCCATGTAAACAGGTGGAATATATGTACTGAAATATTCACTACATAAATTGTCTTTCAACCTCACCTGATGATGTGACGTGTTGAAAAGTATTTGTCTTGGCAAGTAATGACGCTGATGGCTTTTCTGTGTGATGCAGAAGAGGTTCAGACATTAAATTTTCGAGCGAAAAATATCAATGCGAAGTATCGTGTCCAAGTGGAAACGCGGCAGTGCTCTCCACTGCAAGATACTTTAAGAGGAGTTTGTGGCTTCATCCCCACACCGACAGGGGTACATCCTTATAAATCAGAATTATTTAAAAAAATGAATATTGGATGAAGGTTAACCCCTTGCCCCTATTGGGCGATCGTGAATTATTTTATATTGAAAGAACCCCAAAACAATCCAACAAATTCCGGGAAACAATTTGCTGGTTGTGAGTGAGGAAGGGCGTGGTGGTGGTTGCCAACTGTCGTGTCCACCTGTATCAACGCCACTCTTGGCAAATCCAAGCAGACCATTTTTCATTTGTTTTATATATCTTTTACATCACGCGATGCTTTGGCGTCGTGTAAAGAAAGATACCTACAACTGTTACTTTTAAGACGCGATATGGATGCGCGGTTGCGTTGCGGTAACCAGTTGTCGTCAGATCACCGAAGTAAAGCAACATCGAGCCCGGTTAGTCCTTGGATTGGTGAACGTCTGGGCGATTCGGACTCCCGCGATGTGTCATTGGGCAAGACACTTAAACCCCATTGTCCCCATGGGGCACGATGACGCGGTGTACTAAGGCGTACTGCACATCGATGGTGCGCATGTCTTCAACCAATCTAACCCTGCCTGTGCTGCAGTGCGGAGTTACGATACTGGGGAGCTGGCAGTTGCTCGTCGTTGCTCGGTGGTTCTCTCTGAGTACTCCGGCTTCAAACTGTCACCGACACGATATGACATTGACTTTTAAAGTGTCGTTAAACCTTAATAAATAAATAAACAAGGCGCGACATATAAAGACGGTGTAGCTGTTTTGTAGAATGAAATGTATGTTATGATTTGTTTAGTCAATTCATTCTCAGAGGTTTCATATCGGCCGATATATCAGAGCAAAGTAATTTCATATCAGCCCGAGACCGAAGGTAGAAGGCGGATGCGAAATATTTATTAAACCAGTATAAATAATTACAAAATCTCTCTGATCTGTTACACTTTTCTAACACATTTGTTTCTCAATCATTTCACAAAATCCCACGTTTCCTCTTCTCTTACTCCAAGTTCAGCCACCCGAACGTCTCGGCTTTCACACCAGGGAGGACGAAACGTTCGCACAGCTCTACTACTTCTCCCACTTCGATGAATGAATCTCCACAGGTGCTATCCCAACAAGACGATTTGGTAAAATATCCAAACAAGACGATTTCAACAAGACGAATCCCAACAAGACAAAAATCATCAAATAAAATGAAAAAGAAAAGTTATTCGGGAATTTTGTTTGCAAGTGTTGGGTAAAGGCTTAATGCTTCCAGTAATTCAGATACAGAAACGCAAAAGAAATGTTTCACCACGTAATGAATATTCTTATGAGATGAGTATTTTCACCTTTCTTATTCACAAACGAATGTCAACGAAGCTGGGTAACAACACTCCTTTGTAATGTTCTATAAATAGTAACGAAAACAGAATCGTAACTGTGCACGCGCTTGTATACTTCAGTTGCGGGTTACAATGTATTCGGGTATTTACTGACTCAATACGTAGTTATTGTAAGATTCATTTATATTCACGATTATTTTCATGTACATATTCCTGTATCGACGTCTCGATCTTGTCACTAAGGCTGCAAGTCTGTTTGCTCTATCTTTGTAACAAGATCGCGCGTTTCATATAAGTTCTCGCACAGGCATATACTAGTGCCAACGTGCGCTGTTCATACCATTTCAGTGGCTTGAGAAGCGACAAATACAACAGTCAAATAGTTAAGCAGCTCCTTTTAACAACTGGAACATTAAAAAAATCAATACAGAGAACATTCAAGTGATCTTAATCGATATTTGAATTCTCATCTTCCCTGCTTAAAAATATTTTAACAACTCTGTTATCATTAATAATACATTTGATGCGTTAGTGCGACATTGATTATCACGGGCATTTTAATCGGCTGTTGTATATTTCAAAGATTAATCTAAAGCAATGTATCATAGAGATTTTTAGACTAGGGTAGAGTTTTAAAAATCGCTTCAACGATTTTTTTCTCCTTTTCAGACTGAACAGGAGCGTCGCGAAGATGACCGATTGGGTGGCGGAGGGGAGCGTGTTGCCCCAAACTGTCCCGGCTGTCATGCAGAGGCGTAGCTAAGATTTCCTATCGGGGGCATATTTTTTAAGGGAGGTTGCCAGGTCGATCTATGCCACATGCATATTCGAAGGCCGTAGGTCTGAGTCGGGAGTGGGTATGGCCCTCCAATTGGTGGGGGTTCCCTCGAAACCCCGCCAATGGCAGGGCTATACCCACCCCACCTCAGGCGTACGATATCCCTCTTCCATCGGTGAGGTTGGGGGGGGGGGGGGCTTCTCCGAGAAAATGTGGAAAATTCAATGCCTGAGACTGAATCTGGGACCCTCTGTGCTTCAATTTCCCATTTTGAGGGGGGGGGGGGCACTGTGATCGTTAAGGGGCATGGCCTCCCCTAGCCCCCCCCCCCCCGGCTTTGAAGATAGGACCCCAGCTAATCAAACCAGACATTTTCAAGTCGTGCCAAACACCGTCCAAGGTTTTCTCAGCGAGTGGTTTCACATTAAACAGTCGTCCACCACAGACAACACGAGATCTTAAACAATATTGTTATCATTTATTTTTTCTTTTCATTGTTGTTCAAACCAGGCATTTTCAAGACGTACAATCGTGCTGCCACGCCTAACACCGTCCAAGTTTTTCTGGGAGGTTAATTTTTAACACGCTTATAATCGTTAAATATTGTTGTTTATGTTCAGAAGGTTATGTCTCTGGTTGTCGGCACCTTGGCTTACAATAGTTCTCGATCTGCCCGCACTTGAATTATCTATTTTCTCGATTTGCCCTCAGTTCCTAGAAAATATAACTATAGTTTGCTTTATGTTAGCTAACAATGTTCTCTTCGAGAAAGTAGATTAATCATATTCAGATCGGAGTGAAATAGGTTCAGACAAACCGTCGCCTGAGTGCTGGAATGTTCTGTGTGGGACATAGAACATTCTAGCACACATGCGACGGAACCCCAATTTTTTACCTGCACTTTTACACAATTTATCAATCTTTCACCGCAGAATTACCCCAATCCGTAAGTGTGTGTGGTGGTGATGCGGGGAGGGAGAGGGGAGTATCGACATCAAAGTTGTAATAGGCCTACATAAGCAGAATAATAAGTAAATTCAAAGGCAGTAAACATTCAAGAAATGTGTGGAAAATATTGCGAGTCTGGCAAATCAGAAAAGATTACTGGCATGCTGCAAAACCTGGATATCCGGAGCAAATATTCCCTGCTACCAATATCTTTCCTCCCAGTTCATTTCACAAAAACATCCACAGTATATATTTGGAAAATGTGTTAATTTTAATTTAAACTTTTAATTTAAACAGTGTTCATTTTCAACTGTTTCAGCAAGTTTATAATCACCATAAATACATGGCTTTATCATGACTGTAACACACAGTTAAAACTAGAAGTCCTGTCATGACATGCACACAAATAGCACGTCGATCTGCGCGTTAATCTACGCTTTACGACCATAGTAAGACTATCAAATTCTGTACATATGGCCTGTGCACAAGCAATGTTTCAAACAATGGACCTCCGGGTAACCCGGAGGTCCATTGTCTGAAACATTGCCGGTGTTTTCTCTGAGTAACCAGAAGAACCTGCCGTGCTTTGGGTGCCATTCGATATGACAATTGCGCGCAATTCCTACGCGCAATTAAGCCTAGATAAACGCACAGTTCGTGGCAGGACTTCTAGTTTTAACTGTACATACAGACTTGCAGAATGGCAAGAAAGTTATCAATTAATTCGAAACGGATGTTATAAATATTTATCAAACCGACAATAAATAAACATGAAAGAGAGAGAGAGAGAGAGAGAGAGAGAGAGAGTGGGAGGAGAGTATTATTATTATTATTATTATTATTATTTATTGGTGTTTAAGGTCACATATTTATGCACAATGGCTAATCATGACCGTGGCAGCTTTACGGGTGGAGGAAGCCGGAGTACCCGGAGAGAACCACCGAGTAACGGCGAGAAACTGTCAGCTCCCCAACATACTAACTCCACACAAGCAGGGTTAGCATTGGTTGAAGACAAGTGCACCATCGACGTGCAGTACGCCTTAGTACACAACGCCACCGTGCCCCATGGGGGCAATGGGAATGAAGTGTCTTGCCCAAGGACACAACGCGGTTGCCGCAGGAGGGATTCGAACCGAGGACCTCTCGGCTTGCAGCTTGCACCTCTACCTACTGAGCCACCGCGCTCCCGAGAGAGAGAGAGAGAGAGATAGAGATTACGATTACGATTACGTACAAAAAAATAAAAAATTAAACTTTTACTATTACTTTCATTTCCCATTGAATACCGGTGTAATTACAAACATATCGGTTTATCGTCTTTATTTATTTTTTATTTATTTATTATTAATTTAATTTTCAAGAAGTCTTGAGCTTTTAACTGTAGCTCCGAATGAATAATATTATCGCTTTACCCAAGGAATACGCACACGTAATATCCAATTTCAGCAGTTGAAAAAATAATTTTCAAAAATTTTAACAAAACTATATCATGTGACCCCTCCCCCCCCCCCCCCCTCATTGGAACGACCTCGTTGAGCTCGTTCCAATGAAGGGTCACATGATATTGTTTTGTAGAAATTTTCCGAAAAAGTTGATAAACTAATATTTAAAATACTAAATTTGATATCGTCTGCGTTGGGTAAAAGTTTTTCGAAGCGCATCATCAAGGCATGCTGATTCGTTTCGACTGTGATGCCTCAAGTCTCGATTGCGGTACTTATGTTCAGATATCTGAATAGTTTTCGAAAAACCGGTATACCGCGGTATTGTTTTTGAATATCGATACCGGTATTCTGTTTTGAATATCGTGCAGCACCAGGGAAATCCGTGTTGGCAATCAATTCAATTCAGTTCCATTTTTTCTCATAAATAAACCAGTGTCTTGTGGAAGAGATGGTGTAAAAAATCATATCCTGCTGTCAAAGTCTGCAGCGCACCCCTTCCTTTTTGTAATTGATTTATGGGTGTCTACGAGCGCAGACAGAACGGCGAGCAGCTATCTAATTGCTCCGCTCCGCTCTAAGTATCATTTTTGTATATTTCTCGAATGACGTTCATAAGAAAGGGGATTGTTGGAAGAAGCGGTCGCAAACTAATTACAGTCAAAATATCCGTTTGACTTTATTATGATGTACTCACTCATACAGTGTTGTAATAAAATGGTATTTTCGAGATTAGATCGCGATGGGATCGTAATACACCCATTTGTCAGTGAGTGTGATATGCATGAAATTAAACATCGTGGGTTCAAGACCGAGTCGCGAAACACAGACGAAAAATAGCAGATCAGTTTGACTGTTCTCACGTTTACTTCCCGATGGGGGACATTTCACGGTACTGTGGAGATACCCCCGTGGGAACCCCGGGAAGTGAAGCAGTGCTTGTTTACTGTGGTAAACAAGCTCTGTTTCACTGGTAAAATAGGACCCAGTCACTAATGCTTGGGGTGCGAGTCTTCTAAAATAGGCAACATGGGGTATAAACGATTGATGGACCTCGACTTTATCTCCATGTTGTGGTCATGATTAGCGATTGTGCAGAAGTATGTGACCTGTGGAGATAAAGGCGGAATGATAACCTCCACCGACCCTTGACACTGTCGCGATCCGATCTCTGTTCTCTCCTGTCCTCACATCACTGTCCATACGCACAATCACCATACATCCATACCCAATCCTAATACACTCAACCGACCCCACATATATTTATTCATTTATTTATTGGCGCCCATGGTCACTTTCAGCATCTTGGCTATCTCATGACCTCAACATAGGGATGAAGTCAAGTTTAGCCACTCGTTCACATCCATACTGCCCACTCTTTGGGTCTTATTCACACGGGTGTGTCGTTCTGTGTTTATTACACGCCTTCGCATCTATAAAAGCAATTATTAGAAGGACACTCAGCAATTCATTTGACAACTTGTCCCTTAAGTTCCAATGTGTTCTATGTGCCTAACGGCACATAAAACACATTGGAACTCAATGGACGAACTGTCAACAAAAACACATTTTATCGCCAAACAAAATTACGAAGGGAACTCTTGTTACTATTTTTTAGCTATCGCTAGCGATTCCAATTGTAATTGCGGTGCACGAAGTATAGAAAATGCCAGAGAAATTTCGCTTCTATTTAAAAATGGTCCGTCTACGATTTCCGTTCCACACATATGTGCGGAACAGATTTTTATTTTCCGCATGGTTTAGTGTTTCTGTAGATGGGGATTTCATAGAACAGACGTGTAAGGAAATGGATTTTTGCTTGACAAGTTAGAGACAACATTATGTCCAGAGCTTCACGGCCCGACAGCCTTCATTATTGTCTTGGGAGAAACCGCGGATATTACATGAAATCGTGTCATAATTATAAAAATACAATTTGCTCTCCCAAATCAGTAACTCGATTGCTGTACAGACACACATAGGTACGTCATCGTTAGGACTTTGGGTTTACAACATTACATATCCTGTAACACGTGGAGTGAGTCCTGAGAGGACCCTCCTTGTAGGGCAAATGTTGAGTCAGAGTGAGTCTCTTTCGCTTCAGGCTCTGTAATCCGGAAAACGTAAATGCATGATACGAAAAGTTACTTATCTTGCGTGTCTTATCCTGTAATAAACTATTCAAATGTCTTTATTGTTAGAGTTCGGGATTTAGCAGGGCCAGTGTTGCACTCGTTGGCAACCCGAGGTGTGTGTTTGCTTGGGAGAGTTTTGTTTCTTGCACCGCCTACATTTTCAAAAACTCCAGGTCTGTCCATATAAAAGAATAGATACATCTATTAAAATCATGTGCAGCACACGACAAAAGGCGCCTAGAAAACATTATTTACTCGGCATGCCCTTAACGATTGATATGTATTTACTAACTTCTCAAAAATGTTACGAGGTATTGAATAAACTTGCATCACAGGGTTGTTTTGATTTGATGGCGCCAACTTTCCAACCACCCAGCGCGACTCTATTCTAAACTAGGACAGTAAAGTCGTTGGTTAATTTTTGATGTGGTACGTCCTTTAGGACGTATCACATGAAATATTCACCCACGAACGTTTCACACTGGGCTGGGGTAGTGTAGTCCAGTTTAAGGAATGTGCAACTCCAAATGTTGACTCTCGACCTTAACACACATGTCTGGGGTAGCGCGGTCTAAGCTAAGAGAGTTCCACATCAAATCACCCAACATCCCTGGGTTCAACAAGGCACCACATGCAATGCTAAACCCTTGCAAATGACGCCTTATTGCAAGTAAGGGACGAAATAATCACCAACGATCCCACCCCACCACCTAGTCCACGTTAGCACGATCCAAGCACTTTAAGTTTCATATCAGATATTGATTGTCTGTCTTACCACCCAATTTTGGGGTAGCGTGGGCCAATCTTTTCAATGTTCATGTTCTATCCTTACGTTTTAGAGAGAAAGAGAGACAGAGGCAGGCAGTCATACAGAGAATGTTAACACCTCTTCTTCTCTGTAATAAAACAAAGTCAAATCTCTGGTTTGAAAGAGTAATTTTGAGTTTGTATGAGTACTGTTTGACATGACCGCTTATTATGATTTGCTTATTGGTTAGTTTGAAATGATCGTGTTGAAAATGACGCGTTGATGTTGAACGAAAGCCGAACTGGGAGGCTCGGAGATTTTGATCACTTGTAATCTCCATCTGAAATCACTGGTGATTTTATTAAACATTCCGGCTTCATTGTTCTGTCAAATAATAAGCTTTCTTCAATCCATCGAACATTTAGACTATAAAGTCTTTTCAAGGCTACATTCGTTTTTTTAGAACTCTTGCAGCTGCACAAGTGGGAGTGAATCTCAATGCATTTTGCATTATCTTTTTTTCAATTAATCTACTCTACATAATTATTTCGTTTAAGGGGATTGTGAAAGAGGAACCTAAATCTCACTATATTGCCCATTGTAGCATTGGTACCTCCAACCTGATTAACCTTCACCCACCAACATAATTTACCCGCAATCCTACTGAATGTGGTCCATTTTGACCCCAGTAAAAAAGTAATGAAACTAAGCACAAAAGATGTCAAAACTTTAAATCAAATTTGTCTTTTATCATCCCTCCTGGTGCCAATACTATAAAACTTTTACAGTTGTATTTTCTAGAATTGTATTTTCTGCCTTTTAATACAACTGAATAAAATGAATCATTAGCATTTTAAAAGATGTGGCAATTTGCCGGTTGGCAAATTGCCACATCTTTTAAAATGCTAATGATTCATTTCAACCCATTTAAAGTCATAACTACAAAATACAATTCTAGAAAATACAATTGTAAATGTTTTATAGTATTGGCTCCTGGACAATATTTGAACAAGTTATTGTAATTCTTACTGATTAACCCTCAGCTATAAGACTCAGCTATGAAGAGAATGCAAGCGTTGCAAGTGTACAACAGTCTACAGATTTAGTTGTACCTGGCTGTTGTCTTATGATACCCTGAAGCTGTTGTCTTTCAACATTCGGTGGATTTTTACACCAAACTATTCTATTTCTCCCTACAAAGGAATTGCCAACGACCTGTTCATTATGTTGTTGCTGATTCAAATGGGTGCGACCCCACCCACGACTACATCACGCCCCCTACCTCTACCTCTTGCTCTATCTAGTTCTCTCCTTTTCTTGCTTATTTTTTATTTGAGGATCCCGATTTATAGTAGTTTGATATGAGGGCTGATTGGAGATCTGGTTTCATCAGTTTTGTTGTCATGTGTTGTTTCAATTGTTTCTATATCACTGTGGACAGATGTGCTGGAAACGTGGTCAGGGTCTGAGTCCGAGGTGTCAGAATCGTCCACTTCTGATTCTTCCTGGTCCTCAAATATGGCCTTTAGAACCTCAGGGGAGTGCCGTTGCTCAGTGGTAGATTGTTGGACTTCTATGCTAGAGGTCCCGAGTTCGATCCCGTCCGGAACGACCCGCATTGTGTCCTTGGGCAAGACACTTTATCCCGGTTGCCTACATGGGGGCACAATGACGCCGTGTACTAAGGCGTACTGCACGTCGAGGGTGCACATGTCTTCAACCGCTGTAACCCTGCTAGAGCGGAGCTTGAACAGAGTTAGAATGTCGAGGAGCTGGATGTTGCTCTTCGATGCTCAATGGTTGTCTCAGGGTACTCCGGCTTCCTCCACCAGTAAAACTGTCACGGTCACGATTAGCCATTGTGCATAAGTATGTAACCTTAAACACCAATAAATAAATAATAATATTTAGAGCCTCAGCAGTGGTGAAGTTCGCATTTCTAGCATTTGCAGCCATCATTTACCGAAAAACAAACAAAAAATACTAACACAAATGGTACTAAGTGTCATCTCATAACTGGGGTCCATTTTGGACCCCAAATAAAATGTACCTCACAATTACGCCGAACATGCCGGAAGCTGAGTGACAAACCGGCTACAACATACGTAAAGGTTTCACAAACAAAGTCATAAAAACCAAGCCCTGGTATGTTCCTAATTTTGAGGCTGTAAGCAAATAAATACAAGTGAGGCCCATTTAGACACCACTCAGTTGGATGAAGGTTAAAGCCGAAAACTACACAAGTAAAGATACATAATGATAGATATTGCGTCATACATTTTTTCAAACTATTTTCACATATTTTAACTACTTTCCAAACGTTATTAATTTATTTGAACCAAGTATTGTTTAATTACAGTAAGCTGTTCCATGGGGCGCGTTTAACCCTTTACCCAACGTAACGGCATAAACTGGCCAGCGCTATTCTCAAAAATCGCCAATTAATTTTCATTATTTTTTCATTTTTTTGTCTCAAAAACATAGGTTATGACCCCTCGTTGGAACGAGCTCGATGAGCTCGTTCCAACGAGGGGTCATAACCTATATTTTTGAGACAAAAAATATAAAAAAAATTAGTTATTCAAGAATTTTTTTGCATGTGTCGTCTGCTTTCTATATTAGGTGATGGCTTAATTGCGCTGGTAAACACTAGATATTCTGGTCACTTTGACTTACTGTCAGTAGATTGTACGAGAAGGCAAGTTCTCTTAGAGATACTGGTAACTCGTTTGTACACTTCGTTCCTAAGCTCATCAAATGGTGCTTAAAATTATTTCACACAAGGTCTGAGCATTTCAGCTTTGATCAATGGAATGTGTGAATTTTAAATGAATGACAAAATAGGTGTTCCGCTACTAATGTTCCCAAACGTTTGTTTCTTGAATTGAGAAGGATTTCCCATCTCCGACCTTATCTTACTCAGGAGGCCGCGAAAAATCTGGTCAGTTCCTTCATCCTATCTAGGTTGGACTATTGCAATTCGCTTCTGAGCGGTCTACCGATAGAAAAGATAAATAGTTTGCAACGCATTCAAAATAACGCCGCTAGACTTGTCCTACGCAAGCCTAGGCGCGACCATATAACACCGATGTTAGGAACCCTTCATTGGCAACCAGTACAGGCACGAACTGAGTACAAGATTGCATCCTTATCCTACCGTAGCCTGGATTCAACCTTGCCACCCTGTCTATCATGCCTCTTACATAATTACACCCAGCCTCCTCACTTAAGATCCCAAGACCTGAACCTGCTCACCGTACCGAGGTTTAAACTAAAAAAATTTGGTCAGAGAGCATTCACATTCTACGGACCATACATTTTGAACTCACTTCCTCATTCAGTCAGGAGAGCCAAACCATATAATATTTTCAAAACCGAGCTTAAAACGTATCCTTTCTTGATGACCTATCAGTTTTAGAATGAACATTTGTGCGTATGACGTGTGTTTCATTGAATGTGTGTGAGAGCTTAGTGAGTAAATGGTCTGGAACTGTAAAGCGCTTAGAGCCTCTTTCAGGGATTAAGCGCTTGATAAATGCACTATATTATTATTATTATTATTATATAATTAAACTTTTTCGTTCATGCGTTTTCAGATAAAACGATTGGCTCACGCGATTCTGTTTTTTTCTTTTCATAACCCAATGAACCGAAAAAAAACCCAATTAGGTCCGCCCCCAGCCACGCCCCAAAAATACCAGTCTTCGGAGTTGCAACATGGTGTCAAATCAATAGAAGTTAGAACCCCGGCACGTTATAAATGTGAAAAAGAAAAATAAATTTATATTACTAATTTATCAGCATGAAATTATTTATAAAATATTTAAATGACCGTGGTGGGTCAATTTTTCTTTTTCTTCACAACTGTATTTATTTGACATTTCAAATTTTACCACACTGGGTGATCGTCTGCGTTCATGGTTTTACCCAAATCGATTGTAAACAATGGCTGGTCACGACGAATTGGTGTCAATTCCAGTGAATGAACACTACCTGAATTCAACTAATTTCATGTCATCTGGCTTTATACCTAACTCCACTTTTACAAACTGTGTTTTTCAGTTCTCGGGAAACGGTCAAAACCAAAATACAATGTAATACTGATGGTCTACTTCCACCTACCACGGAACGTAACTTTTACGTGAAGTGAACAGTTGAATGAAATTTGAGGGAGGCGTGGCTTCTGACGTTTTCTTTGCATTACGTAATTCATTGGTCAATAAAAAAAATAATGACATAAGTGCATTTGACTTGGAAAGTGTGTCAATTGCTACCTGCATTTCAATAATATGCGCCCTCTTTTATGCCAGAAAAATAATATGTCTACCAGTTTTAGTTTTTAAGTCTTTGTTCGCTGAAGTAGAGGACGACTAACACTATTTATTTATTTAGGTCGCGAGTGTTTAATTATAAGGAATGATCGTTTCTTTTTGTCTATTTCTTGAGTTATGAACCCCAAAAAAACAAAGTCCAAACATCGCGTAAATGGGCTACGCCCATTTACACAGTTTGGACTTTGTTTTTTGGGGGTTCATAACTCAAGAAATAGACAAAAAGAAACGATCATTCCTTAATAATAGTAACACGGAATAACATATCTATGTAATCGTATTTACATAGTCCATATTCATTATTTTAGGGGATATCAATAAATATTTTCAAGGTGAAGCCTTGGGACTGCCGGTTGAAAATATTACTTGGTCTCCCCACACATTCATTTATCAGCCATTCTACTTAATGAAATTATGATGTATCATGCTCAGAGACAGAAAAGCGGTTTGTCTGGTTTAAAGGATTATTAAACCCGTCTGCACAATGCCCCGGGTAGAATATTATCTGTAATGAGAGAGTTCGTATCCTTGGGCAATACCAAACCGGTTCGATAGTATGTGTGGTATATATTGTTGGCTCTCAATTTTGGTGTAAAATTCTTGTCCAGAAATGGAATTATATTGGTCAATTTCGTACCTTCATTCACAATATGAGGTAAAGGTCTCAAGCGTGTTTACAAGCCAGAGCTGGACAGACCCGATATTACCTAACAAAATGTTTTTTTTTTTATAACGACCACTCGTGAACGTGACGGTGATATCACGGATATTCTTCAATGAAACGATCACATATTTAGTAGTGCTCAAACGACTAGTGAATTCCAAAGTCGACTAGTCAATACCCAAAAGTCAAGTCGACTTCGACTAGTCATTGGTGATAACTTGTCTCCTTTTAACAGTGTTGGTGTTCCGGTAGAGTGCTGAAGGTCCAAATTTGGCTTCACTTGGGCATTCATATACAGCAACTTACTGGAACATTATTCTAGAAGTTAATGTGCTTCTAATTATGCTAAGAGTGAAATTATATAGTCTTATTTAATTTGCCTTGTTGCGATTTATGGGAGAGTGCCTATAGGCACTCTCCCATAAATTGCAACAAGGCAAATTAATAACATATCCTGATAGCCCAAAATAATTCAGCACTCTGCTAGTACCAGTTAAACAAACTACTGTCACTACTATTAGATGGCAATAGATGTATACATTGATTGCCCAATATTGCTGTTCAAACTGTCTGACAGTGGCACAGAAGGGATACTATTTACCTAAAAACTTGAACTCGACTAGTCGACTGCACAATTGAGAGTCGACTACTGGTTTACCCAGAGTTGACATCGACTAGTTGACTAATCGTTTGAGTACTAACATTTAGCAGAAAATGAATTAGCGTCCAATTGATATATTGCTTTTCATCAATGTTTCAGTTTTTGTCATTTACACCGAATTGTTTTGAGTGGTTCAGCACTTTTTTGTGTTGTAAAGATGAACAAATTGCCCACTATTTAAAAAAATAGATAAACCTTTTGAACTCAAAAGCCCAACTTTCAAGTCAAGGCTCACATAATACGTCAGACATTCGCAAAACAATGGCATTTTTTAATTTGAGGGCTAGATCAAGTAATTTTTTCAACGTTCAGCCTTGCGGCTTCGCCTTAACAAAGTTCGCTGCAAGGCTGCACGTTGGAAAAAGTGACTTGCCAACCTCCAATTAACGAGCATAGAAAGCTCCATTAGATCAATTGCCATGAACTGACATGATATGTACCAACAGTGTTCCGTGGAATTAAACACAATTTATAAAATGCTTGGACTAACATACAGAGACTTGAAGTTCGGTAGTGACTTGCAGTGACTTTATGTTCAACAAAATATAATTTCGTTTTCATCAGCCATATCCGATTTATTTGGATATGATTCATCGGGATAAGTTAAGCATGACGTGATGGATGTTGTTTCCTATAGCATGTATGTTTTACTTTTTTATCCACCCATCTTTCGAAACATTTGTAGGCGCTTCAAACAGTACACTGAAACTGTTATGGCTCCAGAGGCAATATTATTAAACTTTTATAATTGTTTTTCTAGAATTATATTTGTCTAGTTATCACTTTAAATGGGGTGAAAGGAAGCATCAGCGTTTTCAAAGATCTGGCAATTTGCCAGTTGGCAAATTGCCATATCTTTTAAAATGCTAATGATTCATTTTCATCAGTTATATTAGTAGGTAGCAAATACAATTTTAGAAAATACAATTGCAATCGGATAGTATTGAGTCCAGATGGGCAGAGGAATCGCCGAATTTAATTCAATTGTTACACTGGCTAGCCACACACTAAATGCTTTTTTATGCCCCCCGCGAACCTCTATTCAGCATGGTTTAAGTTCAATAACCTAAATACAATAATTGAGGGAAGACCGATAATATTTGCCACTTTCCATAGTTGTAAAAATGATAGTCGATTCGGACTCGTCTATCGAATTGGATACGATCCGAAATTTTGACATTCGAAGGGCCCATCTGTGGGGTGGTTAGTTTTTTTCATTTAGTTGTGTTTCTTCATTTCTATCTACACACATTTATTGGTGCACGTTTGCAAAAAACAAATCCATCTCTATAAGGCTATTGTCCGTGAAAGCAATACCTCTGAGATAAAGCCTGGAATACTAGTTTTCGAAACACGTGACGTAAATCGTATAATGTTTGAATAAAAAAGTATCAAACCAGTCTAAAACAATTTTACCGAAAACAAAAAATAAATCCCATTGGTATTTAACTATTTAATAGAAAAGTTTCTAAAATCGTGCAACACGCAAACTTCTGAAATTGCTGTAGAAATGAGTTTAGAATTGTCATCAACAATTTGATATTAATAGTTCGCACTTTGTTTTCATTCGGTTTGTACCGAGATTGGTTTTTGAAGTGATCTTGTTCGTCGGATCCGTCCAGATAACAAATTCAAACTGTGGAACCAAAGAAGCCGTTAAAAATGGAAACTTTCATCCAGCGATATAATATAATTCAGGAGACGGGGTGTGACCAATAAGATCACCTTCCTGGGATAATGAGATGCAATTTATTTATCCTGATGGAGGTTCACAAAACAAGGGTAAATAATCTACAATTAAAACCGGTGCTATACAGTGGAACCCATTTAATTGGATATCTCTTAATTGTATATCCCTGTCAATTGAATATAATGTCCCAACACAAAACCATTTACCATTCCCCCAGTACAAATTTGCTCTTTTAATTGAATATAGGCTATAGAGTAAACTCCTGTTAATTGAATACAAATTCTTGCAACGTGTCGAGAAATTACCCTGACTTTCCTCAGTTTTCCTTTGTTTACAGACCTGTTTGGCCTAGGTACATCCAATACAGGCATTTAATAAATGCTAAGTTTATCTCTATAATACAAGAATGTGACACAATCCCTGTTAATTGATTACTCCTGTTAATTGAATAATTTTCATAGGCAAAATGCCTATTCAATTAACAGGGTTCCACTGTATTAATTTTTGTCAGGCGCTATTAATCTTAATAATCTGACGATCATGGTGTTAATAAAATATACGCAAAGCAGCTTGGTGTACCAAATGTTCACCACTCGTGGTGAAATGGTGTTAACCGCGCGCCAAAGGCTCGCGGTTAACACCACTTCACCGCTCGTGGTGAACATTTGGTACACCAAGCTACTTTGGGTATATTTTATATGTACCACCTCCCTAGCACAGCACACTACTCAACATAAGGCACACGACGTGAGAAATACAGTAATTGTTTTCTCTGTAAAGCTCCGAAATAACGCTCTCATTTACGCTGTTCAGCTTTGTAATCAAAACAAAAGGGGGGGTCAAGCGTATACTGACGCGATGTCATTTAGTTGACTCCTCGATTCATGATTGCTCCCATCTCAGTCAATACATTAAAATTTCATGTTTCAGCGTGAAGTCGCCCTAATGACTTTAACCCACAACTAAAAAATTGGAACTAAAGAAGAAGAAAATAAGACAATCGCAACACACAGAACACCTTAACCCATCGCTAAAAACAATAAAATCAGAAACGCAACATACTGAACACACATTATGTTACTTATTTTTGGATGAAGTAACATTTTATTTGTTTTGGAGGATCATTTCTGTGTTGTGAGAGGCGATTCCTGACTTCTGTCGCCAAGATTATCGGCTTTCGATAAGTTATCTTTCTTAAAATTATTAGACGACTTGTGACATCAATATAAAATAAAGCCACGTTTTCCTCTGTTAGTTTTAATAAACGAAAACAACAGACAGCGCCTTGAAATGTCTGTGGTTTCCGTTTATTAAAAGTCACAAAATTAAACTTGGCCTGTTATGGCAAGCTAGTTAGAAGCAACTTGAACACAGATAATCCGTCATTGCCAGTATCTATCAGTATGACATTTACTAACACTGAACATCCACTTTGATTCTTTGTTTACGAATGTTCTTTTACAGTAATTTGCAAGTTTTTATACCCCCGCCCGCTAGGCGGGGGTATATAGGATTCATCGTTTCCGTCAGTCCGTCTGTCCGTCAGTCCTTCCGTCGCGAAATTGTTTAATGGAGGGTACCGTCATGCTGTAATCAACTCCTCCCCCACTTTTCAATTCACATAGTTGAAACTTCAGAATATGATCATACACACAATGAAGATGTGCAACATGTATAAAGTCTTGCGAAAATTTTGTTTCTCCACAGTTATTTCCCTTTCTTGAGAATACATGTATGCCTTACTTACAGCATGCACTTTAAAACATTACCAGCTGAAAGGTGGGGGTATTTGTTTGTGTCACCTTTAGGTGACACCTATTGTTTTCTGAACACCAAGATGTCACATTGTTGACCTTGCTCACCACCCTCAGGTATTGGTGCGGGGGTAACACACCATCTGGCAATGGATTGCGGGGGTATCGCACCCCCTGGCGATGGATCGACTCTAGTTTTTAATGGGGCTCAACATAAAATAATACTAGGGTTTAATTCCGGGAATGGGAATTTTCAGGTTCTCGTTTGTGAAAGTCAAGTCACGATACCGGGAATTTTCCGGTTGTTGTTTCTGAATAGCAGTCCCAATATCCGGGAAATCCATAGGGCGTTCCCCAACCTTTGATTCCCGATTCCAGTCTATGAATTTCCCGGACATTACCACTCATGTTTCAGAACCGGGATCAGGGAAATTCCCGTTCTCGAGATTAAACTGTAACGCCAAGGACGATGCTGGTCTTGGGAGAAATTGATATTCGCCGTAATCACATAAACTATAATACGCCATCATTGATACGGTGGTCTATGAATTTCCCGCCTATCGTGATTGACTATCAGAACCTGGAGCCACAAAGCTTTGAAATTCCTATTCCAGGTATTAAACCTTAAATAATACTCAAACGTTCAAATTCAACGGGAAAAAGTTGTGAAAAGCCAGTTTCTATCTTCTTATACTTCTCAATAATAAAATGCCAGAAGTTGTTTTTTAAAAATGATGCAAACATCATTGACACAAAGTCACTAACATTCAGGAATTTAAGTTTTTATATGAAATTCCCCTTCCCTAAATATCAGATTAACTGACAACGTTATAAAATTAAGGGGAGCTTACTTGCCTCTAAATCACTTTCCAGTGATGTGAAAAGTGAGGAATGCAGTGATGACAACTTTTTCAGTTTTTACAGAAAAAAGGTGGATGATGTGTAAGCTATTTGGAGAATAAAGAATATAGTTTCGTTTGTCTGTAACTTTGGTAAAAGATGCAGAGGTAATCGATTCTTTAAAAAAAACGGCATTGCTGCGCCCACAAGATAACCATATTGTTTGGGTTTTCTAGCCCACTTCCATGAAACTGTGTTTGCCACTCTATTTTGTCAGTCATCGCACTTCTTCAGAAACGACAATGATAGCTTACTTTGTTCGTTCCCACCAACAGTCATGAGGGTTGATTGCTGAATTCAATTATTCACTTTGACCGACATTTTTAAGGAATTATTGTAAAGTTCCTTTGCACGTTAGACATTATTCCAACCTCTATTTATGCCAACTCGATAGATGTACTTCCTTTCTAGGAATGGGATATGGACATAACGCAAATTCTAATTAGCCTTGAGGTCACACAATAACAAAAGCATATTTGAACAACGAACCGGATGCAGGCATAATCGGAAACCAATCTGCATTCTCTTAATAGCACGTTCTGGGGCTTAATTTTCTTTTTTCATTATATTTTTATGTATACAGTGCAGTCGCCGTAAACTTGTCGTAATTCAGGCGTGGGCAGAGATGTCCACTCATGCATTCACCAGGTAATAAAAATCATCATCAGTGAAATTTTAATTAATGAAGCACCGGGTGGTACCCAATGTTTCATTAGTTAAACTTTTGATGATTATTCAAATAATTAGTGGTTGGAATCTAATATTATCATATGACTCGTCCGTTTTGTTCACTTGAAAACATTTGATATTTTGTTTCCATATTAATCAGTGATAAATAAAGCCTTCCGTCAATTTCATTGGTCACTTTCAAAAATGGACAATTTGATTGGCTGAACAAAATACAAATGGGCCACATTTTCATAATTTGCATAATTAGAGTTGGGAGCTTTTATTGGTCAATTTCAAAACTGGACAATTTGATTGGCTAAACAAAATTCAACTGGGTCACATTTGCATAATTTCAGTAGGGAGAATTTACGTTATCTATCCTATTTAAGGTGGGTTATATTGTATTAATCTTTTACCTACAAGACAAACGCCATTCATTTTTTTATATTTTCACTGTTTGCTTCCAAAACGTAGGTTATGACCCCTCATTGGAACGAGCTCGCCGAGCTCGTTCCAATGAGGGGTCATAACAATTTTTAGTTATACAAGGATGTTTTTTCCAAGTGCCATCTGCAACTCAAGTTCGGTGATGGGTTAAATGTCATACTAAGTGGCTAATTTGTGCGTGTGTGTGTCATATGATAAATAGAATGTGAAATGAGTGTTTTTCTCATATAATATTTATGAAACTCGTCCGAATTGTCCGTTTGGGCTCGCCAGAGGCTCGCCAAAACGGAAAATTCTTAAACTCGTTTCATAAATATTATATGAGAAAAACACTCATTCCATATCCTCTATTTATTGCTTCCGTGGAAATATTTCCCACCCGTGGAAAGTGACCAGTTCACGGCGGCCACACTGCACATAGGATCTCTGATGAGTCGTGATTTCAAAATGAAATGTCTTTACCAAGTTCACTGAAGTCGATATGAGTCGAGGTTTACCGAGGCTCAAATCGATATTAGCAAACGAGGTTCAGAAATTACATTTCAAATCATGAGTAATTTGAGATTCTTTTTATCACATAATGTGTAATTGACCGTTTTCAGCTAAGGTAATAACTGAACTGACCAACGCTATTCGCAGAAATCACAAAGCAAATTGTATTATTATTTTTTTCAAATTTTGTCTTGAAAACATAGCTTATGGCCCTCATTGGAACGAGCTTGTCAAGCTCGTTCCAATGAGGGTCATAAACTATGTTTATAAGGCAAATGGGGGCGCGGTGGCTCAGTTGGTAGAGGTGCAGGATACAAGCCGAGAGGTCCTCGGTTCGAATTCCACCTGCGGCAACCGCGTTGTGTCCTCGGGCAAGACACTTCACCCCCATTGCCCACGTGGGGGCACGGTGGCGTTGTGTACTAAGGCGTACTGCACGTCGATGGTGCACCTGTCTTCAACCAATGCTAACCCGGCACGTCGATGGTGCACCTGTCTTCAACCAATGCTAACCCGGCTTGTGTGGAGTTGGTATGTTGGGAAGCTGACAGTTACTCGTCGTTGCTTGGTGGTTATCCCCGGGTACTCCGGCTTCCTCCACCCGTAAAACTGTCACGGTCATGGTTAGCCATTGTGCAGAAATATGTGACCTTAAACACCAATAAATAAATAATAAATATAAGGCAAATAGGAAAATATTTAGTTATTCAGGAAATGTTGTTTTTTGAAATGGTCGTCCTCTATTTGTAATAGTAAACAGTTAATGAAATATAGGAGAAGATTAATTCAATTCTATTTCCCAAACCAACTCACTTATAACCTTATGACGACGACGTTGACTTCTGACGTCATTTCCGTATTAGACGCGTTACGAAGTATGTTTTCCGTCAGGAGCTATTTGGTGGTAATAATGTGATAAATATTGTTTTAAAAATATATCTACGCTTATCCTTAACAGAAGTCGTTTATTTCTGTTCTAACCATGAGGGATTTCTTACTGATGCGTCAGTGTGCATATAACACGGGCGCTATATCTATATATAGAGAACGCCATATATATTTAAGGAAGTTGCAAATATATTGTTTTTCGAGTGCGATGTCGGTTGTAGTTTTATTACATTTGAGAATGTATGGAAGTGTTTGACGAAAAACCGAAAGTCGATATTTCTGTATTGAACTTCTGTTAGATGTGTGAATGTGTTATGAGACATTGTAAATATGGTTTAATATTTTCCCGGTTTTCTATAGTAACGGGGTCTGGGAATGAAATTACGCTCAGAACCGGGAACCAGGAAAGGTCCAGGATAATACCAAGTTAATTTACGAGAGTAACAAGGCGCATTTATGTTCGTGAAAATAACGCATTTTATTGGTAATCTGCCATCTCCATACAGAAAAGTTCTTTTCTAAAGAGAAGTGTGAAAACCCAAACTCGCCTACAACTCGTCTTCATTTTAAAAATTGCTAGTTTTATCACCACTACCTCCTGGCTTCAACTCCCTCTTCACTGCTGTTACCAGTTTCCTCTGCCTTAAGCAGTGGAGATTGGTGACGGCAGTTAAAAGGATTTGATTTGATATTGAAGGAGGTAGTGAATAGTGAGTGATACTAGTGATTCTGAAAATGAAGACGAGTTTGAATTTCGCAGCGAGTGAAGGTCTGCTTGAATAGAGGAGTCTTCTGAACTGATCAAGAGCCACCGTGATTCAGTTAAGTGAAAGGTTCTTCAGCAAGCAGGATTGTAAAACGTTCAGGCGTGCAAGTGCTGACGAAATGTTTCAAAGTCACGTTGGGACAGTATTTTTTCAATTTAGGATACTTCAAAACAACACGTAAACAGTGTCATGTGTGATTCCCGGTTCCATGCTATAGATTTCTCGGGTATCGTGACTGGCTTTCGGAACCGGGAACCCTGAGATTAAACCATAATTGTAAACTTGCGATGGATATATCGTCCTTTGCGTGCATCAAGGCACCATTGTTGCTGATAGTACTTTGATAATCAAGAGATGATATAATCTCAATGGTGCATGTCGTGCTGCTACAGCTTAGAATACACCATGATACCGTGCACTGAATATTGACTTTAAGCTTAATTATCACATGAATATTCATGTATACTGCATGTTGAATGTCCTCGTTTGGGTGTGTAATTTTCTGTATTTAACCCTTTGAACTCCAGAGGCCGTTTTTTTCCGGCGGGTCACAAGCTACGTCATAATTTCGTTAAGTGGGTGACTGCTAGGTAATGTGTGGTTTACACCAATCAATATTTTCAACGTGCAGCCCTAAAAAACGTCGGTAAAGCATACAGGTGAGGTCGTAACGACCACAGCTGATAAATAGACCTCACCTGTATGCTTTACCAGACGTTTACAGCAATTATACTGTCTGTGGATTATCTTGTCTGGGGGTAGATTTGGTACTTGTATGTCTGTAAGATTTCGATCTATTTCAGTTAACCGATTTTTTAACAGACTGCATACATTTTAGCGTTTGCTTCCACTTACTGCAAAAAATGATCCGAAATCCATCGAAACTGAACAAGTACGAGAGAAACATAGCTGGCGAAAATATGGGAGAGTTCTTGCTTAGTTATATTTATGTTTCCTTTTTAGTCCCAGAGAAAAAGTAGGTTGTTATTGGTCCTTGATAAGAAATTGAAATTGCTACTTTTTCTATTTCCCCTTTCAGTGACCATAATAGGAGAAATGACAATTTATATACGCCATTATCACAATTTACGAATAGATGCAATAAGGAAATACATGTTTAATACTGTCCATGACAGTTATCCCAATTACACAATTTACCCCATTTACTACTTACTCTAACTGCTTGCTTTCAGAATGCTGATTTAGGAAGAAATGATAAGTAATAGTAAAACAAAACGCAGTACTTGCACGATTCTCTTTCTATGATAACAATTCCAACAAAGGGGAGGTCGACGCAGACGGCCAAACCGGTGATGTTATGCCATAACGAGGTACCGATTGTTAAGTCAGGATTTTTTGTATGCATGCATGCATGTTTAAAGCCGGGTACATTGTTAAATAAAAGTGCATTCTTAAATGAAAAAGTTCAATTAAATTGAATTTTTACACCTAAACCTTACCTGTTGGGCACGACTCTTAGAAAAATCTTAGAAAAAATCTCTTGAGGAATTTCACATGGGACTTAATAGGGTCTTTCGAAGCTTCGGAATCGTCCTGAGAGATGGTCTCAAAATCGTACCAAGTGTCTCCTGTTGAACTCTTCTTCTGTGATCAGGTCTCCCCTCGGGGAGACCCGATGACAGAAGAAGAGCTCACAAAGGTTCCGGTTTCTAAACTACTTTGATCCCGTTGTGGAACATTCCGCTTTTTATAAGCTTCTCAATCATGCGAGTTGACTCCCACGTTGTGTCATTGGGCAAGGCACTTAACCCCGATTGTCCACATGGGGACACGATGACGCCATGTACTAAAGCGTACTGCACGTCAATGGTACGCATGTCTTCAACCAGTCTAACCCTGCCTGGGAAGCTGGCTGCTGCTCGTCGATGCTCGGTGGTTCTCTCCGGGTACTCCGGCTTCCTCTACCCGTAAAACTGTCACGGTCATGGTTAGCCATTGTGCATGAGTATATTACCTTAAACACCAATAAATAAATAAATATCATATGAGTTGCTGTCGAGTACAATACTCGAGACGTGTATGAGAATGGGCACTGTTGTAGAAACCAAGATGCAATATCTACTACGTAACCAGCGGTGATACTCGATTGTAGTGTCGATTCTAACACCTCCTGCCGGATTCGATCCGACCTGAAATGGGAGATTCACGAGGCCCTCGTGACAGGATACACAGAATCGAGTTATTCTAGTTACCACTTTTTGTGAAGGGAACAACGGTATAAAGAGCACATGGCAATAAGCAACTGGTAACGTCGATTCTTGCCTGAAATACTGAAATGCGAACTCTCGCAAATTAAAAAAGAAGAAGTTAGTTTTGACCATTTACTGTCGATATATATATTCGCCGTGACCGCTACAAATTGTATGAACCAACGCTCATCTGTGCCAGCACATCAATCAACATAATGCTTCATATTCTAATACAATTACTATAAATCTCGAAATTTGATTGGTTAATCAATAAAAATTTGCGACAGTAAAATCAGCGTAACCTGTCGCAAATTTTATGTTGTCGAAAACTATTTCTGGAAGTCAAGATGTATTCGTGGGCGTTCTATTTTCGTTGCATTTGGAGTCATTGACTACCGTATCCAATGTAAACAAACGCTGTGAACGCGTTGACTTGCTGTAAAAAACGTTCTCTATCTTTCTTGTAATTAACTGTATTTAATATGGATGAAGTTGGAAAGTTTAATATTATTGTGGAATAGGGGTTTGGCAGAGACTGCTGAGTAATGAAATGAGTGTTAAAAAACTGATTTCGACGGTCTTCACGGAAACCGTGTGGAACCAGTAAGCGATATGAAAATATAATTTATAAATAGCCATTTTTCGTACGATGAAGAATTTATCGACGCTGTGTGCGAAATAGAAAACCAAAATTTCGACAACTGGCAATAATAATTTTAATTGTTCAAGGCCAAATATTTCTGACAGATCCGCTAGCGATGTTATAACATCGACTTCAAGTGCAAGCGGTCCTTTCATATTCTAATTTGTTACCTGCGTTCGTGGCACCACATGTATGTACAGCCACAGAGAAACGCATTCACCACCGAGTGAGAGAGGTGAACTATTCGTTCTGCAACAATTATGTCAATACCAGTAGCCCAGTTCCACAGGACATAACTTCCTAGAAACAGTTTGAAATGAACAACTGTTCTGTAACCATAAGTAATTATTACGGTTAAACAAGGGCTTCCAATCAAAGATCTCAAATTTTTTAACGTTAATCGTAAATCCTCGGGTGCTTTCCGACGCCGACTGAAAGTTGAAACATCACAAGGTGAACTCTAAACTTTAAACAGAGAAAGCGGCCGGCGTATTTTGTTTTCAGATTGTCACAAACATTTAAACATGATAAATGTTGTCAGTACAAATATAAATATATTTTGTTATTGGTGATAAAATGACTAAAACGTTTGGAATTATTTGTAATGTGGCAGCGTAAAATATATTTCGTGATTTGGTTCGGAACTCCCAAATGACGTCACGAAGTCTGTATTTTTAGTTTTAAATTGTTGACAATGTTGTCTTCAACAAGGCGTTGTTTTATAGTTGGGAGATCAAATCTATCTCTGTTTTCAGCCGAATTATATTAGAATGGGGATAACTATGTTGTATTTGATTGTTTGGGGCCGTAAACGATGGTTTTACTGTCGCAAATATCCGTTTTACCGGCTCCGCTAACGCGTCGCCGGCAAAACTCAATTTGCGACAGTAAAACCATCGTTTACGGCCCCAAACAATCAAATACAACATAGTTATCCCCTAATTTGATGTTCGATGTCATTTTCGCGTATCTGTGACGCTCTCTTTCAGGTACACTTTTCCTCAAGGCTCCTAAAAGGTCAGCACTAGTACATACCTACTAATTTCTCCGATACACACAGGGTTAACTTGTGGTTTAATTCCAGGTAGATCTGGGTGTGGCGTAAAAAGTGTTAGACCTTTATCACTGATATTTTAAGATCGCAAGAACGTGTAGTAAAACAGACAGTCATCTTGCCCGCCTCAATCAGCGTGCAAAGTTTTAGTCGCGTTTATTGATTTCAATTTACGTACACCTACTTCATCTCAGAAAGCGCCCAAGCCTAGGGGCCTGTACAAATTTGGCAAGAAATCATCATATAAGTTATTCTCACCATTGTACATCAAGTTATAACATCTACGAATACAGGAGCTTATCAATAAACTTCTTTATTACACACATAAAATGTATTACATGCTTTTTCTATGAAATCCCAATCTACAGCACCACAAAACCATGCGGACAAAATCCATTCCGTACACATGTGCCGAACGGAAATCGCTGAGCAGACGGTTGATCACCCCAAACTGAACCGATTGTGAAGTAACTAAATAAAATGTCTAAAATTGAAAGATATGGCGAGTTTATTGTGTACGGAAATAGCGAAATAGAGTCAATAAATGAAGGGGATAATGAATATCCAGAAAAGGGAGAAGAGTGTGGGTACGCAAAGTTGGTTGGCGATAAAATGTACTCTTTTTGTTAATACAGTAGAATCCTCTTAATAGAATATCCATTTTGCCAGTGAAAATTATTCAATTAACACGAGTATACAATTAACAGGGATTTGTTCAGTTTCCTGTGTTCTGGCGGTAAACTGAGCATTTATTCTATTATATCTTGTTTGACAGAGCTCACAGAGCTCTGTCAAACATGATATAATAGAATAAATGCCTGTATTGGACGTAGTTAGGCCAAAAAGGTTGATAAATAAGGGGAATTTGGTGCGTGTCACAGTAATTTTTTTTGACATATTACAAAAATTTATATACAATTAACAGGAGTTTACTCTACAACCCATATGCAATTAACAGATCAAATTTGTACTGAAGGTATGGTAAATGGTTTTGTGTTTGAAAATTATATTCAATTAACAGGGATATACAGTTAAGAGATATCCAATTAAGTGGGCTCCACTGTACTTATCAAATGAAATGCTGAGTGTCCTTGTAATAATTGTGTTTATAGACGTGAAGGAGAGTAATAAATAAAGAACGACTTTGGCGCGTGAATGGGTTGATAGATATGGCACTTGTGCCATCGCGGAAGGATAAGACTCGAGGCCTGTGGCCTCTCGTTTTATCCTTCCGTGCTGGCACTCATACCATATCGCTTAACCCATTCACACGCCCGTGTCATCCTGTGTATATATTCGTAGGGAGCATGGTGTCTCATTGGTTGGTACACTGGACTTCAAACTGAAAGTTCAACGGTTCGGTCCTGACCCGCACTGTCTATGGCGTGTCCTTAGGCAAGAACCCTAATCCCAATTACATACGTGGGGGCACGATGGCGTGTGTACTAAGGCGTACTGCACGTCGACGGTACACATGTCTTCAACCGCTGCTAAATCTGCTTGTGTTGGGTAAGTTGGGGAGTCTTCAGAGTTGAGTGCTGGTGCAGGGTGATTCTCTCCGGTACTCCGCCTTCCTCCATCCGTAAAACTCTCCGACATGATAAAACCCTGGCTGTTTAAACTTACTAAAACTCCAATAAACAAAATAATTTGTATGTTGAAAATAACAGTTGGATGGACTTGACTGCCTATTCATGTTGCGGACACGATTAGCCATTGTGCGGAAATACGTGACCTTAACCCTTTAACCAACGCAGAAGATATCAAAATGTATTATTTTAAATATTTTTTTTTTTTTTAAATTTCAACAAAACCATATCATGTGACCCCTCTTTGAACGAGCTCAAACATCACATGATATGGTTTTGTTGAAATATTTTTAAAAATAGTATTTTTTCATCTGCTGAATTTACTAACTACGCGGGTGGATGTGGCCCACTAGTTGGGTATAGGGTTAAACAGCAATAAATAAATATGTAAAAAATAATATAGGATGTCCAAAATCACTTGCTTTGAACATCTGCGGTGTCATTGTTTTTACCACTTTACCCAACGCAGACCATATCAAAATTTATTATTTTAAATATCATTTTTTTTAATTTTTCAAAAAATTTCAACAAAACCATATCATGTGACCCCTCATTGGAACGAGCTCAATGAGCTCGTTCCAATGAGGGGTCACATGATATGATTTTGTCGAAATATTTTGGAAAATTTAATTTTTTCAACTGCTCAATTTGCTTATTTATTATTATTTATTTATTGGTGTTTAAGGTCACATATTTCTGCACAATCTCTAATCATGACCACGACAGTTTTACGGGTGGAGGAAGCCGGAGTACCTGGAGAGAACCACCGAGCAACGACGATCAACTGACAGCTCCCCAATATACTAACTCCACACAAGCAGGGTTAGCATTGGTTGAAGACAGGTGCACCATCGACGTGCAGTACGCTTTAGTACACAACGTCAGCGTGCCCCTACACGGGCAATGGAGGTGAAGTGTCTTGCCCAAGGACACAATGCGGTTGCCGCAGGTGGGCTTCGAACCGAGGACCTCTCGGCTTGCAGCCTGCACCTCTACCTACTGAGCCACCGCGTCCCCGCTCAATTTGCTTATTACGCGGGCGGATGCGGGCGATTCGTTAGGTAATAAACCACTGCATCTCTTACTAACACTCCATCACGCAATGCAAACGGGAAAAATATGTTTTTCTTCCATTCTAGCAATAGTCTAGTTAATTACATTTATTGAAATCTTCAAAACGTTTTACGGTGGCGGGAAAATATACTCACCATCCCAGGATATAATAATTGATCTGCGAAAACAATTTTGTCTTTCTGGTTTAGTTTCGTATGCTCAAAGATTTTACTGATATGAACTGCTTATGTCTCTTTTATATCTTACTGCCAAAGTGTATACAATAAGAATAAACCATTCTTGTTACATATTCTCTTGATATTGAATATTTGAATTGCCGGTCAATAGTAAAAACATATATCATCCAAGCATAGAGAAACTGAAAGATGGTATATTTAAGGTTAAATGCTTAATAGAGTCCATATTGTTTTCTAACATACACACATTGAATAACGTTCTCACCTTTTAATACAAAATACTGCCGCTCGTATTAATACGGGATCCAGACGCTATGATCACATAACCTCTTTGCTCCATAACTTACAGTGGCTCCTACATAAGCATGTTGCCCCAACTGAAGGCTTTAATGTGTTTGGTATACCATCAATCAATGGTCTCGCGCGCCAAAGATGCACAGGGACGGTGTAGACCAAGCCCCTTTCGACCCTCATTAGTAAACCATACCACTCTGGACTTTATATGTCCATGAGATTATAAGCTTCCGTGGCTATTTTTGATATCAAAATTTCCAAAACACAGAATTTAGCAAGGTGGTCTTGGTACACCATAATCCATCTGTAAAATGATGTTGACATTGGGTATCAACTTGTCCGCAGGGTGAAAATTCTTTTGTAGTATGGAACGCGCAACAACACTTTTTGTCATAAGACCTGCTAATGTGATACCAGCAAAGTTGAAGCCATACTATATTAATACACTGATATCCTAAAATCAGCTCAGGAAATATGTCTATTCATAGTCCTCAACTTCCAGTAAATACAAGTATTTACTGCATTGTTTAGTAAATACACGTATTTGCAAAGTGAATTGGGAAATACATGTATTTACTAAATGTTTCATTAAATACATATATTTGCTGACTTCATGGATTTACTGTAACATGCACAATAAGAAGGCAGAACATAATGAGAATGAAGTACGGTGAGAATGAAGCAACGAACCGAGTTGGAGCTTTTCCTGTATTTAACGAGCACGACTATTTCCAACAAGAGTCGTTGATTCCTGTCCCCCGTACTCTACACGATCTGTGCTCTGTATTTATACGACAATTAAACTTGAATTACGTGATTGAAGCTGACATTCTTGAAGAAAAATGTCACCTTCGAGGGAATTAAGAACAATCATCATATGCCCGAATAAAGGGTGCCCTGATGAAACGGTACAGGAAAAAACGACACAGGAAAAACGGTACAGGTAAAAACTGTACAGGAATAAATGGTTCAGAGGGGTAGGAAAAAGCTGTACAGGAACAAATGGTACGAGGGGTAGGATATGGAGGATATCAAACGAGTGATGTTTTTATATAAGATTTTTTGAAACGAGTTTGATGAATTTGATTCACAACGAGCCTTTAGGCGAGTTGTGAATCGAATTCATCAAACGAGTTTCAAAAAATCTTATATCCAAACATCACGAGTTAAAGATTCTGTATATCACATGAATTTTCGAATGTTTTTTACACTTTTTATTTAATTCATTGTCGCTAAATTCTCCCAAAACAACTGACAATCAGTTCGTTGGCTCAGACGCTTCAGAGCATGACGTCACGAATGTGCCTTACTTGCTCCTGTTGTCGTAATTGACGTCATATGAACTACGCACAAGAATACAGTGCTGCTGCTATGGGACCACGCGCCGATTAGACACTAGTTGATAATCAGGAAATAAGATCTGGGTTGTTACGTTGAAATTAACGACATTCCATGTGATATATATATATATATGTGTAACTTTCTCAGTTTTATAATTTACAGGAATTAAATTATACAGGGTGCGTAGACAAAATGCCTATGGACAAAATATCCATGGACAAAATGCCCATCAGACAAAATGCCCATCAGACAAAATGCACATCATGAAAATATAAAGTAGACAAAATCCCCATGACATTGTTTTGTCATCACAGATGTCTTCTTAATTAACTTTTTCTTAACCCAAACTGTTGATTTTTCACAGTATTTGTTGATTTATCAACCCCTGTTATGATTTCTTTTGTTTTTGTGCAGCGTATTTATGTTGTAATAACGTGCACTGGAAACTATCTACAGGCTCAGGTTCCTTTTTTGGTGAATAAATATTAGGCAATGAAATGATGATAAGCAATGGTTTTGAAATTTAAAATTGCTCACCTCTTTATTTTAGCAGTTCGTCCCCTGAGTTCCAATGTGTTCTATGTGCCAGTAGGCACATAGAACACATTGGAACCCAGGGGACGAGTTGATTGCCAATAAGTTCTTTATATAAAATGTTTGGTTTGCGATTAGGGAGTTTGAATAAAACCTGTCAATTAAGAATTTAACATTGGCACATCCAGAATTGACAGATTGACAACCATAAATCTTTTTCAAAACCTTTATCATCTTTGTCAGCGATTTATCTAAACTACCGTATAATTATAAATGCGGTTAGACAATCATATTATGTAACGAATTTATTAAAATTATTGTGAAGGGGAAGCAGTACTTAAAAAATGAAAACCATGAGAAAAATTAAACGAAAAACAATTTATTGTACCAAAATATTTTTATTTACCCATGAAATTAATTAAATTGAATATTTTTTAATTCAGTGCATGAATAATAGAAATATATATTCCTAACACTTCTTTCCTTATTATGATTTTGTGCCATTTATTCCTGTAGCATTTATTCCTACCCCTCAGTACCCTATTTATTCCTACCCATCTGTACCCTATTTATTCCGGGTTGCCGAAACCCTGTACCATTTGTTACTGTACCGTTTTCTACTGTGCCGTTCATTACTATTACCGATTAAAGTAGCAAGTGAATATACCAGGTTGTTATTATTAATATTACACGAGAAAAACTAGTGGCATGTAATGCGCCGAATTATGGCTATAAGGCGAACATCAGTCTGTACCAATCGAGGCGAGTGGCATTCTGCACCAAACCAAACGAGTGCGAAAAACATTCACCCATTCCAAAATCTGTGTAGATCTGTCTACATGTATCACAAATCAATCATTTATTTATTTATTGCAGGTTTTAATTTTTCATCAATGCCCCGTGTATAGACCCCTTCGTTTGGCGAAGTGAAACTTGTTAACTGGTAGAGTGGAGCGCGGTGGCTCAGTGGTAGACTGTTGGACTTCTATGCTAGAGGTTCCGAGTTCAATCCCCGTCCGGGACGACCCGCGTTGTATCCCGGTTGCCTACATGGGGGCACGATGACGCCGTGTACCAAGGCGTACTGCATGTCGATGGTGCTCATGCCATCAACCGCTGTAACCCTGCTTGAGCGGAGCTTGAACTGAGTTAGAATGCTGAGGAGCTGGCACTTGCTCGTCGATGCTCGGTGGTTCTCTCCAGGTACTCCGACTTCCTCCACCCGTAAAACTGTTACGGTCACGATTAGCTATTGTGCATAAGTATGTGACCTTAAACACCAGTAAATATATAACTGGTAGAGTGCTGGAAGCCCATATTTGGGCTTTATTCTGAAGTGCTGGTACTGCAATTTGAAGGCCTCGTATTCTGTGGATGTGCTTTATATTATCTTTGAAGTGATATTATTTTATATGTTGTAATTTGCTTTGTTAAAATTTATGGGAGAGTGCCTTTTGGCACTCTCCATAAATTGTAACAATGCAAAAACGCACAAAGAAATGTTATGGACCAAAAATAATTTAGCACTCTACCAGTTAAGCTGCTGTGTAGCAGCATTCACTTCATTGAACGTCGTGTCGTGGATAAGTCAGTACATCGATTGATTTAGTTCAAACAATATTTTATTTCATAACTCAGTTTCACATTAGTACACAGATAAGCAATAAATTAACATTTCGCATACTGGCTGTTATGAGATAGGATTCAGCAGCAAGCTAGAAGCTTATGTAAGCTGTTTCCAGTTATGAATTACTCATACAATAGATATAGCTCGAAATCTGTATGATTCAAATACCAATTTTAGAAGCTGAAATAAAATATTAGTGTTAAGAGAGAGAAAGATAAAGGAAAGAGGTGCGATGGCGAAATTACAAGTAATGATGTTCATAATGGAATTAAAGGAAAAGGGGAAAGAAGGAATGAACACACCCAAAGGGAAAAACCAATGCTTGGCATTCTACTGACTACTGGAACATCGATTGATTTTAGGGCTGTCACGATTTTGTAATTTCGGAATCGATTAATCGTCGCAAATAATCGATTATAATCGATTAATCGTACAAAGATGACCCTCTCTTTAAGTTGTTAAAAATGAAGTTCAAGTTAGTTGACCTTCCTCAAGTAAACAACGAAGACGATCCTCGTTCAGGTACATTCAAAGGTTTGATGTTCTGAACTTTTGATCCGTCAGTGTAATTATCAAGACCGGTCGTCAGTTGCGAACTTCGCAAGTTCGCAGCTGCCGACCGGTCTTGATTATTACACTGACGGTTCAAAAGTTCAGAACACCAAAGCCTTGACTATTCCTAAAAGTCAAATGCTTCTAACGGCTTCTTGAGATTTAACGTCGACGTCCTTGACCCTTTACCTTAAGAAACAATAGTTTTTTCTTTTTTTTTTTAATTATTAAACGTCTAAAACGGAGTAAAATTTACCGATTCTTCGACAACGAAAAATACTAATCGATTTCGGCGTGATCGATCAGCAATCGATTAATCGAATAATCGTGACAGCCCTAATTGATTTGACAACATCTTACGTGTGAGTGGGTTGGGGTTTGTTTGGGTGGCGACATTTTTCGCTGACGTTGCTACAATCCAGTTGTATAGAGATCGGTGCTATTATCTCTAATTGACACTCCGGGCAAAGCAAAATTCTGATCTTGGAGTTTACCCCTTGATTTCCCTTGATATTTCTGTAAACAATTCTTGCGGAGTTTTTTGAACTTCAGTACGACGGGATTCAAGTGAGTTGGTGCGGAAACTAATACGAACCACATTCAGTAAAAATCCCGTCCGTCATAGTGCAACCCATCTAATCTTGGTTTTATGCACTGTGGGGAGAGATTTTAATTACTGATTGGAACAATCGCGCTTATATCGACCGCATACCAATTGCGCAAAAAGGAAAGCATTTGGTGTAACGTGCATTCAGGTGATTTAATAATGACATGCACAAGGGCTGCATGGCAATAATCTCAAACTTTTGTTTAAAAAATCTGATTTGTTTTACAATGATTGACGAACAAGTTTTGCAACTTATATTAACGCCTCTCCTTGGCCAAATGGCGCAGGTGTGTGGGATAGCCTTCGTAGCGGCAACTTCGTGGCCTGGCTCTTCTCGAATATTACAAAGGGATCTTTAACCTTCACAGAGTGTGTCTCTCTCCGCACAGAGCACATTTTACGTCCACACCCGATAGAACGGTACCCTGTGACAGCATCAACCCTCAATTGATGCTGACAAAGAGAGTTCGGACACCTCGAGAACTTTTTCCGACTGAGGATCGATCCCGGGACTCTGGAATGAGAGACCAGCCCACTTGTCAACTCGGCCACCAGTCTCTTAAATTTCAAACTGTTATTACACGAGTTCGCCCGCCGCTCTGGTCCATAATATTTATGGATCCATAGTGGGTGGGATAATGAAGCATTTTGGTTTGGGATTTAGATAAATTAGTTTTAGCTTAGCTAACCAAAAGTTCCGAAAAAAATGAAAAACTATGACTGAAGGCAAATGGCGAGTGTTTATTTGCTCTGGGTAAACATCAGCTGGGTTCAGACGTCATCGATTCAGTATGTAAGGGCACAAAATTACTACTATGCTGCAAATGTATATCATAACACAGTGTGTCACTAAAGCGTTCGATATAATATATGTATTCACCGAAGAATCACCACATTTCACACGGTGGAAACATGTGAAAAAGCGAATTAGAGCTCTAAAAACACCACATATACTACCAAACAACATCTTTTATTGGAGGCAGGCCATCGCCCCATAAATAAAAAAGCTGTATTCAATAATTGTTAAGTTGGGACAGCCTGTGTCCGACATCAAAGAAGTGCATTCCTCCCCAGGTACGGATGTCGGACCTTATCCGATGTTAATACTCAAACATTGCCGAAATGTTACGTTAATATCCGAAAAGTACTTTCGCATCGCAATGTCGTAAATTTGAACGTTACTTTTAGTTTAAATAGGAAACAAATGATTGACAATATATTGGTTGCATAACTAAGTTTGCTGAAAGAGTCACACTTCTTATAACATTAATATGCGAGAGTTTGAAAAAAACGACTGGTCTGAAAGGCATTGAAAAAATGCACCAATTTTCAACAATCTTTGAAACAGAAAAATAAATTTTGGAGAGAGCACTCGCAGAGACCTGATTAATTATCCTTATTTAATAATCAAACCGTATCCCAAATGACACGTACTCGTCTCGGATTGGTTATTCGCGGTGGCTTAGTCGGTAGAGCTCCACACTGCAAGAAATATAGGTTCTCTTTAGAACCAAAACTGGTTCTAATCTTGTCCCGGAGATGGAACCAGTTCTGTTTAAACAGTATTTATTTCAAATCAAATAAATTTACCAAGATTAGCATTCAATTTTAACAGAATATTACATGAAATGAAGTAGATTCAGCAGTAAACTTGAGCTTATTCAACGCAGTCGCCAAACATTTTGAAACAAAGGATATATGAACAGTTGGCATATCGAACCAGTTTTGGTTCTATACAGAACCAAAACTGGTTCGATATGCCAACTGTTCATATATCCTTTCCTTAATAATTATTTGAGACAACCTCGTATAAGCTCTAAACTTACGGCTGAAACCCCCTCAATTTATGTTTAATTCTGTTAATATTTAATGTTAATCTTTATAAATTTATTTGATTTGAAATAAATACTGTTTAAACAGAACTGGTTCCATCTCAGGGACAAGATTAGAACCAGTTTTGGTTCTAACGAGAACCTATATTTTTTGCAGTGCAGGCTCTAGGGAAAGTAAATTTATCGCCATATACATGTACAGGAACTTGTATTATGTTCGAGGGTTTCTACTTACAATACAGTGCTGAAAACACAAAGACAAACAAACTAGATAATGCTCAAGACAATGCACACAATATGAATAATGCATTTTAAAATATTTGAACTCTTTGGACCCGAGAGACCGCTTTTCCTGTCCAGGAATATGATAAGTCATAACTTCATTAAGTAGGATGTCTGAGGGCGCGGTGGCGTCGCGGTAACCGGTTCTCGTCAGATCACCGAAGTTAAGCAACGTCGAGCGGGGTTAGTAGTTGGATGGGTGACCATTTCAGCGACTGATTCGCACTCCCGCGTTGTGTCCTTGGGCAAGGCACTTAACCCGGATTGCCTAGATGGGGGCACGATGACGCTGTGTACTAAGGCGTACTGCACGTCGAAGGTGCGCATGTCTTCAACCAATCTAACCCTGCCTGTGCCGCGGTGCAGAGTTACGAGTTACGATGTTGGAGAGCTGACAGCTGCTCGTCGTTGCTCGGTGGTTCTTTCCGGGTACTCCGGCTTTCTCCACCCGTAAAACTGTCACCGACATGATATGACACTGGCTGCTAAAATGTCGTTTAACCCTAATAAATAAATAAATAAATAAATAAATAGTAGGATGCCTACGCAATGAATGTGTGGGGTTGACCAATCAATATTTTCAACATGCAGCCCGAAGGCTGCATGTTGAAAATATTAATTGCTCTGTCCCTAAACAAAGAATATGGACTCTTCCAATTGTTGTCATTGAAACGATTTGATTGATTCGGTTGGTGTTTGAAGGGTTAAGGTTATGTCAAAGTAACGCTAATACACTTTGGAGGGAATTAATTAATTCTGAAGTTGGACAAATTTCCGAAATACACATTCATATTATACATACATATGAAGGTTGTGTTGCATCAGAGCCCCATAAATACATTTCTATTACTAAACTGGTTAAAGAGGGTTCCAGTCATTTCTGAATATGGGCTGTCGCTTTTCGCCGAGGGTTGTAAACGAATGCGAATAATAACAAAACTGTCTATGATTAAAGGGTTTTTTTTTTGTTTTTCATATTTTTTTTAAATTTGAGATATAAATTTGTGTACATATATACTTTGCGTATATAACAGTATACAGAGCAGAAATGAGAATACTTGAGAAAAAAAACGTAGTTCAAAAGATATGTTGGATGAATAGTCGCGTTTTTTGAATAACTTTAATGTATCATCTTTATTTATCGTATAAAGGAAGGGGATGTCTTACGATTCATTATATACAGTACGTTGGATGTGATTACCTCTGAATCACCCGAAGAGTGGAGATTCCACCCATGCCAAGCAATACGTGCAAATTTGTTGCAATGCACAGCAAGCACAAGCAAAATGTCAGCCACTGAAGCTCAGGGTCTGTGATTAAAATTGTCTCGGACATCCAAACACAAGACGGGGACACCAGACAAGTTGAATTTTCAAGACCATTCATATTTGAACTGCGTGTGCAAATTGTTTGGCTTTTGTTCAAGGGAACGCCATATTTCATTTTATTCTAATATTGTGAGGGCACTTGTGATGCCGTATTCAGAAAATCCACAGGCTGCACGCTGACCAACATATTTATTCAAAAACCGAAACACAATCGCTGAAGGAATCATCCAGTAAGATGCTAACTATTGTCACACAAATGTGTAAAAATTGTCTTCCGGGTGATATTTCCGTGTTTCTTAATATTATGGGAGAAGTGCATAGGTAAAATATATGTAGACAAATGATGTTTAACATTTCACCAAGAGACCATAAGATGACTTATGTTTAAGGTAGTTGACTCGAGTTTTGGACATGTGTTCCACTCGTTAGCAAAGTGCAAAGGGCCAGATACAGCACCCTGCACCCCGTAACTCTTATATTGTCGTATTTATCAGATACTTGGGTCTAAACTATCATTCGAGGAGAGTGGTTGGTATTCGACATCATTGTATTCTGTTGGCCGAGTTTACTATGGAATTATAATCTTTCCTTTTCATCACGCCTAACAGCCATGACTATCATATATTGAAGTTTTACCCCATTTGCGTGACTGTATATCGCCGATATTTCACCCCGTCGCTAGTTCATTGACCTAGGACAGGCTACGACCGGAAGGTTGTAGCCGCGCCAATATCCGGAGCACCAAATAATGTTTGGTGAGATATATTATCATTTAATTGTTCAGTTTTGTTAAGCAGTTAATTGACATGAAAAACAATTAGGAATAATGGATAAGCAAGGGACGTAATGAACATGTGGTAGCGTGACATTCAAGGGGCAATACATAATGTGCAAACTAGACGTGACGCGTTCTTCGCTGTCGCTTCAAATAGTATTTTAAGGAATTTTCCCGACTGAATTTGTGTTATCTTGTTAGGGTGGATTCGTTCAATCTCGTTCCTCGAAAACTGCAGAATGAGTTGTCATCGTCATCAGAACGTGGACAATAAGGAAATGTATGAAATCCCCAACTCTCTTGAATCCGATTTTGTCTTCGATTAATCGAAATGGTTTCGAATTGAAACGAATCAGTGAAAATATTCGAAACCGAAAGGAATCTCAGATGTTCGCCCGGCCCTTGTGCAACCCATAAAAATCATTCGCCTTCTATCATGGACTATATCGGAGTGAACTTAGAGAATAATGAAAACAAAACCCATCAACAAACACACAATTAGTAGAACATGAAAGTTCTTGTTTGTCCTCCCTGTTTAATGTCTAGAATTGTAGTTTTTGATACAGAAACCTCCTTAATTTCGGAAACGTGTGGAGGAAATCATTTTAGCTAACACCGGCATCGCATTGATCAACAATTGAGATACACTCCTATTCGTAATACTGTACGGGATGCCCCTGCAATCTAATTATAACGTACATATCTGAAAAGCGATGGTATAATTAAAGTGAAATTACGTTTTGTGCTTCTTGGAAACCTCTGATTGCAATCTAGAACTTGAATAAGCATTCAATATTTAAATTATGAAACCAAATTAGAAGTACCTTATAGATATTTGTGGATTGTTCTTCCGCGCCTCTATCAAGAAACAATTAAATGAAGGGATATCTCATTGTTACAATCATGTGAGTTCGCAAGGAAGATATTTGAAGTGGATGATTCAGACAATTGCACAATCAATTGCGTCCTTGAACTTGGCTTGATGAAAACAGCATTGTATTTGTGACAAAGGAGTATATGTTCAGGGAGCGGGGTGGCTCAGTCGTAGACTGTTGGACTTCTATGCTAAAGGTCCTGAGCTCGATCCCCGTCTGGGACGACTCGCGTTGTGTCCGTGGGTAAGGCACTTTACCAAGTGGCCGACATGTGGGCACGATGACGACGTGTAGTAAGGCGTACTGCACGTCGATTGTGCACATGTCTTCAACTGCTGTAACCCTGCTTGGGTGGTGCTTGAACAGAGAATGTTGAGGAGCTGACCGTTGCTCATCAATGCTCGGTGGTTCTCTCCCGGTACTCCGGCTTCCTCCACCTGTACTGTCATGATCACGATTAGCCGTTGTGCATAAGTATGTGAAATTAAACAACAAAAAATAAATAATAAAATAAATAGTATATGTTCAAAAGAGAGAGAATGGCGTACAAACTGGGCTGCTTGTCTTATTTGCGTATCCAGCGGAGCAAATGAGTTCGTCTTCTCCATAATAACGCAGTTTGTAGTTTATCAAAATATATTGCGTACATCGATATTAGCAGTCTTTGGGGGCGCATTTGCTCATTGGTTAGCGAATTGGACCTTCAAATCGCAATATTTTGGACCAAGGCGCTAAACTCATTAAACCCAAGAAGCCTTCTTCTGGCGCAGGCACGTGATACGTTTTACTGTCATACGTAGGATGGCTGCTTCGTTAATGTGTGGGATAGGCCAATCAACATTTTCAACGCGCAGCCCCAAGGCTGCACGTTGAAAATATTAATTGACCTACCCATAAATGATGAATAAGGACTCTTCCAATTACTGACATTGAATTGACGTGGAATATACCATCATGTTCAAAAGGTTTATTCATTTGCGCAAGTGAGTGCATGATGGTGCCTTGTACTGAAACATTCAGCACGCTGAACGCACACTTGCCTTCAAGTAATGCTAACCCTTCAAGTTCTTGTGTCGGTTAGTAAGTTAGAATTGGACATCTACTCGCCACTGCTTGTTGCTTACACGTAATATGGTGTCCTCTACCCGCAAACATATACGACACGTTATGACCATGGATGCTGAAAGTGTAGTTCAATCTCGGTAAGTAGACAAACTAATAGCCCTTACTTAGAAACTATGAATGTTCTTGTCCATTCCGCTAAAATTATAGCTAAAAACCGGTCACAAGTACCGGCACGGCGATCTGACATCAGTGGGGATACACATTCCGATATTATAAGTTACATGACGTGTTGCTGGCTCATACATTTCCATACAAGGCGATGAGAGTTCATAACAGGTGAGGCGAATCTGACATGAACTCTCATCGCCTTGTATGGAAGTGTATCAGCCAGCTACACGCCGTCCAACATATTCATTATGTCGAAAGTCCATGTAAATCAAGGGATTAATAAATTTTCTCAAGAAACAAAGAACGATCAGACAGCACCGCGCAAAATCATCAACAGCAACTGGGACCGGTATGTATCCTTGGAGACAGTAAACAATCTTCGCTGTTCGAAGTGCGATATTTGTTTACAAATAAAACGTACCGCTACAAGCATAACTGGAATAACCTGACATACATTTACTGTCATTACTACCTGAATAAGGTTAACAAAATACTTCTAAATGTTCAAAAAGTCTATTTTAATCAGTAGTTGAGTAAATTGTAAAGAAAATGGTCGCGTCAGCATAAAAAATCGACAGACTGTAGTGGGTATAGAATCGTAAAAACAACAAAGAACTTTTGCCAGTATCTTTTCTGTCCTTTTCTTTAACCCTTTACCAGGGAAAGCGGTGTCTCAGTTGGTAGAGGCGCAGGCTGCAAGCCGAGAGGTCCTCGGTTCGAATCCCACCTGCGGCCACCGCGTTGTTTCCTTGGGCAAGACACTCTATCTCTATTGCCCGCGTGGTGGCACGATGACGCCGTGTACTAAGGCGTACTGCACATCGATGGTACGCATGTCTTCAACCAATCTAACCCTGTCTGTGCTGCAGAGCGGAGTTACGATGTTGGGGAGCTGGCAGCTTTTCGTCGTTGCTCGGTGATTCTCTCCGGGTACTCCGGCTTCCTCCACCCGTAAAACTGTCATGGTCATGGTTAGCCATTGTGCATAAATATGTGACCTTAAACATCAATAAATAAATTAACCCTTTACCAAACAAGAAAAGCAGACGACACTTGAAAACAAAATTCTTGAATAACTATTTTTTTCATTTTTTGTCTCAAAAACATATTTTATGACCCCTTATTGGAACGAGCTCGACGTTCTCGTTCCAAAGAGGGGTCCTAACATATGTTTTTGAGACAAAAAATGAAAATATAATGAAAATTAATTGGCGATTTTTGAGAATAGCGCTGGCTGTTTTGACCGTTACGTTGGGTAAAGGGTTAAATATTTAATGTTTCATATCAATAAATACGGTACCTTAAATATAGTTTTGGTACTTAAATTCTCTTATGTTTTAATTCAAATTTTGAAAATTCGAAGCGAGTGAAAATGCATCAATTTTATCAAAATAGTAATGGCTGCTACTCACCTGATATCAAATGATATCAGGTGAGTTACCTGATAATGCGAAACCCTTAGATGGTATTGCAGCGTTCTGATTGGACAAACTAACTTTGTGGTGCATAATAAAGTATGAATCATACCCATTACGTATTGGGAAATGATATTACTCAGTAGGTACTCCAGAGAATGACTTTGTCAGTTGAGTCAGTGATTAAAATGGCATTTAGCCGTCTACTGCTGATTTAGAAAATTGTCTTTTAGCCTCAATTTTATGCATTCAGAAGCGAATTGTTAGTCAGTGGTGTCATTCTTATCTAAGAGACCTTTTTCTCGAATGAAACTTTGGCAGTGAAGCCGTTAGATAATTGTTTAATGCATTGCGTACTCACATCAAACAAGCTGCAATCGGCGGAGCGAATGCTATCGCGGTCGACCGTCACTGTAGTCTAGCAATTGGATATTTTGTTTGTTCCTAAAGTTCCGTGTACTGAATTCGTAGCAATTCAGTGATATGTGGAATGTTTTTGTATCAGCTAAAATGTAACATTATTTCATTTGCAAAATCCACACATGAGTCAATAAAATCGTTATGTTTTTACTTTGATACACAAAGACGGTTTCGAAGGTCACTATAGTTTCTATTTAAAATTGAGACCACACTTACATATCCTCGAGCCAAAATGTAGAAGAGTCGCCGTGGACTGGTCGTAATCCACGCGTGGCCAGTGATGTCCTAGTATTCGTTTATCAGGTAATAAAAGTCATCATCAGCAAAATTTTAATTAATGAAGCACCGGGCTTTACACGGTGCTTCATTAAGTGAAATTTTGATGGTTATTCCTATAATTAATGTTTGGAATGTAATATTATTGCGTCGTTGGAAATATTACCCATCCGAGGAAAGTGACTTGTTCACGGCGACCATACTGTCGCTACTGGGGTGGTGACTTCATTAAAATATAACTCAAGGAAATAATTTTTTTTTTTGGCTATCGTTGGGTTATTATGACTAAGGAAGAGGGTTCTAGAGAAGCAACGTGTTTTGACAAATCATGCTTGTAGTCTAATCCTCACGGCCAGGAATGTCGTTCTAAAGACGTCTAAGATATGGAGGATATGGAATGAGTGTTTTTCTCATATAATATTTATGAAAATGAGTCGAATTTTCCGTTTTGGCGAGCCTCTGGCGAGCCCAAACGGAAAATTCGGACGAGTTTCATAAATATTATATGAGAAAAACACTCATTTCATATTCTATTTATCATATGACACACAAACGCACAATTTAGCCACTTAGTTTGACTTTTTAACCCATCACCTAACTTTAGTTACAGACGCCACTTGGAAAAAACGTCCTCGTATAACTAAAAATTTTCATTTTTTGCTTCCAAAACATAGGTTATGTCGAGCTCGTTCCAATGAGGGGTCATAACCTACGTTTCGGAAGCAAAAAGTGAAAATATAAAAAAAATGAATGGCGTTTTTCTTGCAGGTAAAAGATTAATACAATACAACCCACCCTGAATAGGACAGATAACGTAAATTCTCTTTACTGAAATTATGCAAATGTCACCCAGTTGTATTTTGTTTAGCCAATCAAATTGTCCAATTTTGAAATTGACCAATGAAAGCTACCAACTCTAATTATGCAAATTATGAAAATGTGGCCCAGTTTTGTTTTGTTCAGCCAATCAAATTGTTTTGTTTTGAAAATGACCAATGAAATTGACGGAAGGCTTTATTTATCACTGAGTAATATGAAAACAAAATATCAAATGTTTTAATGTGAACAAAACGGACGAGTCATGTGATAAATTGACTTATTTATACATTTTGTTTACCAAAGGGGTTGACTTACTATCTCTTCGTCTGGCACCTCCACGAATTAACCGCCTACTGCTTCATTAATCTCCACCGTTAGCTTTGAAACCTTGAAGTAAAATACATCAACATGCATCTTGAATGTAATTGTATGCTCTTGTGTTAAATTAAACAATCTAAAGCCTGTGAGTTATGTTTAAGAGTAATGATCTAGGGTTTAATATATTCCCGGTTTTCTATAGTAACGGGAATGGGAATGAAATTACGCTCAGAACCGGGATCCGGGAAATGTCCTGGATAATACCAAGTAAATTTACGAGAGTAACAAGACGCATTCATTTTCGTGAAAGTGGACATATTGTATTGGCAATCTGCCATCTCCATACGTACAAGTTATTTTCCTAAGAGAAATGTGAAAACCAAAGCCCGCTTCCAACTCGTCTTCATTTTAACAATCGCTAGTTTTATCACCACTACCTCCTGGCTTCAACTCTCTCTTCACTTCCGTCACCAGTCTCCTCTGCTTGAAGCAGAGGAGACTGGTGACGGCAGTAAAGAAGGAGTTGCTATTGAAGGAGGTAATGAGTGATACTAGTGATTTTAAAAAATGAAGGCGAGTTTGAACTTTGAGGTGAGTTGCTTTTGAAGAGATGGGTCCTCCAGAACTGATCGAGAGCTACAGTGATTTGGTGAAGTCTTCAGGAAGCAGGATTGTAAAAAGTTCAGGTGTGGGAGGTCTGACGGAATGTTACAAAGTTACGTTGGGGCATTTTGATTTAAATTTTAGAAACTTCAGTTCAACACTCAAACAGTGCCATACGTGATTCCCGGTTCCGTTCTATAGATTTTCCTGGTATCGTAACCTGCTGTCAGAACCGGGAACCCGGGAATTTCTGTTTCTGACATTAAACCCCATAACGAACCTTATCTCGCTCCACCGATAACAGAATAGTTTTTCGTATTTACTCTTAACCATCTCCACCAGGAATTGACCATTAATTTTTAATACAAGAATTTCTCTCTTTTTCACTTTTCAATCAATTCAAGATTCACTATGTTTGACAGCCAAAGATGCAGTTTCACTCTGAATTAAAATTTAAAGACAACCAAGAAGATAAATTTATGTTCTGGCGTGAGAAAATGTAGAAATGTGTACTTCATAAAGTAAAAACAAAGTTGAGAACATCCACTTGAGAAACATAAACCACCTTCCGTCCGACGTGTTTATTCCCTTTGGAAGACCGTTAAATACTTAACAAATGTCTACCACAACACAGGGGGGGGGGGGGGGGGGGGTGGGGGGGGGGGGGAAGAACGTTCTAAAATTTTGTTAACTGGAGTAAGCTGACCGAGTGTAACCATGGCGTGAATTCGTTTTACTGTAAAGGCATGTGACCACGAGGCGTAATGCGCTGTATGAAAGCGCCCAGAAACCTTCAGAAGTAATTGCACAGCTCATTGTTCACATTGGCGCGCCTGAAAATTGTCACGCTTTGGCGACGCGACGTGAGAGGCCGATAATCTCCTGAAGGGTTTTGAGCGTGATAGCACTGCGTGTTCTGCGGAGTATACAGACAATTGAACCAATAAAAATGCAGCAGTGACCACTGTCAAAAGGTTAATGTTGACATGCACTTTCACCTGCATTATCCATCACGAGTACCGGCAATATTTGACAGATACTTGAGATAAGGAAAACATGGGTCGCAGTGACGTCGTCCCCGGAGTTCTAATATGTTCTATGTTCCAATGAGGAGTCACTTGACATAGTTTTGTCAACAAGTTTAAATATGTTAAAAAATAATATTTAAAATAATATTTTTTTTATATCGTCTGCCGTGCGCTCTTTAACCCTTTACCTAACATGAAAAGCAGACGACACTTGCAATAAAAATTCTTGAATAACTAGTTTTTTTCATTTTTTGTCTCAAAAACATAGGTTATGACCCCTCGTTGGAACGAGCTCGACGAGCTCGTTCCAACGAGGGGTCATAACCTATGTTTTTGAGACAAAAAATGAAAAAATAATGAAAATTAATTGGCGAATTTTGAGAATAGCGCTGGCCGGTTTTGGCCGTTACGTTGGGTAAAGGGTTAAAGAGTTAATATTGGAACTCAGGGTAGGACGTCACTGTGACCTTCCGCGATTGCACAAGTGCCGTATCGATTAACCCATTCACACACGCGTGCCGTTCTGTGTTTATTACACCCCTTCACGTCTATAAAAACAGTTACAAAAGGACACACAGCTGTTGATTTGACGACTATCAACAAAAAGAACACATTTAATCGGCAACCAAATTTGCGATGGGAACACGTGTTACTCTTTCGTCCCTGGAGTTCCAGTGTATTCTATGTGCCTACTCGCTGCCTACTGGCACATAGAATACCTTGGAACTCAGGAGATGATTTTCAGCTATCGCTATCGATTCAACTTGTAATTGCGTTGCACGATTAGTAGAAATTTGCGAGGAGAACCTGTATTAATATTTCGTCCCCTGAGTTGCAATGTGTTCTATGTGCCTACTGGCTGCCTTCTGGCACATAGAACACATTGGAACTCAGGAGAAGATTTTCAGCTATCGCTAGCGATTCAAATTGTAATTGCGTAGCACGATTTGTAGAAAATTCTAGTGTAATTTCGCTTCTATTTAAAAATAGTCCGTCAGCGATTTCCGTTCTGCATTTATGTGCGGAACAGATTTTCATTTTCAGCATGATTTAGTGTTGCTGTAGATGGGGAATTCAAAGAACAAGCGTGTAATAAATTATTAACATTTGGTCCTGTGGTTTTAGAGGAGAAGATTTTTCAAAATCCACCAATCAGAATCAAAGAATGCCTCTGGCGGCCATGTTTTCAAACCCCTGGGAACAAAATGAGGATCAGTTGTAGAAGACCTCCCATAGACTATCGCTGCCAGGTTTGGTTCACATCAGCTCAGTAGTTGCAGAGAAGAAGATGAAAATGTGATTTCCCTTAGGGTTTCTATAGTAACTGTAAGCCGCAATTGTGGCCATGTTTGTAACCTGATCAATATTAAATGAGGATCGTTGGTAGAGGGGGGAAATCCTGAAATTTCAGTGTAGTTCCTGGCCTCCTGGACGGGAATCAGTTTTGGACCAAAAATGCCGGAAAACAACAGCTGAATATTTCTTTCCCGTTGTAACTTATGTAAAACGTTAATCACATGCATTTCAAACTCTGGTAAAAACTCACGAAGCAGTAAAATATGGATTTAAGTTAAATTTATTTAAGAAAAGGGTATTTTATGATATATATTTCAACTGTATTCAAGTTTATTTCTGTTAAAAAAATGTATGCCCCCCCCCCCCCCCCCCCCCACACACACACACACAAGCAAAGCTGTTGGCTGTGAACACCGATATTTGTCTTTGAAATCCTGCCTCAGGAGAAGTGTAAAAAATCATCATTAAAACGTTAATTCTTCATATTATGTGACAACCATATCCTGTCGGCGTTCACAAAAGTTGTCATGCAAATTTTATTTTTCCCTTTTTGTTTCAAAACAAAATCAGTGACACCTCATTTGAAAGAGCACTTAGAGGTCGTTCAAATGCGGTGCCATATGTCATATTTTGAAGGTACAAAATAATGTTTTCACTTATTCAAGAATTTGTGTTGCCTGCATCATTTTTTGTTGTGCTAGGTAAAGAGTTATTTCTTTTCATACAACATATTAACTCTTTAACCCTTTACCCAACGTAACGGCCAAAACCGGCCAGCGCTATTCTCAAAATTCGCCAATTAATTTTCATTATTTTTTCATTTTTTGTCTCAAAAACATAGGTTATGACCCCTCGTTGGAACGAGCTCGTCGAGCTCGTTCCAACGAGGGGTCATAACCTATGTTTTTGAGACAAAAAATGAAAAAAAACTAGTTATTCAAGAATTTTTATTGCAAGTGTCGTCTGCTTTTCATGTTAGGTAAAGGGTTAAAGAGCGCACGGCAGACGATATAAAAAAAATATTATTTTAAATATTATTTTTTAACATATTTAAACTTGTTGACAAAACTATATCAAGTGACTCCTCATTGGAACGAGCTCGACCTGCTCGTTCCAAAAAGGGGTCACACGACATGGTATTTTCTGAACGTTTTGAAAACATTTTATCAACTGCTGAATTTGTATATTACGCTAGCGGATGCGGCCGATTCGTTAGGTAAAGGGTTAAGCGGCCCATACACTATCAATATTATTGACAATAATATTGAGTAAATAATATTGACAATATATTTTTTGCCACAAACTACTCAATAGTTTCTTCAATATTTTCGGTCATTTCTTCGTCTGCCACCGCGCTGTAAACATGGATCCAGTTGTGGGTTTAGTCGTGATACTGGCCCTGAGTAACGAAATACAAAATAAAAAGAAATGGTGGACTAAATGATGGTTTTTAGAAAGACACACATCTGGTCATGGTGCCCTTATGGAGGAACTCCGGATTAATCAACCTGATGATTTCAAAAACTTTCTTCGAATGGATGAAGATTCATTTAAAGAGCTACAGCTCTTTGTATGCTTCAATGCACTCTAGTATGAACTTTCGTTCATCCTCTTTGGTGTTCTTTGCCATGTTTACGCTACGGTGACTTCAGATTTAATGAAATATTGCGTAATATTATTGACGGAACCCACACACTATCAATATTATTGACGGACGTAAAATATTGAAGAAAATATTTCAGAGATCTCAGATATTCGTCAATAATATTGATCAATCTTCAATATCTCCCACACACTGGCAATAATATTGTCAATACCGTTTATTGACAATATTATTGTCAATAATATTGATAGTGTATGGGCCGCTTTAAGAAAACTCTTTGTACAAGTGGTTTCCTTTCATTAATCACCATTTTGAACAGTAAGTACTAATGGTAAGCGATAATATAAATATGCTTGTGAAAATAAACTACTAAAATGTGACGTATTTAAATTTCTTGGTACACAATTCAGCGGCACTCGTAATACCAAAAACAGACATTTAATGTAGTTGGGTTTCAGAGAGGACTTCAATTAAAACCTCTTCCGTTTTGTGTGAAAATCATTAAATGTCATTAGTAATGTTACTTTCAATTTTATCTACTTCGTAAAAAAAAATTAATAACTACTCCACCATTGAATTATATATTCATGGTACTCGTGAGTTATTTAAATATTAAATATCATTTACTTAAATATATATATTACACGAACAACGTCTTATTGCATTCGAAAATAAATCGAACTTGAAACAAGTATACAATTAGCAGTCGGAGATTGTCAGGAGTTTGGCATTTTCGAATTTCTCATCAGACAGGACTCTATTTCACAAAGTAATTGATGACAATCAAACCACTCGAAACTCACTTACAAACTGACATTTTTGCGACATATAGAGGATATGGAATGAGTGTTTTTCTCATATAATATTTATGAAACGAGTCTAAGAATTTTCCGTTTTGGCGAACCTCTGGCGAGCCCAAACGGAAAATTCGGACGAGTTTCATAAATATAAAATGAGAAAAACACTCATTTCATATTCTATTTATCATGTGACACACACACACACACGCACAAATTAGCCACTTAGTATGACTTTTTTAACCCATCACCTAACTTGAGTTGCAGACGGCACTTGGAAAAAACATTCTCGTATAACTAAAACTTTTCATTTTTTGCTTCCAAAACATAGGTTATGACCCCTCATTGGGATGAGCTCGTCGAGCTCGTTCCAATGAGGGGTCATAACCTATGTTTTGGAAGCAAAAAGTCAAAATATAAAAAAAGGAATGGCGTTTTTCTTGTAGGTAAAAGTTTAATACGATATAACCCACCCCAAATAGGACAGATAACGTAAATTCTCCCTACTGAAATTATGCAAATGTGACTCAGTTGTATTTTGTTTAGCCAATCAAATTGTCCAGTTTTGAAATTAACCGATGAAAGCTCCCAACTCTAATTATGCAAATTGTGAAAATGTGGCCCAGTTGTATTTTGTTCAGCCAAATCTTTGTTGAGACCATTTCAAGAGTACCGTGCTGTAATTGATACCGTCCACCCAACATTCTCTTGTGCAAATGTCGCGGAGTAGCCCTGTCTGTTGGAGCTAAAACAGAAATAACAATGTTGCACTTTTGCATCATTTTCTTCTTCGAGTTTCTTCCGTCATTCTGTAGTTTTCTCTTTTCTGTCAGAGGGAAAGGCGGGAAGACAGCCAATCTGGCTATGTCTTTCCCTGCCGGTATACAAAAATTGTTATATCCCATTATCTATGTATATCTGAAATAATATTATTGTATACGGGAACCCTGTTATGATGTAACCATACGTATATATTTATCATTCTGTATTTTTGTATATTGGTAAATAAACATATCATATCATATCATATCTACTTTTGACATTGACCAATGAAATTGACGGAAGGCTTTATTTATCACTGATTAATATGAAAGCAAAATATCAAATGTTTTAAAGTGAACAAAATGGACGAGTCATGTGATAAATAAAAATATGAAATAAATTTCAAGCCATTATTTTAAAATTTTAATGTGAATGAAATGGGACGTTTTAAATTTAGACAATGGAGGAAACACTTCGTTCGAAGTTTTGACGCTAACACACCATTTTGCTTTCAAACTCTGTTGAAGTGACCGATAATTTATGCCAATTTTTATTAGTTAATTTATTTATATTTAAAGTAGTTAATTTCCAACTTCAGTTCTTTTGTTTCCAGAAATTGTTGGTAAACTTATGCATACTTGTACTGTTACAGTACTTGAAATATTAACACATCCATCGATTTGCGCACCTGTACCTCCTTCACCCATATATTAATATAATACTTAGCAGGGAATGTGTTGAGTGAATGGGATTCTATAAGTTACTCTCGTCGAAATAATATGTGCAAACAGTACTAGAAGTAGTAGAAACTGCGGAAACAGTAATGTTATTAGTAGTAGTAGCGGTAGTAGTGGTAGTAATATCACTCGCAGAAGTGGTAGTATTTGCAGCAGCTGCAGTAGTAGTAGAAATAGTGGTATACTCTGAAATCAGTTGTGTTAAAATGCAACCCACATCAACTGGGTTGAGTGAATATGAACCCAGCTGGGTTCATATTCACACAACCCAGTTGATTTGGGTTGGTTTATTCTAAATCATTTAGAGTGTAATAGTAGTAGTGGTGGTGATAGTAATAGTTAGTAGTGGCAGTAGTAGTAGTGGGGGCGCGGTGGCGTTGCGGTAATCATTCAGATCACCGAAGTTAAGCAACGTTGAGCCTGGTTAGTCCTCGGATGGGTGACCGTCTGAGCGATCAATTCGGACTCCCGCGTTGTGTCCTTGGGCAAGGCACTTAACCCCGATTGTCCACACGGGGGCACGATGACGCCGCGTGTACTGAGGCGTACTGCACGTCGATGGTGCGCATGTCTTCAATCTAACCCTGCCTGTGCTGCAGTGCAGAGTTACGATGTTGGGGAGCTGTCAGCTGCTCGCCGTTGCTCGGTGGTTCTCATCGGGTACTTCGGCTTTCTCCGCCCATAAAACTGTTACGGTTATGATTAGCCATTGTACATAAATATGTGACCTTAAACACCAATAAATAAATAAATGAATAAATAGAAGTAGTAGTTCAGTGACGCCACTGTAGGTACACTATCTGTTTAGTCCATACCCCGGTATGTTTCTGTTGGTGTCAAAATTAGGGAAGAAAAGTTTTCCAGTTTGTACAAGTGACAACAGTTTACGTTTGTTTTAAGATTTACTGCCTATCTATTTTCGTTTTTCTGTGCGACAGAGAAAATTTTCAATATATAGGATTTCGTCCCCACCCCAACAAAAAATCAATCTCTTTTTCGTTAATTATAATGATGATGTAAAAATATCCCATTTAACTATTTATTTCAGTTCAAGCTAAATACCTTATTGGATTATTTACTTCATTTCAAACCAAAATACCCCATTTAACAATTTATTTCAGTTCAAATTGATGAAGAATGTTAACACGTCCGACTGATTTCAGTCGGTTGTATATTTGTATCAAACTTCGATTCTCATAGACTCGACAAAGGTATTCATTTTTCGTCTGAAACGAGAAAAAAAGTCTTTGCGCTTCCTCGTTCCTACACACTGCGAAAAAAAGGGGACAATTTGTTCGCGTGATCATCAGCTAACCGCCTACAGCCGAACGCCTACAGCCAAATGCAGTATTACCTGATGGGGATAAAGCAAAATTAGTTATATTAATAATTTATGTTTCAACATCCACAGAAACACATGTTTTTTCTTTAATCATTTGAGCACGAAAGGATGCATTTCCGGCATGGAAAGCATGATATGTCCTAATTTTATAAAGAAAATAAGAAATGAATTTTCAGGGAAAGCTTGATTAATATTCTTATTGTGCAGCCCCACGGTACAGTACAGTCGCCGTGGACTGGTTATAATCCACGCGTGGGCAGTATTGTCTGCGCATGCTTTAACCATGTTACAAAAATCATCAGCAGCAAAATTTTAATTAATGAAGCACCGGGTTGCAACCCGGTGCTTCATTAATTAAAATTTTGCTCCTGATAATCAACCATCAAACATTTAATTAATGAAGCACCGGGTTGCATTGGGGCGCGGTGGCTCAGTTGGTAGAGGTGCAGGCTGCAAGCCGAGAGGTCCTCGGTTCGAATCCCACCTGCGGCAACCGTGTTGTGTTCTTGGGCAAGACACTTCACCCCGATTGCCTACATGGGGGCACGATGACGCTGTGTACTGAGGCGTACTGCACGTCGATGGTGCGCATGTCTTCAACCAATCTAACCCTGCCTGTGCTGCGGTGCAGAGTTCAGAGTTACGATGTTGGAGAGCTGACAGCTGCTCGTCGATGCTCGGTGGTTCTCTCCGGGTACTCCGGCTTCCTCCACCCGTAAAACTGTCACGGTCACGATTAGCCATTGTGCATAAGTATGTGACCTTAAACACCAATAAATACATAAATACCGGGTTGCATTAATTACATTTTTTATGGTTATTCCTATTGTTAGTGTTTGGAATCTAATATTATTGCATCCGTGGGAATACTGCCCACCCGTGGAAAGTGACCAGTCCACGGCGGCCGTGCTGTACCAGTTGAATATATTAATTAAACCACCCCACATGGATTCTTCCGATTGATGATATAAGACTAACACCGAAGATACCATTGGGGTCGAGGGTTAATATTTATGGAAGTCACAAAATGCATAAAATAAAACGAGAACAAATACATCAAACTATAACATCGCCTTGTAGAGTGATTCAGCATTTGGATTCGCATTTATAAGGAGGAAAAACACAGTTCCAGCCGACAGACCTCCGGGCTCAACCTGGCCGAAAGATAACTTGTGATTTTGTTTTCATTCCGTTGAATATGAGTTTCTGTCTGCCTGGTATCCACTCGAGTAATGGTTGATTGCAATCCTCTATTCAAGCCACGTAAATGTCGTCTGATCTGAATTTGGCTGGCAAACGTGTCCAAACTCAACTTGTGCTCTTATTATTTCCCGTGTTACACTGTCCAAAGTTACTAGAATGAATTGCCTATATGCAAGAATCTACATTCCAAAAAGATGTGTACTGGATTAAATAATGTAGAAAGAGCAATATTCTTCTCGCACAAAGAAATCAGGTTGTATTCCAGTCGCAAACCTATGCTATTTATTTATATTTATTTATTGATGTTTAAGGTCACATATTTATGCACAATGGCTAATCATGACCGTGACAGTTTTACGGGTGGAGGAAGCTGGAGTACCCGGAGAGAACCACCGAGCAACGACGAGCAGCTGCCAGCTCCCCAACATCGTAACTCCGCACTGCAGCACAGGCAGGGTTAGATTGGTTGAAGACATGCGTACCATCGACGTGCAGTACGCCTTAGTACACGGCGTCATCGTGTCCCCACGCGGGCAATGAAGATGAAGTGTCTTGCCCAAGAACACAACGCGGTTGCCGCAGGTGGGATTCGAACCGAGGACCTCTCGGCTTGCAGCCTGCACCTCTACCTACTGACCCGCCGCGCCCCCACCTATGCTATGACTTGAGAACACATTTCAAGAATAAAAAATAATGTTTTCTGTTTCAATTTTGAATATCACTTGTCACATTTTCTATCTTACAATCAACATGTATTTTGTCTGTATTAACTCCGCAACTCTCGTGTATCCGACCCCCTGATACAGATGTTTGTATCAGGGGGTCGGATACAAGCACGTTCCTTTCGCGTGAGTTCCATTTTTTTTTCTTTTTGTTCATCCGTACGGATAAATAGTTCGTTATATATTCGTCTACATTCTTGACTTATCCCCAATATATTGTAAGATAAAATGATTATTACCATTATGTGGATGTACAAAATATGTATCCGAGTCTCGCTCCGGGTTCTAAGAGTAGATCACGACTCGTCTTCGACTCGTCGTGATCTGCTCTTAGAACCCGGAGCTCGACTCGGATACATATTTTGTACATCCACATTATGGTAATAATCTCTTTTCATGTAGATCAACTCTCTTGATCCTAGTGACAGATTCTAATCGATCGCTGTTCTGTTGGTAACACTAACAAAATACGGTGTGGTTGATTTCTTTGTATTTGTTTTTTGTTTGTTTTTGAAGGAAGGCGTCCTTTAAAACAGAAAACCTCCGTGGTGATTAACACCAACTGAAGTCCCTCTTGTTGAAGTTACAAACAAATTTTCTTTTAATGCGAAAACCATGATGTTGCTAAATTATGCATCGCTAGTTCGCCAATACTAGTCAATCTTTGACGTGTTCATTAGATACACTCTCATACCCGTGTGAGTCTCATTAGATTGTAAAAATTAGAACAACTAATTCATGGTTAACTTTCCCATATAAAACGCGGACTATAAGCGTTTGCAATAAATTATTTATGGCACTGGAGACATTAGAATTATTACCACAACTTTTTCAGACAGGTAATATTTGAATTCGAAAAATATTTTATAGAAAGAGCAGTGTGAAAGATTGCCGAGAGGATTATGACATTTTCCCTAACAGCCAACAAGACAGATTATTATTATACCCCCATTTTAAAAGCCTGTAGTAAACTGCCTTTCGATTTGGTTTACTATTCTACAATAATGTCCTCGCGGGGTAATATTCCCGAGTGTCATTTTCAGTCGTGTCTCCCACTCGGGCCGAGGTTCCCCGAAATTGATACCGGAAACGACCGAAGAAGAAGAAGCGTTCATGTTGCATTCTCTCAGATTTTTTATTATTGAATTTAACCATTCAAATTAATCATATGGACCACATTAACCACATTTTAACCATTCAAATTAAATTATTCAAGGTTTCTTCATTCAGTATCGTCTCCTGGCTAGTTCAAACTCTTGAGTTGAACATGAATTATGTGCTCAAGTACCAGTATAGAGCAGGGCGCTTATATTTCGACGAGAATCGATTCGCACAAAGATTCGAGCAATAAAACCGACGAGAATCCATGTAGATCCTCGCTGCACCTCTGCTAGGATTCGCGTGAAAAGAATTGAGCCAATTTAACCCTTTAACTAACACAGCGGCAACAAATTAACCAATAGAAGGCTAACATGACCTGAAATATCCTAACACTTTGTCAATAACATTGCTCAAATATGGCTGTCATTGGAACCGGCTCATTGCGCCGGTTCCAACGACAGCCATATTTGTAAGATTTTATTGGTAAATATTGTTCATTTAATTATTTTATCATTTATTTATTATTTATTGTTTAAAAAGTATCAAATTTAGTTTTAAAAATTAAAAAGGTGTGTTGTAAAAGGTTAACATGTGTTATCAGTATACAGCAGTGGTTGAACCTGGTGGCGTCATGGGATCCTGGGACACTCATAGTAGGTATGGATTCTCGCAACCATTTTCACGAGAATCCAAATGGATTCTCACCAAGTTAGACGAAATATAAGCCCTGTAGAGTTGTTGGAGTTGGAGTTATTGGATATTATTACCACTTTTTGCAGGCGTTCCTAGCACATAAACGATGTTTTGTCGGGCGTTGAAACTTCGTAATGCACAACAAGTACAAGTCATGTGACGTGTTGGGCCGTTATTGACTATAACAGCCCAACACGTCAATAACAGCCCGACACGTCTAAATATAGAAAATGACGTCACATCTCTCAGCCGATGAACAATATTTTCTTCAGATTTCCATTTGGATCGAAATTCAATTTGGATTTTTTTAATTTGTAAACACAATTAACACATTTGTTTCAAGTGTTTCCCTTTGTGTCACGGATAGATAATGTATCAAATATAGGAAGCGATACAAACAAAGTAAGTGATGACATCTTTGATAAATAAACTCCTTGCCTAAAGATCGCATTTCGAAGATATATTTCATCATCTAACTTCCCAAATTTCGCCGTACACTGATCAGACGATAGTCATGTTACCCGGTTTGTTTGTCAACAAATCAGACGATAGTGTCGCTGTTTTTTTAATTCTAAAACGTCAAACTTCATTTATTTATCTTATTTCCCTTATAATTTAATCGTAATGTACTCGATGTACGAAAGTGGAAACATGATTTTGAAGGGCTTTACAGTGTATCAACGGATCAACAGAATTGGTTAACAGCCCTTGAGCTTATTAGCGGCCCTGGACTTCGTCGCGGGCCGCTAATAAGCTCTTGGGCTGTTAACAATTTATGTTGAGCCGTTAATACACTGTAAATCCCTTCAAAATCATGTTATTGTTGTATTGGTTTTTCAAATTCATATGGCTGTGGGTGGGTGGGTGGGCTGGGGGAGGGTTGTAAAACCATTCGGTATTATGAAAATAATAATGGCCTGATTTGAGGGTATCATTGCAGATTACTTCCCCTTGCAATTAATGTCTTCCATGGCTCACGCCTCGGAAGACATTAGTTCCTCGGTGAGACAACCTTCAATGCTACCCTCAAGCCAGGTCATTATTTCTTATAATCTTACTCATATTCAAACTCCCATTTAATATATTATTTACTATATACGCATGCGCAGACTAACTGCCGTATCCATGAGCTACATTCATGAACTACAAGTTACTCAAGAAAAAAACACCTAGCTCGCTCGTGGGAAATGTGATATTTTACAATTTCAAGTTTTCCTCGACAATTCAGAATTGAGCGTATAATAAAAATATATTTTTTCACCATTAGATTCAAAATGTTGTATCGGACTGGAGCTTTTGTTTTTAGGACAAAATCTCGACGAGTCCCGATTTTGCCTTTGAAACAAAAACGAGGCTCTAATAGAACCTTTTACACAAAAGCCAACGATGACGATAGATTTATCTTACAATTCTGCACTGCCAATTAAAGCTGTGGTTAACCGAAACCGAACCGAGGTTTTTTGTTTTTTTTAAAAACCGAAACCGAAATCCTCGACATCCCGTAATCTAAGGTTTTTCGTTTTTTATTAAATACTCTCTTGCTGCAGAAATTCACAGAATGTAGCCATCCCAGAGTAGTGAGAGTAGCGAATCGCAGTGTCTGGGTACTCTCACTACTCTGGGAAGGCTACATTCTGAATTTCCGACATTTCAGTTTAGTTATGTTTGCAGCTTTCCTCAAGTTGCGTGTAGGTGTCAGACCTCGAAAAATGGCCAAGCACAATAAAAGTTCTGTATATTTAGGTAATTATTATAATGGTCTTCCTGATTCTTCATGTATTATAGCTTATTTCGGGCATTCATTGAGTTTCACTCAATTTCACTGCCATTCAGTTATGACTCGGTACATAAGAATGAGTTTTATTGAATTTTATTTGGCCTCATGAACAAACCGAAAACCGAACCGAACCGTGGTTTTACTCCACCTGATAAACCAAAACCGAAACCGAACAAGAAGTTTAAAAACCTACAGCTCTGCTGCCAATAACATTATTAAGTTACTTTATATTTGTGTTCAGGTTACTGATGTGCCGAGCTGTATAGTTTTTGGTGTAAAGCTGATAATTTGATTCTGAGATTTTAATACTTTATCCTTCAAATTGAAAATTCCTCCAATGCCTTTGGCATTCGATAACTTGAAAAATATTGCTTGGATTGTCTAGTTACTTTATGTTTGTGTTCAGGTTCCTGATTTGCCGAGCTGTATAGTTTTTTATGTAAATCTGATGATTTGATCCCGAGATATTGACCCTTTATCCTTCAAATGGAAAATTCCTCCAATCCCTTTGGCATTCGATAACTTGAAAAATATTGCTTGGATTATCAAGTCACTTTATATTTGTATTCAGGTTGCTGATGTGCCGAGCTGAAAAGTTTTTGGTGTAAAGCTGTTATTTTGATCCTGAGATATTAACCCTTTATCCTTCAAATTGAACGTCCGGCGTCCGTGGCCATTTCCTTGGCATTCGATAACTTGAAAAATATTGCTTGGATTGTCAAGTTACTTTATATTTGTGTTCAGGTTACTGATGTGCCGAGCTGTATAGTTTTTGGTGTAAATCTGATAATTTGATCCTGAGATTTTAACCCTTTATCCTTCACATTGAAAATTCCCCAATCCCTTTGGCATTCAATAACTTGAAAAATATTACTTGGATTGTCAAGTTACTTAATATTTGTGTTCAGGTTACTGATGTACCGAGCTATATAGTTTTTGGAGTAAATCTGTTATTTTGATCCTGAGATATTAACCCTTTATCCTTCAAATTGAAAATTATTCCAATCCCTTTGGCATTCGATAACTTGAAACATATTGCTTGGATTGTCAGGTTACTTTATATTTGTGTTCAGGTTACTGATGTGCCGAGCTGTATAGTTTTTGGTGTAAATCTGATAATTTGATCCTGAGATATGAACCCGTTATCCTTCAAATTGAAAATTCCTCCAATCTCTTTGGTAATCTCTTTGGTAACTCAAAAAATATTAATCCGATTGTCATGTTACTTTATATATGTATTCAGGTTACTGATGTGCTGTGCTGTATAGTTTTTTATGTAAATCTGATTATTTGATCCGGAGATATTAACCCTTTATCCACCAAATTTGCCACTCCTCCAATCCATTTCTATATGTACCCATACCATGTATGGTGTACATAATGTCGGCATCCGTGGTGGCCCTCCGTCATACAGCTTTCTACTAGTTGCGCGTATGGGTACACATCTGACGATTTCATCGGCCTATTTTTCTATCTAACCATCCACCCCAACACGTCGTGGCATACAGTTCATGGAGAGTGGATTGTAAGTAAATCACCGGAAAGTGGAGTTGCCACCCAAAAGTATAACTTTCAAATTCAATACATGTGGACAAAAAACATAAGCAATGTTTCAGCCAATGGACCTCCGGGTAATACCCGGAGGTCAATTGGCTGGAACTTTGCTCGTGATTGTTATGCTTTGCAACAAAATTGCAATTATTGCTTGGGTGGAATCTTCCCTTTGCAGGTGATTTAGTGACAATACACTCTCCGCGTACTGTAAATATCCATATATTCACCCGGTACATTATCTAAAGAAACCCAGACCCCAAAATCATTTGGTGGCTGTGTAATTTCTGCCTTCAATTTTTTCTCAACTATATCACCGGGTTCGCACTTCATAAAACTGGCATATTTATACTTGTCCCCAATTTTACTTTTGCACCTCTCAGAATTTTTAGACAGTAGCCCTAACCGATATTTTGGATCCTTTTCAGAACAGGCACTTAAAAAAGTAGGCCTTCTAGTGTTTCTTAACGACACTAATCAGAGAATCGGGCTTATTTATGCTGTATTAAACGTTGAGTGCCAGGGTACATTTTGGAAAACCTACACTTTTAGTTGTTTGGTGGTTTTCTCCTTCCCACGTGCTGTCGTTATGGATTTTTCATTGCAACCATCCCGATCTATTTGTGTAAATAGAAAATTGGCAGTAGACAACAAATCGAGGGCAAAATCGGAAAAAATAGGCTGGGGAAATCAATAATAATTTAATCATATAGCTCAATAGGGGCGTAGGATTAAATTATTTCTAGTTAAGTCTCCCTACAAACGCGAAATGAATTTGTCCATTCGCATTTCATGATGTTCTATACGATGGTTCCATCCAGGAGCACAGTGTTGAAATTGTGAAGCTTGCCAATACAATACCGACGGAGTAGAATTTCAACAAAGTTAGTGAGGTACAAAATAAGAAAACGTTTCAGCCAATGGAATTTCACGTAGAAAACGGAAGTTCGTGATCTAAAACGTTTGTCTTTTATTCATGTTAATAAACAAAAAAGAAGAGAAAAACAGAAAAAACAGTTCAGCCATTGAATTCCCTTATAGAACATTTATGTTCATTAAGTTCATTATAATAAACCTTGCTTGAGTTTTTTTTCCAGGAGGGTCTGTAAATTAATTTCAAAGAGATAAATAGGAAAGCGAATGATTTCATTTTTCGAGGTCGACGTCTTATTCAGAATACACTAGAATCGCTTTGAAAGCTGCACGACCCGGTGTAACAGGAATGGAAGTCCGTAGGAAAATTAGTCCCTCTGGATTATTATTCCGCGGAATTATAGTCGTAGGTCTAACATTTCTAGGAATAGTAGTCCGCCGGACTACTATTCCTAGAAATGTTAGACCTACGACTATAATTCCGCGGAATAATAGTCCAGAGGGACTAACGTTCCTACTGACTTCCATTCCTTTTACACCGGAAGTTTCAAACCAGTTGTTATTTTGCTCCAACCTTCAGCGTAATTAGCCCATTTTCTTTTTCCTTTTGAACACAGAGTCATGTTAAATTTTAATCCTGAATCAGTAATATGTTATCAATAACACACTCGTCACTGATGGCTTGTAGTTTACAAATGTGGTTGTACGATTTTAATGTTTTATGCACGAACACGTGCGCTCAGGCCACCAGTCTAATTCTGTTGTGAATTCGACGCTGTTTGTTTACCCACATTGAGAAGTTGCATCGCAGACAGCCTTTGATGTAATTTGATGTGCCCTCACAAAGATATACGGGTATATTCTTTCTTGTAGCAATTACAGATATTTCAATCAGTAAGTATTTAGTTTCCCTTAAAAACATCACAATATTAACATAAGTTGTGGAACTATCTGGCGCAATCATAAAACTAAGGCTGTGGTGAGTCTTTATTTCTGATTGCAATTTCGTTAAAATATCGATCAAATCAAGTCTAGATTGAGCAACCTTTCTAGCTTTGGTTCACAGAAAATGAATCTTTAAAAAAAATTCATTTTCAAACCTCCAAAAGATAATCTATAGGGTCGTTTTTCCAACCATTTGAACTTTACCAGAGGAGTCAAACGAAACGTAGGCAATGACCTATTTGAGGGTTCAATTAGTTCCAGGACATAACAGAGTCTAATTTCTTACAGGAGTAGACTTGGGGCCTGAGAGCTGAGTATGAACACTGTGATGTTCAGCATTGAATCAGCAGTTACTTCAGTCATCTGCCGCGAGCAGCTAAATGTCGTATGAACTTAAATCAGCGATACGAACACCTTCCCAACTCGTACAGTCCGTGGAGAGTGGATTGTAACAAAAGCACCGTCGGAGTGGCATTTTCACCCAAAGTATCACTTTCAAATTCTGTACATATGGACAAAAAAGACACAAGCAATGTTTCAGCCAATGGACCTCCGGGTATAACCCAGAGGTCCATTGGCTGGAACTTTTTTTGTCCTTGTTATGCTTTGCAACAAATTTGCAATTATTGCTTGGATGGAATCTCCTCTCCACGGCTGATTTAGTGATAATACATTCTACACGAACTCCATGTTTAGGTGACGGATATACGAGACCCAGGGTACAAGGCGAGATAATTGTGGACGGTGAAGCCCGAAAACATTATCTTGAATATTCCGGCCGAGTGTATTGTCTGCCCAGATAGTATCCATCTCATTTCTAGCAACTGTGTCGAGAATATGTTTAGATATCAGCTACAAACTGTAATTTTATTCTGCCGTTGGGATGCTATTCTTCATTTGTCGTGTTCTGTAAATCACGAGAGGCTCTCTGATCCAATATCATTAAATGGGCTGTGCATTTAATTTTAAAGTAATATAGGCGCCACCCAAGGAATTGGAACGCAGCTTGCAGACAATATAGACATTTTCGCGTCTACGGGAATTATGGTTAGATTTCCGCGACTTTGACCAAGGCAGTTAAGTATTTTATAGTAAGCAACCAATCAGATTTAAGGTTTTATCATAGCCAAAAAATGGAAGTTAAATTTCATTCAAATAACATTTGGACATTTTGTATTTCTTGGATATGATTTTGTTTTATAAATAAACCGGGAAGTGAAGCAGTGCTTGTTTACTGTGGTAAACAATCTCTGTTGCACTGGTAAAATAGGACCCAGTCACTAATGCTTGGGGTGCGAGTCCTCTAAAATAGGCAACATGGGGTATGAACGATTGACTGACCTTGACTTTATCTCTATGTCGTGGTCATGATTAGCCATTGTGCAGAAGTATGTGACCTTAAACAATAATAAATAATAAATAAATAATAAGTGGGATGTGTGGTATAATCTAGCTTGATTGGACACCTTTATTATTGGCACGCCATTCATACTGATAATTGTCGTTTGTGGTGAAATCGGACATACTTGCTCGAAGCCGCGGTCATCAGGTCTTTATTTCCAGCTGAAACAATATAGTCTGAACAGCAAGTTTTGACATTATTTAATTGATTGATGGACCTCATCGTGTTTTTTTTTATGGGATTGATTGATTATACCCCAGTTAATCTCCACCTACTCTTCTCCAAACAACAACAAAAAAGCAGAGGCGGCAATCCTTGTGAAGAGGGTTGATCGATTCCATTTCATGAGAGTGAGAACTGGAGAATATTGTTATCAGCAAGCATTTTCCATAAAAGTATTTGTTACGTTTGAAAGGGAAGTGACTGCACGTCAACAATGTACTTACTCGAACCACTGTCGTGTGTCTCAGAATTTACAATACAAGAGCGATCTCCTTGATTTACACATACAATGCCGAAAGCAGTGGCGGCGCCAGAGTTACAGAAGTGAGGGGGTACAGTTGAGTATAGCCCGCCGCGCAGTTTCCCCTCCCGAAGTTGAGAAAATTTGTAAAACTTACGTTGTAAATGGTGTTCTCTGGAGCATTCTCAGACAATTAAATTAAAACAGTTTTATCTTTTTGAAACTTATTGATTAGGTCTTTCAGTTATAGAAAACGTCGCACATGGTGGCATTTTAACGGATGAACGCTGTTGGAAATTCGCAACAAACGACACTCAAATCGAAAATTAAAGTAGGCTGCATTCCAAACGGATGCGTTGCACGCTCTCCATTCTAGCATTCCTCGAATACTCTTAAGCGGTATGTTTCAGACCGTTTGAACGTGGCACGCCTTGCTGCAATTTGGGCCCTCGACTCTTGTTTGTTGTTTGCAGCTAATGTGTGTGTGGGAGGGGGGGGGGGGGGGGGCACATACAAACATAATTTAAAAACTTCTCTGATTTAGTGCACATGGGAATATGGAATTAAGCATACCCACCATTACACCTCAACGTTCAATACAAAAATTAAAATGATAGTATTTTTTTACTACGCTTGGCGAAAAAAGTGGAGGGGTAAGTACCCCCCTCCCATACCCCCTCCCCCATATCCTCCCCTCCCCCATGGCGCCGTCACTGGGCCCGAAAACGAATATCGTCACAAATTTTATGATGATTAGCTGCACGTTTTGGTATGCGCAGATCAAACCTTCAATCTGATTAATTATTGGAAAGGGCTCGGAGAGCCCTTTCCAAGAATTAATCAGATGACAGAGTTTCAAGTATGTCATAAATTTTATTAAACTTCCTCGCATACAGGCGTACATAGAGGTCCTCCATATATGGCTAAAGTGGACGTGACAATTAAAGGGTTAAATTGTGATACATTTGTATCAAAGGATCGAGACTTTTACCATTTAAACACCAACACAAGGTATCAACATTTATTATTTTAATTTCCTCTGTTGAATTGAAAACGTTAACAGAACCTTATCACGTGATAGAGCGAGCTCAACGATCACATTCCATTGAATGTTCACATGTTATGATGTTGATGAAAGGTTTTGAAAACTGTTTTTCACCTGCTCAATGATCCAGCCTCAAATGATGCTACTGCTATTGTATACATAAAGGCTTTCATCTCTTATTTGTATTGATGTTGATATATGTTTATGCACCAGTATAAAAACTGTTTTCATGAATTAAACAAGCATGTATTTACATGTATGCATAGTGACAGGAGGAAGGCAGGGCAAGATTGGCTGGTGTCCAACCTTCCCCAAGTTAAAAAATAGAAGGATGAACAGATATATAGATGAAGAAAGTACAGGGGGGGGGGGGGGGGGCAGAGTCACGGGGTAGATAGAGAAGGAGAAAAAATAACAGTGCATCATCGTGGCTTCCCATTATCGTCTTCAAGGTACACTCTAAAATCAGTTGGGTTAACAATTATTTATTTATTTATTTATTATTTATTTATTTATTTTTTTTATTTATTTATTTATGTTTAAGGTCACATTTATGCACAATGGCTAATCATGACCGTGACAGTTTTACGGGTGGAGGAAGCCGGAGTACCCGGAGAGAACCACCGAGCAACGACGAGCAGCTGCCAGCTCCCCAACATCGTAACTCCGCACTGCAGCACAGGCTGGGTTAGATTGGTTGAAGACATGCGTACCATCGACGTGCAGTACGCCTTAGTACACGGCGTCATCGTGCCCCCACATGGGCAATGGGGGTGAAGTGTCTTGCCCAAGGACACAACGCGGTTGCCGCAGGTGGGATTCGAACCGAGGACCTCTCGGCTTGCAGCCTGCACCTCTACCTACTGAGCCACCGCGCCCCCGGGTTAACAATTAACACAAATCAACTGGGTTGAGTGAATATGAACCCAATTGGGTTCATATTTACTCAACACAGTTGATTTATGTTGATTTTTAACCCACATTTTTTGGAGTGTAGATAGACTACGGCAATTGCTAATTGTGTACGTGGTGGTCGGAACCTGATACAGCTGGACCCTCCTGGTTTGGGGTTAACCTTTGCATTTAATAAATTAAGATGTCAGAGCGATAGCTAAACTGATCATATGTCGTAGATTTACGAAATGCAAGGGTTAAGGCCGAATCTGAAGGCTAGCAGGATAGTGTTCAACCGATGATCGGAACCGGCCACAACAATTGGCCGATTGTAGGTGCTCTGATGACAACGGCAACAGCTCCTGGAACATCGGTTCAACCGATTGTTGCCAAGCATTTTGCAATGATTCATTAATCGCATTTTATTATCTTGTTCAACTGCTAATGTAAAATGATGCCAATGATACCATTCAATAAAGTTGAGAAAGAACCACAGTGTGTATGCTTAATCTCTCCAGACGCCCCTTTTACGGGACACACAAGTTAAACGACAAGTGAAGCTCACAATTGAACGTACTTGCGGCAATCGCCAGTTCCTACCAGGAAAGTGAAGATTGTACTCCATTGACTCAGGTCGCAGTAAAATTACCAGTCGAGCACACTTGGGCGGTAAACGTGGCTCTGTAAGAGCCACGTTTACCGCCCAAGTGTGCGCGACTGGTAATTTTACTACGACTCCAGTCAACAAAGAAAAATGTTTAGTTTAATGTAGTTCTTTCGAGCCTCGACTTGTTTAGTAGTGCATGGTATTACAATCGGGATCGGCATCAGAATCGGCCGATTGTGAGCTCAAATAACCGGTAATCGGTCTGCGACCATTTTTGGTAATTGGTTGAAAACTAATGTGTACATGTTATTATTTTAAAAGATAAATTCATGTGTTTTCAATAATTTGTCTATGGTATATTAAAATTATACACCATCTTCATATTTATAAAACATAATTCATCTCATTTGTGTCTTATCTGTTCTGATGTTATGACCAATTATAAAAAGGAATCAGCTGTCTGGGGGAAGTGGAGCAGTGCTTATTTACTATGCTCATGATATAGTCAAAGATGCTGAAAGTGATGATTCATTAAACGCGTTTTGTTATCGTCTGCAATTGTTCAATTGTTAATGTAAAATGATGTCAATGATACCATTCAATAAAGTTGAGAAAGAACCACAATGTGTATTCTTAATCTCTCTAGACGCCCCTTTAAGGGATATACAAGTTAAACGACATGTAAAGCTTACAATTGAGCGTACTTGCGGCAATCTCCAGTTCGTACCGGAAAAGTGAAGGTTGCCTCCATTGCCCCAGTTCGCAGTAAAATTAACAGTCCCACGCTCCGAGAGCCACGTTTACCGCCCAAGTGTGCGCGACTGGTAATTTTACTGCGACCTCAGTCAACGAAGTTTAACACCGTGAAACATGTTCAGTTTACTGTAGTTCTTTCGAGCCTCGACTTGTCTAGCAGTGTACGATACTACAATCGGAATCGGCATCAAAATCGGCCGATTGCGAGCTCAAATAACCGGTAATCTGTCAGCGACTATTTTTGCTAATCGGTTGAACACTTCAGCAGGGTTGGGTGTAGCAGACAAATTACATTGAAAAAATAAGTAATTTTTATGTGCGAAGGTTACCAGCACACCTTGTCAATTAATTGATCTAACAATATTATGTCAGTGCTAACTTGTGCAGTACGGCATAACCCGAAGAAGAGAGGATACATATCCAATGCCCACCCTGTTGTGGGGCAAGTACGTTGGGAAGTCTGACAATTGCTTACCGTTGCTTGGTTGTTCTATCCGGGTACTCCGAAATGCAAGAAAAGATTATTTAACTGTCTTTCTCTCTCGTCATTTTTATAGGGTTTTTGTGTCCATAGAGCTTTTATCCCGTAACATTTTTTTGTCTGTAAGGCTTTTTTCACAGGCTATTGGGACTATAGTGGTCTGAAAACAGACGTCAGCTAATGTAAAATACAAAATGCTGAAAAATAACCAATAATGCAAATCAAAAGTCTCTTGTAAACTCATTATAAGAATTTCTTTCTACGAGAGCTTTGAATAGGATTGGCATTCGCCATTCATGCTCGAGCGTGTATGTGACCATGCATTAGAGGTTGTAGTTTCTATTATCTCAGACACGCTATCTAATCCTAGTCTGTTGTGCAGAGATAATTTCTGTCAACTCCAGCACGCTATATACATGTACACACAGAACGACACACGCGCGTGGCCGGGTTAATCGATACGGCACGAGTGCCAGCGCGGAAGGATAAAACGAGAGGCTGTGGGCTTCTAGTTTTATCCTTCCGCGGTGTCAAAAGTGTCATATCGGTTAACCCGTTCACGCGCGTGTGTCGTTCTGTGTTTATTATACGCCTTCACGTCTATAAAAAAACAATTATTCGAAGGACACTCAGCATTTCATTTGACAAATATCAACTAAAAGAACATAGTTTATCGCCAACCTCATTTGCGTGTTACTATTTCGTCCCTTGAGTTCCAATGTGTTCTATGTGCCTGTTGGCGCATAGAACACATTGGAACTCAGGGGGCGATTTTCAGCTATCGCTGGGGGTTCAAATTGTAATTGTGTTGCACGATTTGTAAAAACTTCCAGAGAAATTTCGCTTCTATTTAAAAATAGTCCGTCAACGATTTCAGTTCCGCACATATATGCGGAACAGATTTTCATTTTCCGCATGGTTTAGAGTTGCCATAGATGGAGATTTCGTAGAACAGGCGTGTAATAAAATCTTTTTACAGAGAGTAGTGATTTCAAAGATCATAATAAAGCCTTGCCTAATTTTAACAATCAGTCAAGGGACGTTTAATGAAAAATTCCGTTTCCACACGGAATCTAGTTGAATCCTTATCGGAAATTGCATAGACTTTGCAATGCAAATGTCTTTTCTCTCCAATTTTAAATCGGCTAATTGGTAGGGAAAAACCGAAGGGTAATTACGCTGAGAAAAAAATAGTTGGTTGTCAAAATTAATAACGGGCTAATACGTAGAAGTGAATGATGTCAAAAAGATAATTCAAGTACCAGTTTATTCTTTGGAACATGTCCTTGACACATAAATGCACAACATGTACTTCAAAGAACACTTGTTAAGAATAATGTAGGACTTTCGAAGAAAGAAGGATTTGGGTTGTTACGTCATAGAAAGATTTTAGTACACATTTCTTGTGGGCTCATCTTTTTATGCCCAGAGAGATTCTCTTTGGAGCATAATGTTTTCACCGTGTCCGTCCGTCCGTCCGCCCGTTAACTTTTGGTTTTCGTCAAAAAACCAAAGAACCGGGTATTTGATGAAATCATAATTTTAAGGGTAAATTGTGGATGACTATACAATGCTTCCTTTCGATTTTGGTCCAGCTAGCCAATTCAATATGGCCGCCATGCAGCCATATTGAATTTGGTTTCCATCCAATAACTATTGAAGACTGACTCAAATCATTTCATTTTTTTAAAATATGCATTGTTAGTGTCTAGAGGAAGATACCTTTCGATTTTGGACCAGTTAGCTGATCCAAGATGGCCGCCAGTGACCAATTCATTGTGGCGGACATCACGAATTTGGTTTCCGTCCAATAACTAATGAATACTGACCCGAATCAATTGCAGCTTTTGGTTATGCGTCATTGGTGTCTAGAGGAAGCTTTCGTTTGATTTTGGATCAGCTAGCTAATTCAATATGGCCTCCATGGTGGCCATATTGAATTTGGTTTCCGTCCAATAACTAATGAATGCTCAATGAAATCATTTTTTTTTATTTTTTAATTATACATTGTTGGTGTCTAGAGGAAGCATCCTTTCGATTTTGGACCAGTCAGCTGAACCAAGATGGCCGCCATTGGCCAAATCATTATGGCTTCTATGGTGGCCATCTTGAATTTAGTTTCCATCCAATAACTAATGAATGCTGACTCGAATCAATTTCAATTTTTGCTTATGCATTATTGGTGTCTAGAAGAAGCTTCCTTTTGATTTGCCCCGAGCGACTTACCTACCCTTTTATGACACCATCGGGGATACATGCCACGCCTTGCGTTGGTCTTGTATATTATTAACAGTGCATGGTTCGGCCTGTGGTTATTAAAAAACACAAGGGCAGAGGTGTATGCGTTCACGAGTTATAGAACCACAAGCAAAGTTTCAGTCAATTGACCTCCTGCTTGAATCGAAAAGAGGTTCTTTATAAGTTTTTGTGATGAATTGATGGTCTGTGGTTTGCGGCTCGGAGTTTATGGGCAACCGAGACGCGGAACAGTCTGCCGTTGATTTAATAATAAGATATCAACCCAGTTGGTGGAGCTTCGAGGCATAATCCTCAACTACAGCTTCAGGGGGTGTTCATTCTCAATTATTTAGTAAACAAACATTTCTATTGGTATTGGTAATGCCATTGAAGATTAAGTCAATCTGAGTATCAATTGATAAACATTTCTTGTGTTGATTTAAATAAAATGAATTTTGTGGTATTTTCTGATTTAGTTGGATGGAATGTTTCAAATGGTCGGAAAAGCGAACCGAAGACCTCTCGGCTTGCAGCCTTCACCTTTACCTATTGAGCCACCAAAGGTATATTTAAGTGATTCAGCATCTTACCAAGGGCAAATTCAGGAACAATGATAAAGAGGCGCGATAGTGTATCCAAATTTGTTCGCAAAGTCATCTGTAAGCTGTTTGGTTGGTACACCATTCCCATTGATATGGGGACTCTGGTACATTCGCAGCCATTTCCTCGCACATTGGGATACTGGCGTTGGGGTGCATTAGGTCTTAAATTCTGTATGCAATAAATGAGAAGATTATAATTTGATAACGCTGGGTAGTAAATATAAGGAAACTACCGAAATATTAGAAAGGGTAGGCGCCACTGGTTACGTATACCAAGAGAATGCAAAGAGTAACGTTCAGAAATGTCACTTTTCTACGGCAGTGTAACCGTTATCAGCTGCTTGCTGTTTTACAATTTGCTGTCATGTTAACAAGTCGTCCCCTGAGTTCCAAAGTGTTCTATCTGCCAGTATCACGTAGAACTCAGTGGACGAAGTGTCAAACGTGATTTCAGCTTCCATAAAAATCAACACTTGTGTTTTCTCCCGGATACGTTCAATCATGGAAGAATGCGCGAGCACACACCAGGCGCCCGGCCTCCTATATGTGACTCATTATACACAAGCACCAATACTGGGCAGACGGTATTATTCGCGATAACACGTACACATCAACTACCTGTGATGGTGGATGTCTGTGTGTGCGCAGGGATAACACCGTACGCCATACATCCCGCTATAGCCCATACATTGATCTCGTTTTGTATGAGCCGTTTCCGCCGAGGCGAGGGGATGTGCCCACCCCGAAATCGTCGCTACATACGCCATTGTCGATAGTGTTTTTTTTCAAGCTGTGTGGTTGTGCGCCCAATAAAATTCAGGTCGCATTTTTGGGGATTTTTTTTTCTTTGCTTCTTATTTTATGCTTTCACAGTTGACTAGCAAAGTCGATTTCGATTTCTGGTTTCACACTTAATTCACTTGCGGTGTAGTCCATATTTAAGGAATAGTGCATGGCTTGGAGTTGACTACGCCCATATAGTGCCCAGTGAGGTGGTGTAGTTCCCGCCGCGAAGCGGGGGGAACTACACCACCTCACTGGGCACTATATGGGCGTAGTCAACGACAAAACATGCACTAATCCTTATATTATATCGAACACCCATAAAGAAAAACATCTGTCCGATTTGTTAATCTGTTACCAAGGTAGCATCCTTACCAACCAGCGTTATATAGAAAAAATACCATGTAGTTTTTAAAAAACATTTTCTTCTTCCAAAACACAGCTAACTTGGATTACTGATTTGAGCAGAAGACAGATTTTGAATCGGTCGGCAAGGGTAAACAAAACATTTTCCCCAAACGGAACTGTGTATTCTAGATTCGCGCAACTCGCGAATGAAAACTAAAATTTTCGAAATTTGACAACGCAGTTTGATAGTTTCCACACATTTGTCACACATATACATTACCGAATGGGCCAGCACGGGATACAAACTCCGAAGATTCAATTGAATTCCATTATTTATTCGTTTACTGCCCAAAATATAGAATTAAATAGCGAAATAATATGAGCAGCGAAACAAACGATTTTTCATATCCGGACGCGTTCTCATGAAAGCTGGACCCAGGTATGGATCATTCTCTTCGAAACGAGATATGGATCATCTTCTCAGGGAATAAAATGAACGCCTCGAAAAATGTGACTTCAACAATGGAAAAGCGATACATTTTTCCACAAAGATTTCTTTCCGGGTCGTTTTGTGGATGTTGTGCCTCTGTGAATCGATTTTTAAATTTAGCCTGATTAGTTTTATTCGCCCAGTATGAAAAGAAAACTGATATAGTAGTGTGCTAAAAATAGAAAACGTGTAGTGCCTGGGTGTAGTGCCTGGTCAGTTCTGTGGATGCAAACTACACGAAATAGGGTATCATCTTTCAGCCAATCAGATTGCAAGGAAGTCACGTGAGATATAATAGAATATCATCTGGTTATTTTTCTATCAGTTCACAATTACTTTTACGGGCTATTTACCGCGAAAATGAGAACATAAAGGCGACTGTTTGTTTTTTGAATGAACATGCGCTTTTATGTGCTATAGTAATGCGTTTTCTTTAATACATAATATTTGGGAGTTTGTATTCTGTACTGGGTTTAATGTATTCCTGGCTTTCTATAGTAACGGGAACTGGAATGAAAGTACGCTCAGAACGAAGAACCGGGAAATGTCCCGGATAATATCAAGTAAATTTACGAGAGTAACAAGACGCATTTAATTTTCGTGAAAGTGGACATATTTTATTGGCAATTTGCCATCTCCATACGGAAAAGTTCTTTTCATAAGAGAAATGTGAAAACCAAAACCCGCTTCCAACTCGTCTTCATTTTAACAATCGCTAATTTATCGCCACCTTCTCCTGGCCTTTACTCACTCTTCACTGACGTCACCAATCTTCTCTGCTTGAAGCAGAGGAGACTGGTGACGGCGGTGAAGAAGGAGTTAATGTTGAAGGAGGTAGTGAATAGTGAGTGATACTAGTGATTCTAAAAATGAAAGCGGCGAGTTTGAACTTTGAAGCGAGTTGCTGTTGAAGAGAAGAGTCCTCCGGACTGATCGAGAGCTACAGTGATTTGGTGAAATCTTCAGGAAGCAGGATTATAAAATGTTCGGGCGTGGAAGGGCTGACGAAAGATTACAATGTTACATTGAGACATTTTGTTTTCAATTTAGGAAACTACAGTTCAATACGCAAACACTGACATGCGTCCCGGTTCCGTGCTATAGATTTACCGGGTATCGTAATCTGCATTCAGAACCGGGAACCAGGGAATTAAAAGCTAATTCGGTGATTGGTCTCCTGGACATAGACCTGCATAAGCGCTCTATTTCTTCCGGTTGTTTTCATAATCCCTCGTAAGAACAGAAGCTTACAATGGCAGCTGCACGTTGATGACGGTGTGGACAGACAGTTTTCATTGATTTTATAGCAGGAGCATGGCCAAAATGTAACCGGAATGGGAAACAAGTGCAAATACGCGATCCCTACCTAAAACGCCCAAATTTGTTGAGTGTATAAGACCCTACACGTTGACACATATTCGAATCATTTGGGATTAACCGACCCAACTGTATCCCACAGACATCCATTAACTTAGACTGCATTTCTGGTAATGTTTATGGCTCCGTCTCTCGCGTTAGAAATTGGGTCACAAAATAGCCGTTTTCGTCTTCTGCCACGATAATCATGCGCTGTTCTCAAGCCTTTCGGTATAGAGCCCATCAACTAGAATCTTTCCCACAGGGGTCGCAATTATGGTTCTTCCAAACTCCAATAACTTCTTTCTTTAAAAAAATGATTAGCTTGAACGGGCGCATACTTTCCAAACCAGACGGCGGCAGTTTTATAGAAAAGAGAACAAATTGATTAGCTTCTATGGAATCCAGATTTATGAAGTGTGCAACAACACGAAAATACCAGTTATATTTTGTATATTACAATTTTTTCATTTATTGCTCCAAAAACATAGCTTATGACAGCTCACTGGAATGAACTCGTTGAGATCCTCCCAATGTGTAACTAAATGGGTATAAGATTAACGGCAAATGTTACATCAGTTTATTTTTTTCACACTGTGCGTTATGAACATTGATACAAAATATGTGGACTGAAAGGTAATGACTTTTACTAAATTTTTTCGACAAGTTTTTAAAAGATGTGTGGCCCTCGTAACATTATCGATAGTAGTTGAGGCCTAAAAGACTCAGACACCATTATGGACAAAAACGAGGATTTCCATAAAAGATATACAAGTACCCGCGTTTTAAAGATATTATTAGTTACACAGTTTGTTGGTGGCCTAATATGGTATATATGGTGTCAGTTAATTCCATATTGGACTCGAGCGAGTCCAATATGGAATTAACTGACACCATATATACCATATTAGGCCACCAACAAACTGTGTAACGAATATATCTTACCGACTGCTACATCGATGCACAGAACTAATAAAAACAGGCACTCTCCCATAAATTGTAACAAGGCAAATTCATACATACCAAACAGTTTCATTTCGAAGGTAACATGACACACGTCCACAGAATATGAAGCCTTTTAAGTTGCCTAACCTGCACTTCAGACCAAATATGGGCTTCCAACACTCAATCTTTCAACTTGAAGCGTTTATCGGCTGCCGCCATTTTGAATAATCAATGAACAAAGGGGAGATTACCCATAGCTGTCATCGTCTACTGATGTTGACAGGCAGTATATGGTTTTATATGCAGTCTGCATTTCACGTCTTTGAACCAATGAAATTCACAGATACTTGTAGGAGGTAAGATATATGCATGTACAAGTAACGTAAACAAATCCGATACGGTGATTTTAGGTGTTCAGGAAAGTGTTCAGTGCTTGTATATTTAACCCTTTGACCCCTCGATCCTTGGAATGGTGTCGCCTTTGTGAACACTTACAGTGAGATAAGTCGGTCCAATATCAATATAGAAGGAGGATAGAATAATAACTGCAGTCTGCAGCCTTCTGGCTGCAGACTGCAGTTATTATATTATCATCAATGTCCCGTGTATAGATATCTTATAATAAGACAAAAATAGGACGACATTTTGCCTTTGGCCGAAAACTCGCTCTCACGAGTTTAAGGGGTTAAGAATTGAATCGTGACTGTTCGAAATCTACGAGGCGATGAAACAAATTGATCATGTGCATATTCGCGGTTCGTGGTCAATTTCGGGTGTGATCAATTTGTTTCATCATCTCGTGGATTTCGATAAGTCATGATTCAATTCCTATGTTTATTCCATTCATAAAACAGAATTATTTTATGTTCCAATGAGAGTAAAATCCTCGCCCTCTGATTGGATGAGAGCTGGCGTAGTTTCTTTTACGTACACGTCTCCAGTAAAAAATGTTACCGTCTGACGTCACCACCCGAAATATTTGAAATGACGTCGCCCATTTCGTAATTGCTTCATCAACGGAGAGATTAGCAAGCCGCTTCATTTCTTGGGGAATTTTCACACGTGTCGCAAACGGATTCTGGACGAAGTATTGTTTTAAAGTACAAACCGATTTAACTGAGATGGAATGAGTTTATCTGGCTTATTGATTATTTATCCAGTGCCGTCGTAGGTACACGAAAGGTTTATTTACTAAACCCGTGATCGTTAAAAGGTGCCTTGAACAAGGCAACTTTTAACAAACACAAGTTTAGTAAATAAGCCTCTCGTGTTTCACGATGTAGGTTTTGGGCTATGGATAGTGCCTTATTGGAACATATACGTTATTGTGATGAGTTCACGGCAACATGTCTGAGGTGTGCTGCTCGGAGCGTATGTTCAACCTCGACGCTTCGCGTCTCGGTTGAACATAAACTCCGAGCCGCAAACCTCAGACCATATTACCGTCAATTCATCACAATAATTTATAATGTCCGGACAGGACATCGAGTTGACGTATCTGCATGACACCGCCTTGATTAACCATAATTCGGCCAAGGTCTGTTCTTAAAATTGAAAGAAACTAACGTAGCTTCTGATTCAAGATAATTCCCGCAAACAGTCAATATGTTGCCCTAAATACATCTTTCTATTGGACTCCGTCTGTTTATAGAATGTAAACAGAAATCACAAAATCTAAAACTAGACTCTGGAAAATAGAATATATATATAGTGTGTAACTAATATTCATGGGATAAGTGACATAATCAACTGGTATTTGTGGAAAAATAGCATCACCAGAGAATCCACATCAAAACAGTGTTAATTGAAGAAAATGTTGTGGTGTAAACATTGGGGCTTTACGATGAGAGTTTACGTATAAATTACTTTGTCCCCTTTTCCCGATAAATTCTGTCTTTTGACTGGTCAGAATGCCTTAGACAAATAGCCATGGCAAAGGGTGCGCCCAACATCCAAGGTATATGAGGGCGTGCAACATCCGGGGTATAACCGTACGCGAAACATCGGGGGTATATGGTTTAAACGAAAGCTTTCCGATTTTGCTCTCCTCGAAATAAAACTCGAACCAAAAAACCCGACAATACTCACAAATATCATCAGATGCCCTACAATTCAATCATAAAAATAAAATAAGAGCAAATAATTCGTCCCCTGAGTACCAATGTGTTCTGTGTGCCAGTAGGCACATAGAACACATTGAAACTCAGGGGACGATATGTCAACAAAATACTGTTTACTCGTTTCCTTAACGACAAAAGGGATGTAACTCTATCTGTTGTCCTCTGGGATTATAAAAACAAAATTGTTATCACGAATGGTCCAAGTGATTGTGGAGCTGAGAAATGCGTCCACAAATTTATTTCCACTGTGCTTGTATTGTGTTCCAAGCGGGACAAAAACGTGATCTTAGCTCACATGTGTGATATATAGAGATTTAATACCTGGATGTCTCATTCAAACACCTCGCCTGTGGCTCGGTGTTTAAAAACCGACATCCAGGCATTAAATCTCCATGTACCATACATGTTGGCGGACATAACTTATAATAATTTCTAAACTTTTATATACAAGACGCTACAGGTTTTTGAAAACGGCCGTAACTATAATTTACTATTGAATTTACCTTATGGGGCTCCTGTTTCTTCATGAATGTTCATATAAACGCCGATGTAACTTCTGAAACTTTATGCAAAATATACAAGTTTCGTGTGTGGAAGCGCTGGTACCTACAAATCCCTGTAGAAAAACTCCATACAGGGCTATCAGTCTTGCACTACAAGTGTTTTGCTAGTCCATATAAGTTTCCACCAGATAGTATAAGTGTTTCCCCGTCCGGGACGACTCGCGTTGTGTCCTTGAGCATGGCACTTTATCCCGGTTGCCTACATGGGGGCACGATGACGTCGTGTACTAAAGCGTACTGCACGTCGATGGTGCACATGTCTTGTCTTCAACCACTGTAACCCTGCTTGAGCGAAGCTTGAACTGAGTTAGAATGTTGAGGAGCTGACAGTTGCTCGTCGATGCTCGGTGGTTCTCTCCGGGTACTCCGGTTTCCTCCACCCGTAAAACTGTCACGGTCGCGATTAGCCACTGCAGTTATTATTTTATCATCAATGCCCCGTGTATAGACATCTTATAATAAGACAAAAATGGGACGACATTATGCCTTTGGCCGACAAATCGGTCCCACGAGTTTAAGGGGTTAAGAACTGAATCATGACTGTTCGAAATCTACGAGGCGATGATACAAATTGATCATGTGCATATTCGCGGTTCGTGGTCAATTTCGGTGTGATCTATTTGTTTCATCATCTCGTGGATTTCGATAAGTCATGATTCAATTATTGTGTTTAATCCATTCATAAAACAGAATTAGTTTATGTTCCAATGAGAGTAAAATCCTCGCCCTCTGATTGGATGAGAGCTGGCGTAGTTTCTTTTATGTACACGTCTCCAGTAGCAAATGTTACCGTCTGACGTCACAACGCGAAATATTTGAAATGACGTCGCCCATTTCGTAATTGCTTCATCAACGGAGAGACTAGCAAGCCGCTTCATTCTTCTGAAATTTTCACACGTGTCGCAGACGGTGTTCTGGACGAAGTATTGTTTTAAAGTACAAACCGATTTATGATTTGAACTGAGATGGAATGAGTTTATCTAGCTTATTGCTTATTTATCCAGTGCCGTCGTGGGTACACGAAAGGTTTATTTACTAAACCCGTGATCGTTAAAAGTTGCCTTGAACAAGGCAACTTTTAAACAAACACAAGTTTAGTAAATAAGCCTCTCGTGTTTCACGACGTAGGTTTTGGGCTACGGGTAGTGTCTTATTGGAACATATACATTATTGTGATGAGTTCACGGCAACATGTCTGAGATTTGCTGCTCGGAGCGTATGTTCAACCTCGACGCTTCGCGTGTCGGTTGAACATAAGCTCTAAGCCGCAAATCTCAGACCATATTACCGTCAATTCATCACAATAATTTGTAATGTCCGTACAGGATATCGAGTTGACGTATCTGCATGGCACCGCCTTGATTAACCATAATTCGGCCATGGTCTGTTCTTAAAATTGAAAGAAACTAACGTAGCTTCTGATTCAAGATAATTCCCGCAAACAAGACAGTCAATATGTTGCCCTGAATACATCTTTCTATTGGACTCCGTCTATTTATAGAATGTAAACAGAAATCACAAAATCTAAAACTAGACTCTGGAAAATAGAATATAGTGTGTAACTGATATTCATGGGACAAGTGACATGATCGACTGGTATTCGTGGAAAAATAACATCACCAGAGAATCCACAGCCAAAACAGTGTTAATTGAAGACAATCTTGTGGTGTACACATTGGGGCTTAACGATGAGAGTTTACGTATAAATTACTTTGTCCCCTTTTTCCGATAAGTTCTGCCTTTTGATTGGTCAGAATGCCTTAGACAAATAGCCGTGGCAAAGGGTGCGCCCAACATCCAAGGTACATGAGAGCGTGCAACATCCAGGGTATAACCGCACGCGAAACATCGGAGGTATATGGTTTAAACGAAAGCTTTCCGATTTTGCTCGCCTCGAAATAAAACTCGAACCAAAAAAACCGACAATATTTACAAATATCATCAGATGCCGTACAATTCAGTCATAAAAATAAAATGAGCAAATAATTCGTCCCCTGAGTACCAATGTGTTCTATGTGCCAGTAGGCACATAGAACACATTGGAACTCAGGGGACGATATGTCAAAAAAATCTTGTTTACTCGTCGTTTCCTTAACGACAAAAGGGATGTAACTCTATCTGTTGTCTTCTGCGATTAAAAAAACAAAATAGTTATCACGAATGGTCCAAGTGAGTGTGGAGCTGAGAAATGCGTCCACAAATTTATTTCCACTGTGCTTGTATTGTGTTCCAAACCGGACAAAAACGTTATCTTCTCCCACATGTGTGGTATATGGAGATTTAATACCTGGATGTCTCATTTAAACACCTCGCCTGTGGCTCGGTGTTTAAAAACAGACATCCAGGCATTAAATCTCCATATACCATACATGTTGGCGGACATAACTTATAATAATTTCTAAATGCTTATATACAAGACGCTACAGGTTTTTGAAAACGGCCGTAACTATAATTTACTATTGCATTTACCTTATGGGGCTCCTGTTTCTTCATGAATGTTCATATAAACGCCGAGGTAACTTCTGAAACTTTATGCAAAATATACAAGTTTCGTGTGTGGAAGCGCTGGTACCTACAAATCCCTGTAGAAAAACTCCATATACGGCTATCAGCCTTGCACTACAAGTGTTATACTAGTCCATATAAGTTTCCACCAGATAATATAAGTTTTTCCCCGTCCGGGACGACCCGCGTTGTATCCTTGGGCATGGCACTTTATCCCGGTTGCCTACATGGGGGCATGATGACGTCGTGTACTAAAGCGTACTGCACGTCGATGGTGCACATGTCTTGTCTTCAACCACTGTAACCCTGCTTGAGAGAAGCTTGTACAGTGTTAGAATGTTGAGGAGCTGACAGTTGCTCGTCGATGCTCGGTGGTTCTCTCCGTGTAATCCGGCTTCCTCCACCCGTAAAACTGTCACGGTCGCGATTAGCCATTGTGCATAAGTACGTGACCTTAAACATCAATAAATAAATAGTATAAGTTTTGCAGTACACTATACTGTGGGAATTACCGTTTGGGTTCGTAGGACCATGAACACTACTGCACTCTATAGGTGTAACATTATACAGGTCAGGTTCTAGCAGGGTTCACGATGGAATTCCTGTCGTGCTCCAGATTCCTCTTCTGAGAGCGTGAATGCAAATATTGATCGAGTATTTTTCCCATTATTTTCGTATTTATTTTGTTTTGGTTATTGTGTTATAAATCAACTGTTAGTATCGCAAGATGAAGGATTGATTTTTAATTCAGAGGAAACAGAATTCAAGAAACAGTACTCGATAGATGTGAACTCCTTAAGTTTAGTTTCAGTGCATAATAAAATAATTTATTGATGCTCCCATTTTGCACAAAGCCACTTCTTTATCGGAAAAGTCTAAACTTAACGGAAGTTAAGGACACATAGCACTAGCGAAGACACACAATAGTGCAGGCGGAGCAATGTCCTTTGTATTTTATGAAACTCTTCCGTAGATAATTGATTAAAGATAGATAAGTGTGTGAAGTTATCAGAATGAACAATTTCAGATGGAAATCAATAAAATATACCTAAACACCTCTTGACGAATAGACTGGTAACAAACTAAGAGCCACATTGTGAAGTTTCTCTCCCCACGGTATGCAGAGAACACCCCATTAGGTAAAATCCACTTAGAATGAAATCGTATTGGAGAAAAAAAAACGCATTGGACACACCTTCCTCACTTTAACTTTCTGAGGCTGACAAAATCCCCTCACTTCACATAAACTTTCAGAGGAGAAAATAATCCCCTCAGATTAAATCTATAAGGATTTACGAAGAGCTGATCGTCGTTTGTATAGACGATATGGAACGTGTGTTTTGGTCACGTGATATTTATGAAATGAGTCCACTAATATTCCGTTTTGCCTCGCCTCTCAGGCGAGGCAAAACGTAAAATTCGTAGACGAGTTTCATAAATATCGTGTGACCAAAACACTAATTTCATATTCTGTTTATCATGTGACACCACAGTTACCAAAAACACAGCTTTTAGACAGGAAAGAAGGATTAAAGAATGGAATTTCCCCTCCAACGTCATGCATTTGGCTGTGACGCGTCACAGTTGTACGCAGTTATACGTCATAGCCGCTTTAATTTGACACAGTTCTTTTAGATGACAACCAATCAGAAAGCGTTCTTTTGCAACTGACCAGTGAAATCAACTGAAGATGTTATGAAGCTCTAATTAATATTTGTTGAAACTATGAAACTGTTTAAAGCCGAGAAAACTTAGATTTCATATGACGAAAAATGCATTCTTCATCATTGTTCAATGTTCAATGTTTAGCTTGAGTTTTAAATGAGTATTGTTAAAAAATATTATAAGTTATAACAATTAACAGTGGAATAGAAGTTAATTAATATTATTTGTTTTGAAGTTATTTATTTCATTAACTCACGACGTGCAATAGCGACTGGTGGCGCGAATGTTATCATGGAACTATTTCGCACCACTTTATCACTGTGGTCAGAAAATGCGATCTCCTGTTTTGTTCGTAAAGGTCTCTGCGTTGAATTCACTGCAGTTTCGTGGCATTGTAAATGCTCTTAGCATCACATGAATGGGAAGTCCATATAACAGTACTCTCATTTGCGAAATCTACGCATGCTTCAATAAAAGCGCTGTATTTGTACTTTTTGCAATTTTAAAATATCCAAAGACGATTTAGAAAGTCACTAAAGATTCTGTTTAATTATCTATTATTTATTTAGTTTAAAAATCAACCCAAATCAACTGAGTTGAGTGAATATGAACCCAACTGGGTTCAGTGAACCCAGTTGGGTTCATATTCACTCAACCCTGTTGGATTGATTTTTAACCCAACTGATTTTAGAGTGTACTGAAGTAGTGTCTTAAAATAAATATTATTCGCAGAAATTATTTTTTCGGCCATCGAGGGAACAGAAGTTTGCGTTCTGTGGAGCACGTTTTAATTGAAGCAGTGTTTTCAAATTGTGCATTTAGTTTTTTATTTATTCATTGGTGTTTAAGGCCACATATTTCTGCAGAATGGCTAATCATGACCACAACAGTTTTAACCACCGAGAAACGGCGAGCAACTGTTAGCTCCCCAACATGCTAACTCTACACAAACAGGTTTAGCATTGGTTGTAGACAGGTGAACCATCGATGTGCAGTCGCCTAATAACACAGCGCCACCGTACCCCCACGTGGGCAATGGGGATGAAGTGTCTTGCCCAAGGACACAACGCGGTTGCCGCAGGTGGGATTCGAACCCGAGGACCTCTTGGCTTGCAGCTTGCATCTCTACACAATGAGCCACCGCGCCCCCAAATTGCACATTTAAACTGACTCTCGACGAGTACGTTGTTATGACGTGTAAAAAATTGATTTGTTTACATGCTTTCTTTTTTATTGGTATCGCCGTTACTGTCTCTTCGGGCACTTTCGAGAACGAACCGCGTATTGCTTCATTAATCTCCATTTTCTATCTTTAAATCTTTAAATAAAACGCATCGACATGTAATTTAGACGTAATTGTGTGTTCTTTAGTTAAATTGAACAAATCTATAGCCTATGGCTTCGTTTTAAAAGCAATAAACATTATGTAGAACACTTCGCCCCACCGATAAAGGCAAGTTGCTCTTCCTTAGTGTCCTATCGCATGATATATTTTGTATTTTCTCTCACCAATCGCCTCCGTGGACTGACTAATTATTTTTAATACAATTTTCCATTTTACGAGATTCAGTAGTGGATTCAGTGTTACGACAGAATCTGGCGCTGTCTGTATTGCTTTGAGCGTCTCGATCCACTCAATTTGGCGATATATTGTACACCCTGGACGTAGCGTGATCACCGATATGACTTTAAATGACATTTTTAGGAATTTTCTAACAAAATTTGTTTTATCCATTCAGATTGTATACGGTCAGTTTCGTTACTGAGAAATTGCACTGTGAGTTGCCATCAAAAGTCGACAATAAATATATATATGAAATCGCAAACTCTCGGGGATTCGAACTTTTTCGAAAATTCGCTATAGCGTCTGACCGAATCAGTGAAAAGATTCTCAACTGAATCGATTAATTTATTTATTTATTTATTTATTTATTTATTTATTTATTTATTTATTGGCATCTTCACGACACTTTCGACAAAAACCGCCAATTGAGTTTCATGTTTTGCATTATTTTCCATCTTGCTTCCAAAAACATAACGCATAACCACCATTAGAACCAGTTAATCGAACGCGTCCGACTAAGGTCTCACGAGAAAAGTTTTGGAAGCAAAACTTTTTTTTTGGGATCCAGTTACTTTTGAAGGTGGTTTGTCGCATTCAAGTCGTGTTTGGCACAGGGCCAATGCTCTACTGACACCATGAATTGCTTTGCAGTAATATCAAGTACAGCAGCTGGTGACCGTTAACAGGATCTATACATGTTATTGGCGCTTCTTTAACGAACGGAATTGTCACGATATTGAAGCATCAATCTTTGATATCGCTCAAAAAGTCTTGTGACATCAAATTAGAAGCTTAGTGGGAATAACATGTATCGATTACTTCTTTGATCTACTCATATATGACAAAACAAGTGTAGGACGATACTGAAATATATGCGATCAGATCTGTCCAATTTATTATCTTTTCCAAACATAACATACTTGCATTAGGAACATCGCCTTCGTCTCTGGTGTTAAGTGCTATAAATTATTGTGTAGCTGAATGAAAGATATATCAGCAAACACTTCAAAAATGACGAAGTGTGATCGTATTTGTATACAGCTCTTCTGTCACGCTAAGAAGATATCATATCATCATCGGGGCGTTTGTATCGTATTTAATGATATTTTGTGTTGTTAATCACTGGAAATATTGTCGATTCACAAGTTTATTCTGTCTGTATGTGTCTGTATGTCACTTTAATCCTTTTACCAAACGCAATTTTCATATTCGACCACCGCTATTCGGAAGAATTGCAATTCATATTTATTACACAATCACCGCCCAATAGCTCATTAAATACAGAATAATCATATAGTGTTTTCAAGTAAACAAGAGGTCTGTCTTGCCTAGAGAGCTCCGCTGAGGGCCACTGATCGCATGGGCATGTTTTCTAATACTAATATTGTTACAAACTTTAGCCGAAAAATTTTCAGTTGTCACGAAAATTATGGCTTGGATCGATTACACACCGCCTATTGACATTACATGACGTTATAAAGTTTGGTCCAACAATATTCAGTAGTTTAGAATAGAAATTATGGCTCGGACAAACAAAATATTTTTTTCTTGCTCATGTGGCCTGTGACCTTGACCCTGTGGGGTTACAGACTTTATAATGGTTGATGACACACCATCCATTGATAATACATATTGTTATAAAGTTTAGTTGAAAAATATTCCGCTGTTCAGAAATTATGGCCCGGACAAGGAAAATGTTGACGACGGACGGACGGACAGACGACAGACGACGGACGACAGACGACGGACGACGGACGAATGAGTATAAGAAAGGCTCTGCTAACTTTGTCAGCGGAGCTAAAAAAAAAAATTCTACAAATAGGATTAAGAATGAAACCGACGAGCCTCTGGCTCGTCGGTTTCATTCGTAATCCTACGAGTAGAATAAATCATTTTCAGGACAGTCGCGGCGAAATCGTGCTTTTACTTGCTGCAAAACACTCCGAGAAGTGAGGAGCACAGTGGTCCAATTCGATCGACAAGCAGAACTGCCAAAAATAAAAAAAAGCACCGTGGTACATTTCTGTCTAAAAATAATTCCCCTACAATGTTAAGCTAAACTTCCAAAAATACTTTATTAAATGAATAATGTTTATTTTTCTTATTTTTGTTGTTTATTGTTGTTTTTTCCGCCGTCGCTTCAGCTTGAGTTTTATAAACAAAGCAGACGACACGTGCATTTATTTACTTACACTTTCCTAATCTGGAAAATGAAACATCACTCATCATGCCCCCGCCTTTCACATTCGAACTTGTAAGATTTTCAATGCTTGGTTTCGATTGATTTACTTTGTGTTTTCTTTGTATAATTGTTGTTCGTTTTATTGTGAGACAGAATTGAAATGTGACATATATAGAGGATATGGAGTGAGTGTTTTTCTCATATAATATTTATGAAACGAGTCTAAGAATTTTCTGTTTTGGCGAGCCTCTGGCGAGCCCAAACGGAAAATTCGGACGGGTTTCATAAATATTATATGAGAAAAACACACATTTCATATTCTATTTATCATATGACACACACACACACGCACAAATTAGCCACTTAGTATGACTTTTTAACCCATCACCTAACTTGAGTTGCAGACGGCACTTGGAAAAAACATCCTCGTATGACTAAAAATTTTCATTTTTTGCTTCCAAAACATAGGTTATGACCCCTCATTGGAACGAGCTCGTTCCTGTGAGGTGTCATAACCTATGTTTTGGATGTAAAAAGTGAAAATATAAAAGAAAATGAATGGCGTTTTTCTTGTAGGTAAAAGATGAATACAATATAACCCACCCTGAATAGGACAGATAACGTAAATTCTCCCTACTCAAATTATGCAAATGTGACCCAGTTGTATTTTGTTCAGCCAATCAAACGGTGCATATTTGAAATTGACCAATGAAATTTTTCAACGCCAATTATGCAAATTATGAAAATATGGCCCAGTTGTATTTTGTTCAGCCAATCAAATTGTCTAGTTTTGAAATTGACCAATGAAATCGACGGAAGGCTTTATTTATCACTGATTAATATGAAAGCAAAATATCAAATGTTTTAAAGTGAACAAAACGAACGAGTCATATGATAAATTCTGAAACTAAACATTTCAGCGACGGTCAACGTTTGATAACGGTAAGTTCATTATGTCTCCCACAAACGTAAAGCAGGTCATGACAAAACGAATGCTGTAGAGGTCGGAGTTCAACAAGTCCGTCTCTGCTACAGGAATAAATTCTTTCAGTGTTAAACCTGCGGGGAAAATTTATCACCCTACTAGCAGCTGCTACTAGGTGAATAAAGCAAAAATGTATCCAGTACTTTTATTGTTCAAATAAACGTCCTTTTATGGGATAAAATATCGTTCCCAAGACGTCTTATACGGGAATGACGTCAGAATTCAACGTCGATGTCTTAACATTGTAAGTGATTCAGTTTCGGAAGTACCATTGAATTAATTTTCTTTAATATTTCATTAGTGGCTCAGTCGGTAGAGGTGCAGGCTGCAAGCCGAGAGGTCCTCGGTTCGAATCCCACCTGCGGCACCCGCGTTGTGTCTTTGGGCAAGACACTTCATCTCCATTGCCCGCGTGGGGGCACGATGACGCCGTGTTGATGTCGATGGTGCGCATGTCTTCAACCAATTTAACCCTGCCTGTGCTGCAGTGCGGAGTTACGATGTTGGGGAGCTGGCAGCTGCTCGTCGTTGCTCGGCGGTTCTCTCCGGGTACTCCGCCTTCCTCCACCCGTAAGACTGTAACGGTCATGATTGGCCATTGTGCATAAATATGTGACCTTAAACACCAATAAAATAAAATAATATTTCATTAACTGTTTACCTAATACAAATAGCAGACGACAACTGCAAAAAAAACGTTTCCTGAATAACTAAACATTTTCATTGTTTGCCTCGGAAGCGACGAGCTTGTTCCAATGAGGGGTCATAAGATATGTTTTCAAGGCAAAAGTTTAAAAAATAATTAAATTTGTTTTGCAATTTTTGTGAATAGCGCTGGCCGATTTAGTCGTTACGTTATCTAAAAGCTTAGAATACACATTATATGATAAAAAGATTATTCAAATTCGTCACGCTTTGACATGAAATTGCCGAACCTCGTTCACTAAAATTGACCTGAGCTTCAGTAACCCTCGGCTCGGGTTCAATTGTTTGCCTCCCCAATATCGCACATGACCCTTCGTTGGTACTGAGTTTGTTACAATGATGCGTCATAAGCTATGAAGAATAGAGAATCAATAATTATTTTTTTAAAGTGTCGCCCTCTATTCGCGTTAAGTGATGGGTTAATTGTTTCGGCGCCATTATCGCACAAGGATGACCCGTAAAAACCCATGTACCTCACCAACAGCAGAAGAAGTTCATCTTTTGGCTAACTCACTAAAATGCAGCGACAGTACCCCATATTTCATGATAATATGTTATTACATCTCGGTTGTCGTTGATTTTAGAATGCTGGCCATATTATGGTGATAGTCGCTCTTACGGCCGATAGCGACTCAATTCGATCGCTACTGGCCACCGAAGGTTAGTTTCAATTTGATAGTGTTGGAGATGAGATATGCCGTGTTGCGATGATAAGATAGTTCAGTTCGTTCGTGGAGAAATATTTCTTCTCAAGCAATATCATAGTTTCACCTCCAACACATGTATGGGTGTGAAGATGTACGTACAGGCATGGCCGTTTGCTGATGCATTTTATAAACAGAAAGGAAAAAGAACATGAATGTAGTGGTAAAATATTTTATTTGCATTGCGTAGTGTCAGTGAGGGGAATGTCTCCACATGTATCTGGTGTTAAATCGTTAACACTTCCGTTGTTAAGTGAAACTCAGATGAGCTATGCTTGACTTAGAGTGCGGAAATACACGAAGTGTCTCAACTTCTTTGTTCCGTGAGATCCTCCTATATGACGAGAGTTTCTACCCCAGCAAGGGCCGTTTCCTTTGCTGCAAATATTACTGTAAAAGTTTCACCTCGCACTCCTCAAACTACCCAGTCATTACTGTGGTCAATAACCTAGTGTCCCGGGGCCAATACTATAAATATACACAGGGCTCAAAATAAGGGGTGTCGCGTCGCTTTTTGCTATGCAAAACTTGCAAAAAGCTACAGAATGTTTAATTATGTATAGCATTTTGCGATACAAGATAATCAACTGCAGCCTATAAGGCTGCAGTTGATTATCTTGTATCGCAAAATAAAAATGAAAATTTGCAAACAAATTTGAAAACTAGTTCACTGATGCTTTACTTCTGATTGTGGAACATTCTAGGCATAACTCAGATTAACTCTCCATCAAGCAACATTAGCAACTTCATATGTAAGATGAATTCTATTGGTTTAAATTCTTCCTGTTTTTACAACATTTTGCATAAAATGTCCATTAAAAATAACTTCAAGCCCATCAAATTAAAAATCCCAACTTCCATTTTGAGAACTCTGTTAAACAACCAAGACGTCGTTTGAAAATATCCAAGTCCATGCAACCCTTAAAGGCAGTTCAGTAAAAAAAAACATATGCACAATGGCTAATCATGACCGCGACAGTTTTACGGGTGGAGGAAGCCGGAGTACCCGGAGAGAACCACTGAGCAACGACGAGTAGCTGTCAGCTCCCCAACATCGTTACTCCGCATTGCAGAACAGGCAGGATTAGATTGGTTGAAGACATGCGCACCATCGACGTGCAGTAGGCTTTAGTACAGCGTCATCGTGCCCCCTTCTATCTACTTAGAATAATTCAATACAAAACAGCATAACATAACTCTGGTATACAAAAATAGCTATTCAATTTTTACAAAATGTTATTCATTTTTTGGAAATGGGTAGCATTTTGCTACGCATAGAAAAAAGTTATTTTGAGCACTGAATATACATTGTCATGAGCATGTGCCTGTCCTGTAATTTGTATCAGATTCGAGGTCGTGTTTACAATCAGATCGCAACGAGCCCGTCAGGGCGAGTTGTGATCCGATTGTAAACACGACCGAGAATCTGATACAAATTACAGGACATGCATTTGGTCATGATAATATATTTATCTAACAGTCCCGTTACATAAAGCCTGTTTTTATGTTTTTCAGTTTAAATTGGGTTGGAATTGGTCAAATTTTTTAATTTCATATTTTAATGCGTGATAACAATGCATATCATGATATTATTTGTCACAGCTCAGTGATTACCGGAAGTGGAATCTATATGATATGGAATCAGAATGAATCGTTTCTTTGATACGGAATCGGAACACATTATGTGATACGTACCGTTTCTCGTGGTGTTCAGGCCAAAATCTGTATGATTGTTAGATAAAAAACATTTACAACTGTATTGTCTGCAGTTGTATTTTCTACCTATTAATATAACTTCTTTGGGCAAGACACTTCACCCCCATTGCCAATGTGGGGGCACGATGACGCCGTGTACTAAGGCGTACTGCACGTCGATGGTACGCATGTCTTCAACCAATCTAACCCTGCATGTGTTGCAGTGCGCGGTTACGATGTTGGAGAGCTGGTAGCTGCTCGTCGTTGCTCGGTGGTTCTCTCCGGGTACTCCGGCTTCCTCCACCTGTCAAACTGTCACGGTCATGATTAGCCATTGTGCATAAATATGTGACCTTAACCATCAATAATTAATAAATAAATAAATTAATATAACTGACTAAAATGCTAAGGTTCATTTTAACCCATTTAAAGTCATAACTAGAAAATACAGTTCTAGAAAATACAACTCTAAAAGTTTTATAGTCTTGGCCCCTGGAATCGCATTGAAGCTGGAATTTTTCACAACCGAAACAAATCAAATCATTCAGGCGTTCTCGGAATTAACGCACAGGAAATGGCGAAGATGCCCAAATCCTACCAACAGAATGAAGCCGGCGATGAAACGATGAGTCCGTAGTAAATACCACTGTTAAGTACGAAATGTATTAAAAATGTACCAAACACGACCAAACGGTGACACTTGCAACATATTTTTAGCTGCGACTAGCATCTCTATAAGTGGCAATGTCGGTCTGTCGGTCTGTCTGTCGGTCTGTCGCTCTGTTTGTGACCAACGAGTTTCATGTCTGTCTGTCTGCGACCAACGAGTTTCAAAACTCAATAACTTTGAAATACTTGATGGAATGACTTTATATTTGGCATGTAAGTGACCAACGAGTTTCATGTCGGTCTGTCTGTGACCAACGAGTTTCAAAACTCAATAACTTTTAAAATACTTGATGGAATGACTTTATATTTGGCATGTAAGTGTATCTTATTGGTGTCTAGCCACTGTTCAATGCATGTGTTGTTCCAAATATTTTTCTTGGAGTTATGGCCCTTGATGAACTTAGAATTTTGTGAGATTGCACCACCCGTCGCAGCTACGGCGTCGATGTCGCGATTTTTCCTAAACAAGTAAACATTGTCATTTGTTGCTTTCCAAAACAGAGTTTATGTCCCCCCACCACCCCCACCCCAATCCACCCCCTCGTTTCGGCGAGAACGACCACGTAGGGATCCAGTAAGGGATCATAAGTTATATTTTGGAAGTCAAATAAAACAAATGAAGGATAGTTTTTGTGTATAGCGCTTGGCAGAATTATATGAGAGGGTAGATAAAGAGTTGAACAATTAATTGGTTAACGTTTGAGTCGCCATTATCGTAGAAATCCAATCAACAGGAATGGTATCTATAACCTCTTAAACGTGACTCTAACATATCACAGAATGCTTGTTCACGTCGCAGTTGTTCGAGATGATCTAACGCACAGACAAACCTTATGAATCAATGCGATAAGCGAAATATTATGTATATTAGGGAGGGTGAGCCCTTTTCTTGGATCACTGTGGTAAAGAAGAGAAAATTGATGCATTGTTTAATCATTCACGAAAAAGATGTAAGATAACCACCCAGAAGTATGTGACAAATGTATGTTCGACAACATTTAAAATTCTGTCATTTCTGAAAGACACGTGGGTCGTCCTGTGCGCCAATTCACCCGGTCGCCCGCAGGAATTTATCCGTGAAGAGACAAACACAGTATATGAACTATTCTGACCTGCGCTTTTCCCATTGATAAACAGGTCAGAAAATAAGCAGAATGTCATCTGCAAAATGAGGTCCCCAGAAGGTGAATTTAGTGATGCTACCCTGCACAGCATGGTAGCATCACTAAATTTACCCTCTGTGAACCTGAATCTGAATCGGGGTCTCAATACTAAACAGAAAGAGGTACGCAGATGATAAACTGGCCCACTGTATCGGATAGCATCATCAAATTCGCCCTCTGGGGACCTCATTCTGCAAATGTCAGACTGCTTATTGTCAGGCCTGTTGATAGATGTTTGCTATTTTTAAGGGAAGAGCACGTGAAGAGTCGGCAACAATTCATTCAGTGAACCAACGCGGGTGTCAGAACGAGGTCCATCAACAGGAATGTATTATTAACCCTTCCCGTATTTGTTTTCCAAAATGTTGAAAAATCATCTGTGAGAAACCCACCTCTCATTGTTTTAGTAGTAATTGTATAGAAAGATAGTTTCTGTCCCCACGGGCGAGAGGGTAAATGCCATGTCTCCCACACTTCGCATTGCGGTGCCAGTTTAATGTATACAAAACAGTCATGACCCATCCTTGACAATGTAAGGGTTCATTTGAGTTGTGCACTGCCTTCCGCATCATCAGTGATACGCACGAATTCAGTTGAGCAGCGGTGGTGTAAATCTAGGTTATATGAGGCTATATCTTACCTCTTACAAGTATCTGGGAATTTCATTGGTTCAAAGACGTCACATGCAGACTGCATATAAAACCATATACTGCCTGTCAACATCAATATACGCTAACAGCTATGGGTAATCTCCCCTTTGTTCATCGATTATTCAAAATGGCAGTAGCCGATAAACGCTTCAAGTTGAAAGACTGAGTGTTGGAAGCCCATATTTGGTCTGAAGTGCAGGTTAGGCAACTTAAAAGGCTTCATATTCTGTGGATGTGTGTCATGTTACCTTCGAAATGAAACTGTTTGGTATGTATGAATTTGCCTTGTTACAATTTATGGGAGAGTGCAACAAGGCAGAAACACGTGAACACATTGTGAGAATTCTCTCATTTAATTTTGATCGCTGTTGTTATTAATTCTGTGCATCGATGCAGCAGTCGGTAAGATATATTCGTTATATTCGTTATATTTGTTGGTGGCCTAATATGGTATCAGTTATTTCCAAATTGGACTCGAGCTTCGCTCTCGGATTATATATCGCTAGTATACTGAGCCACAAGGCATGTTGATTATAGAATAATTATATTATGTTGATTATATACCCTCAGCCAGTGAAGCTCCAGTGAAAGCTTTTGTTTGTTAGTTCCTTCCAGGTGTTCCTCTCCTCCACACGGAACTCTCCACCGTTTGAAACTGACAAAAAATTTATAAAAAAGCGCCTCCAAATGCCATCGTGTTACTTGAACCTTGTGTTTGATTCCCAGAAATAATGTCACTTCCTTTTATCAGAGAGAAGAGGCAGAGAAGCGTTGCGGGGAATAAAACAAAACTAACCATTTTTCCACTTTGCTTTCACATGGTTACCTCCCATGATGCTTTCAATCTCTTCCAATATATTGCAGATGAGCGTGAAGTTACTTCGTGATGTCTCTCTTGCATCGTGGCGTTCATTACAGAAGAAATTGATTTTTATCCTAACTTTTCCCCACTTCTCATTACTCGTAAAACACAAGAGAGTGTGGGTATTCGCCGAAGAGTAAGGACGATTTTCCACCTAACAAATTTTCTTTTGCAAGAGAACATTAACTCTGTTCTCAACACAGGCAGCAGACGACACTTTAGAAAAAAACATTGAATAACTAAAAATTATTACTTTAACACAGAGAGGTCATAAGCTATCTTTTGAGGCAAAAATATATTAAATAAAATAATAAAATTTGATTTATGAACTTTGGCTTGAGCTGGACGGATATGGCAGTAACGTTAGGTAAAATGTTATTTTTAACAAACTTTCAGCTCATGGACCACAGATTTATTCCGCTTGTCCATAGCTATACTAATGACTCGTGTCCTTACCACAAATATTGGATTTTTACAGATACTGTACACAAAATAACGAAATCTTGATAATGATTAACACAGAAAACCCTTGTGAAAATTAATGTTCCGATCAAACAATGATGAAACGCACTGACATATTTTTTCAGTAATTTAATTTAATTAACTTGCAATAAATCAGACAATTGATGAAGCATAATACATTGAGGCCAGGAATGATCAACTACTCGAAAGTCAAAAACATCTCGAAACGAGAAAAATGACATGTCCATAGTTTTTTTTTTTTTTGAAACATAATTTTATTTCTCAAAATAGAAATAGGGTTTGACGAACAGGCATAGCCTATATCAACGTCTGTTCCAATACATTTAACAAATTACAAAAAAAAAAAAAATAATAAATGGGTGCAAGTGCGCGTGCAATGGAGGGCAACACATAATTCTGATTTCATTAATCACATTTTACGAAGCCCTTAATTACGTTCTATTCGTGTTGCCTCCAAAAAAGGGAAACCCATTATTCAGCAAATCTTGGGTGATTTTTTGCATGACAAACAGACATTTACGAACATTGAAATACGTACTGGTCAATTAGATTTATGACAGCTACAGTACAGTTGTGGCCAATGAAATAGGCTGATTCTCCCTCTCTCCAGTCCCCCGTCCCTCTCTCTCTCTCTCTCTCTCTTTCTCTCTCTCTCTCCCTCCCTCCCCCCTCTCTCTCTCTCGAGAGAGAGAGAGAGAGAGAGAGAGAGAGCGAGAGAGAGAGAGAGAAAGAGAGAGTTTGAGATTTATTATTAAAACAATTGACTTTTTTATCGATTTCTTAAGAGTTCATCAAAGTAAAATGTTGTAATCATATTTTTCTGATATTTCTATTTCTTATTGCAATTCTCTAGGTAAAAAATGAACTACGGCAAACCTATACATAACGTATCGACCCAAGTTGTCAAGCACTTTTCACAAAACATCGTCATTATGTCTCCCCTTCCCAGAAGGGAGACATATTGTTTTCGTGCATATTCTTCTTCTTCTTCTTCTTCTTCTTCTTCTTCTCATACAAACTCTGTCCGGGCCATAACTTTTTTGTTTTTGACCTACACCTTAGATACTTGGCATGTGGATGTATCACCATGAACCGGTGTGCAGTGTACCATAGTGACCTTCATGTGACCTTGACCTTTGACCTGAAGGTCAGATTTATGCGCTTTCTTTAAGGTAAACTGTCTGCACAGAACTTTTTTGTATTTCCAGTCAGGCTTTAGATATTTGGCATGTGTATGTATCACCGTGAGCCGGTGTGTAGCGTACCATTGTGACCTTCATGTGACCTTGATCTTTGATCTGAAGGTCATATTTGTGCTTTTTTCAAGGAAACTTTGTCCGGACCAAAACATGTTTGTCTTTTGAGCCAGGCCTTAGATATTTGGCACGTGGATGTATCACCATGAGCCGGTGTGTCGCATACCATTGTGACCTTCATGTGACCTTGACCTCAAGGGCAAATTTATGTACTTCAAATAGGGAGTAATTGTCCAGACCAGAATTTTTTTGTTTTTTGACCCAGGACTTGGTTATTTGACATGTGGATGTGTCACCATGAGACCGCATGTCGTCTACCTCGATGACGTCCATGTGACCTTGACCTCTGTTCTTAAGGTCAAATTTATGTACTTCAAATAGGGAATAATTATCCAGGTCAGAACTGTTTTGTTTTTTGACCTAGGACTTAGATATTTGACTTGTGGATGTACCGCAATTAGACCGCATGCCACATATAATCAGGACCTTCATGTGATCTTGACCTCAAGGTCAAATTTATGTATTTTAAATAGGGAGTAATTGTCCAGACCAGATTTTTTTTTGGACATGTGGATGTGTCACCATGAAACCGCATGTCCGCTACCTTGATGAACTGCATGTGACCTTGACCTCTGACCTCAAGGTCAAATTTATGTATTTCAAATAGGGAATAATTGTCCAGATCAGAACTTTTTTGTTTTCTGACCTAGGACTTAGATGATTGACATGTGGATGTATCACAATGAGACCACATGTTATCATGACCTTCATGTGACCTTGACCTCAAGGTCAAATTTATGTACTTTAAATAGGGAGTGATTGTCCAGACCAGAATTTTTTTTTTTTGACACGTTGATGTGTCACCATGAAACCGCATGTCCGCTACCTTGATGAACTGCATGTGACCTTGACCTCTGACCTCAAAAGGAAGGGGAGACATATGTTTTAGTGTGCTAAAACACTTTCTAGTTTGTTTTGAAAATGTTATTTTTCAGACTACAGTACAGTCGCCGTGAATTTGGTCGTAATCCACACATGGGAAGTGATGTCCCCACATGCCTTTACCAGGTTATAAAAATAATCATCAGCAAAAAGATGTTTAATAGGGTCGAAAGGGGCTTGCCCTACGGCGTCCCTGCGCGCCTTCGGTGCGCAAGAACCATTTCATTTAATAGTTAATTAATGAAGCACAGGGTTGTACCCGGTGCACCATTAATTATATTTCCGTACATTATTCCTATAATTAGTGTTTGGAATCTAATATTATTACGTTCGTGGAAATATTGCCAACCCGTGGAAAGTGATCAGTCCACGGCGACTGTACTGCACTCCTAGTCTGCACAAGCTTTAAACTTCGGACATCACATTATCATCGATATCAAAGTACCTGGCCATGTCCTTTGCCTTCCACAAAAATTGCCATTCATTCTTTATTATTTTATTATTTTTATTATCTAAACCATATCTAATTACCCCGCACAGGGACAAGTTATTTGATATTCCATAGAGGTTCTGGGGGCGCGGTGGCTTAGTTGGTAGAGGTGCAGGCTGCAAGCCGAGAGGTCCTCGGTTCGAATCCTGCCTGCGGCAACCGCGTTGTGTCCTTTGGCAAGACACTTCACCCCCACTGCCCACGTGGGGGCACGGTGACGTTGTGTACTAAGGCGTACTGCACGTCGAGGGTGCACCTGTCTTCAAACAATGCTAACCCTGCTTGTGTGGAGTTGGTATGTTGGGGAGCAGAAGGTTGCTCGCCGTTGCTCGGTGGTTCTCTCCGGGTACTCCGGCTTCCTCCACCCGTAAAACTGTCACGGTCATGATTAGCCATTGTGCAGAAATATGTGACCTTAAACACCAATAAATAAATAAATAAATAAATAGAGGTTCTGAAGACAAAGAAGGTTTGGGGTTTTTGGTAATATAACTGCAGTATTGTTAAAGGGAAAAGACATTCTCACACAATAAAATTAGGAATAGTCAAACTGGAGCGGCCGTTTATTAGGGGTCTGAGAGAGATTTATTTATTGCATAAAAAGCAGAGGCACATGCTATTGTTTTGTTGAAATTCCTTTTGAAAAATATGTTTTTTAACAGCAGAATTTGCATACAGTATGGCTGCCGTGGTCTTGTCACTTTCCACGGGTGGACAATATTTCCACGGGTGCAATAATATCAGATTCGAAACAATAATTATAGGAATAATTATGAGCAAAAATTTAATCAATGAAGCACCGGGTTGTACCCGGTGCATCATTAATTAAAATTTTGCTCATGATGATTTGTATTACCTGATATTCGGATGCGTTGATATCACTATTTAATATTTATTTATTGGTGTTTAATGTCACATACTTATGAACAATTGCTAATCGTGACCGTGACAGTTTTACGGGCGGAGGAAGCCGGAGTACCCAAAGAGAACCATCGAGCATCGACGAGCGACTGTCAGCTCCTCAACATTCTAACTCTGTTCAAGCTCCTCTCAAACAGGGTTACAGCGGTTGAAGACATGTGCACCATCGACGTGCATTACGACTTAGTACACGGCGTCATCGTGCCCCCATGTAGACAACCGGGCTAAAGCTCCTTCCTTGCCCAGGGACACAACGCGGGTCCAACATTCTACCACTGAGCAGTCTGTCACTGCCCAGTCGTGGGTTACAACCACTCCACGGCGACTGTACTGTATTGGGTGGGTGGCTGCCCCCGATTCGTTGGGTAAAAGGTTAACAGATTTTCTGAGGCACCAGTAATTCTCTGAGTAGCCAAGAAACGTATTTTCAGAGAGTTATTAATACAAATATTCTTTCACTAATACTGAATAGCAACTGAGTTGGTATGCCTGTAACGTCCTTTTAATTTTACAATGTAGTTTAAACAATATTTATTTCCAAAGTATGATTAATTTATACAGTAACAAGCATACATTGACAAAAAAGTAACACACATGGAAACTGATCCAGCATCAAGCCGAAGGCTTATACTAGGCTGACTCCAAGTAGAACGAAATATCACCAAAGATTTATGCGGCAGTGATCAATTGGAGATGGTTGGGCAAGCGGTGGGCTCAGAAATGGCGGTTGAGATATTGATTGATCCATTCGTGCCCGTTGAGCACAATTTCCGACGAAGAACACACTTCGTTACTGCTCCAAATTACGAAGAGAGTATTTTTATAGAACGTGACCAGGACCAAGTATCACTCGCAATCTGCGTAGTACGCCTCTGGTAGCGAGTGTCACTTATACAAAAACTACACTCGCAGTTGGAGTTTCAGAACTCTGTGAACGGACCATATTAGTTGGTTTATTCACAACTTTGTTCTTAAATCTGGAAAGATATTGAATATATCGCATAATTACACTCGTACAATTACTTGGATTTTAAATTTGTTTATTTATTTATATTTAAGGTCACACATTTCTGCATTAGAGCTGTAGGTTAACCGAAACCGAACCGAGGTTTTTAGGTTTTTTTTTAAAAACCGAAACCGAAACCGTCGACATCCCGTAATCTAAGGTTTTTCGTTTTTTTATTAAATACTCTCTTGCTGCAGAAATTCACAGAATGTAGCGATCCCAGAGTAGTGAGAGTACCCAGACACTGCCAATGGCAGTGTCTGGGTACTCTCACTACTCTGGGGAGGCTAAATTCTGTGAATTTCCGACATTTCAGTTTAGTTGTGTTTGCAGCTTTCCTCAAGTTGCGTGTAGTTGTCAGACCTCGAAAAATGGCCAAACGCAATAAAAGTTCTGTATATTTAGGTAATTATTATATTGTCCTTCCTGATTCTTCATGTATTATAGTTTATTTCGGGCATTCACTGAGTTTCACTCGATTTCACTGCCATTCAGTTATGACTCCGGACATAAGAATGAGTTTTATTGAATTTTATTTGGCCTCATGAACAAACCGAAAACCGAACCGAACCGAGGTTTTACTCCACCTGATAAACCAAAACCGAAACCGAACAAGAAATTTAAAAACCTACAGCTCTATTCTGCATATTGGCTAAACTCCGCAAAATGGATATAAAGTCAAGTTCAGCCAATCGTTTATACACATGTTACCCATTTTAGAGGACTTCCACCCCTGTCATTGGTTAGCGGGTCATATTTTACCAATAACACGGAGCTTGGTTACCACAGTAAACAAGCGTTGCTTCACTTCCCGGAGTTCCCACCGGGAACTTGGATTTTTAAAGATTTAAATTAAAAAGTTTTCAACATATAATAATTGTATTGATTACTTTAAAACATGTCTAATAAAATGTATTTCTATGGCTCTCCATGAGATTTTAATCCTTTACCAAAGGCACATGATTTCACAATTTATTTTAAGGAATGTTATTTTTTTAAATTTTACAAAAGAAGTCAACAAAACCATATCACGTGTCTTCTCATTGGAACGAGCACAACGAGCTCGTTCCGATGAGTCGCATTATATGGGTCTTTTTTTAAATTATTTGAATTTTTTTTTCAGTTGCTCCATTTGTGAATTGCCGAGTGTACCCAGCCGATTCCAGTGGTGGCGCCAAGGGGGTGGGGGGGGGGGGCTACACCCACCCCCCGTCGGAGATTTTTAGTCAGACAGTCGGAGAGTCTCGTAAACCCGACTTCACGAGAAATTTCCGACAGTCGAATGTAGATATCTCGTCCTGTCAGTCTCGAACCCGTGCAGCACTGGAACTTTGATAGAGAATAGTGATTCTCACGAAATTCCTTAATGTCGTTTGTCAAACTGGCTTTATAGATGAAATATTTCCCGGCCTTATTATAATATGTTTACTTTAACCCTTTATCGAAGGTAACGACCAAAACCGGTCAGCGCTATTCTCAAATATCGCCAATTAATTTTCATTATTTTTTCATTTTTTGTCTCAAAAACATAGGTTATGACCCCTCGTTGGAACGAGCTCGTCGAGCTCGTTCCAACGAGGGGTCAAAACCTATGTTTTTGAGACAAAAAATGAAAAAAAATTAGTTATTCAAGAATTATTTTTGCAAGTGTCGTCTGCTTTTCAGGTTAGGTAAAGGGTTAGATAATCAACAAACATACTCAATTTGCTTCTATTTTGGTTTTCCAATTTACCAATTTTCACTCATTTTCCTTCGTTCAGGAGGTCAAATGTTATAGCCCCCCTGTCGGAGAGGTCAATCGAGAAATCCCTGGCGCCACACGTGGCCGATTCATGAGGTGAAGGGTTAACTGAGTATCTGAATGTGATTTAATTGATAACAGGACATGGGAATGTGGTTCTCAGAGCTAGATTAGATTTTAACCCTATCCTCTTTTTTTTCAGCTCTTCAAGAAAAAGAACAACAAGATCTCTTGCACGGAACAGTGAAACGTTCAGCTGACGGAGGGTTTCGAAGCAGTCAACTTGATCACTTGTCTAAAGAAACTAAAAGGCAACAGGGTTGGTTTAGTGGCTTCGGCAAGCGTAGTGCTGACGTTCCCAAACGGAACCAGGGATTTTACAGTGGCTTCGGAAAACGCCATCGCACATTAAACGGTGGCGCCAGTGAAAACTACATTGATCCCGAACTCTACAAGAAATCTCAAGCTTGGTATAGCAGCTTTGGCAAACGCGACCTTGACCCGCTTTGGTCTAAAAGGGCACAAGGCTGGTTTAGTGGCTTTGGTAAAAGAACTCCAAGCTCCGATTCTTACAACAACGTTCAGAGATTCGACAAGTTGGGTCTAGAAAAGAAGAATCAGTTTTTCCACAGCGGGTTCGGTAAGAGATCGCAGAGGTGGTTTAGTGGATTCGGTAAACGAGACCTGATATCGGATGAACAGAAACGTAATCAAGGTTGGTACAGTGGGTTTGGCAAAAAATCGCAGGCATGGTTCAGTGGATTTGGTAAAAGAAATATGGGTGGAGCGGAAGATGACATAGCAAAACGTGGACAAGGCTGGTACAGTGGATTTGGAAAGCGTGATAATATGGACCTGACCTCCTTATTTTCGCCCAAGGGAGAAATTCCAAAAGGCTATGCATCTCATCAACCATTCTTTGTAAATAGCAAGGAAGATGTGCCTAATATATTTGCTGAAACTACAGGTGCTGCATGAGCACCAAACATTGATTGATGCACAGAGTATTACACAATGTGATATTCCATTTCAAAATCTGAAATGTCAGTGTACAAAATTCTGCAAAGGTTACCATTCTGAACTAGTCTAGACAATCAAAATGCACGTCAGTCGTGCTCATTCATTTACTCTTCTGCAATTTATTCATTCGGTTACAGTTTTGCTTATATCGTATTTATTTGTCTTTAACCCCACCAGTCAGGGTCACGGATCGACATCCCCCCCCCCGTCAGGGTCACGGATCGACATAAGTTGAGAATGATGGTAGCAGAATGAACGTGTATGAATGGAAGTCAAAAATCATATGTACTCCATACGTATCTTCCCAATTCAATTATGACCCCAAATCTCGCACTCCCGCGTTGTGTCGTTGGGCTAGGCACTTAACCCCGAATGCCTGTATGGGGGCACGATGGCGCTGTGTACTAAGGCTTACTGCACGTCGATGGTGCGCATGTCTTCAACCAATCTAACCCTGCCTCTGCCGCGGTGCAAACTTCAGAGTTATGATGTTGGAGAGCTGACAGCTGCTCGTCGTTGCTCGGTGGTTCTCTCCGTGTACTCCGGCTTTCTCCACCCGTAAAACTGTCACCGACATGATATGACACTGGCTGTTAATGTGTCGTTAAACCCTAATAAAAAAAAATAAAAAAAAAAAATAACCCCAAATCCCTCAATAAAAACAAGTTGACGAATATTATAATAAAATTGACTAGCCAAGTTATCGGCTACAATCAGAGCTTTGGACAGTTATGAGTAGGGCTGTCACGATATACGATATTGTAATTTAGGAATCGATTAATCGTCGCAAATAATCGATAATAATCGATTAATCGTACCTAGATGACCCCCCCCCTCTCCCTCTCGTTGAAGTCGTTAAAAACGAAGTTCAAGACAGTTGACCAACCTACCTCAAGTAAACAACGAAGACGGTCATTTTATTAGGTACATTCAAAGCTTTGATGTTCTGAACTTTTGAACCGTCAGTGTAATAATCAAGACCGGTCGGCAGTTGCGAACTTCGCAACTGCCGACCAGTCTTGATTATTACACTGACGGTTCAAAAGTTCAGAACATCAAAGCTTTGAATATACCTAAAAGACAAATGCTTCTATCGGCTTCTTGAGGTTTAACGTCGACGTTCTTGACCTTTTACATATAGAAACAATAGTTTTTCCTCAATTTTTTTTTAAATTATTAAACGCCTAAAACGGGGTAAAATTTAATGATTCTTCGACAACGGAAAATGCTAATCGATTTAGGCGTGACCGATCGACAATCGATTAATCGTGACAGCCCAAGTTATGTGAGTTTCAAACTTGTGCGAAAACGCTCCGTCGTTCTCTTTTCGTTTTTCCAATCAAAAGATATATTCTAGACGTTTGAATCTGAAAACTTTCATAAAGTCCATTTTCTGCGAATCAAAGATAAAAATGTTACTCAATCGGAACATGATTTGATCGACATTTTGATGACATTACAGTCCGAAATGAACACGCACCACAGCCGTAGTTTTTTGATTATGCCAAGTTGTTCTATACAATTTCCTAATATCTTGATGTTTTCAGGGGAAATTGAAAACTTATTGAGTGGAATATCTATAACTGGGACAGAAAATAATGCCTATATATCATTGTAAGTAAAAGCACATAACATTACATTAACCCTTACCTAACACGAAAAGCAGACGACACTTGCAAAAAAAATATTGAATAACTATTTTTTTTTCATTTTTTGTCTAAAAAATATTGGTTATGACTCCTCATTGGAACGGGCACAACGCGCTCGTTCCAAAGCAGGGTCCATAACCTACGTTTTTGAGACAAAAAAATGAAAAAAATAATGAAAATTAATTGGCGCTTTTTGTGAATAACACTGGCCTATTTTGGCCGTTACATAGATAAAGGGTTAACGGTCGTATCAGGGAGTGGCTAGAGGTTTCCGATTGGGGATGGGTGTGGGGGGGGGGGGGGGGGGTAATAAATTTCCAACTAGGGGAGTGACTTGTGTCACCGCGGAAGGATAAAACACGAGGGCTGCGGCCTCTCGTTCTACCCTTCCAGACTGGCACTCGTGCCATATCGATTAACCCATTCCCACGCGTGTGTCGTTTTGTGTATTTATTAGTATTTTCTGTTGCCCTGGTCACAAATCCAGTTTATGGGTGGGGGAGATGGAGACAACCACCGAGCAATGGCGAATAACTGTCGGACTCTCCAACTTACTAACCCGTCTCGAAAGGGATAGCATTGGCTGAAAACAAGTGTACCGTCGTTATACCATACACCCTTGTGCACAGCGTCACCATTCTCCCACATAGGCAGTCGGGATAGGACACAACACACATGGCGCAAATCAGGGTCTAACCTTCGACCTTCCGATAGCAAGTTCAATGCTCAAACCAATAAGCCACTCTGCTCCTGGTTCTAGAGGAATTATCAAAAGCGTACCGCAGGCTATTCGAGTACTTGTTGTTGATACTTTCTAAGGCCTAATAACGCAGGCGAACGATATCGCGTCCACCTTAATTCATATGAGGCAAACGAAATGATCCTTCGCCCTGTTTATACAGACTTGTTTTATCACACATTTGTATATAAGGTCAATTTAGTTAAAGAGTGTGACGTCGGCCATCAAGACCTATTTAATCCATAATGGTAGAAATTTGTTGCGGCGTCCATGTGTTATCCATGCCAGTCCGTAAACTCTCAGCCAGGCATATCAAAGGTATCATAGCCCCCCGATATCTAATACCGACAGATCGAGAGAAAAATAAGTGTATCCTGTGATACCTTCCATGAGTGGGAATTAAATGTCTTGTAAGATAAAGGGAAAACAATTTCAGGTGGCATGCCTGCCAGATCTAATATAGTTATCCCTGAGCTTTATATGACAGCATATCCCACCTGAGTAGTATAGCATGTGCCCGGACGGCCCTATTGAGGTGGAGGGGGGAAGTGACGTCATGTCACGTCACCTAGTTACGTCATGTTTGGTTGTTATGGTAACCCGCGTGAGCGGCCATTTTGTGACGTCATCTCCATAGTGATACGTGGTGTGAGGGCACATGCGCAGCACGTGTTGTTAGGGTGATACGTGTTTCCGTCGTCCATTTTGTATACTGGAGGCCGCCATCATGGTTTCTATGGTAGCACGTGGTTGCTATGTAACCCAATGGCTTCTAACAAGGCAGGGGTATATTCGGAGGGTATGTTCCTTTGTAGAAGAGTAATTTCCCGATTCGAAGAATTACCCAAATAAACCCAACAAGTTTTACTATTTCGAATTCTTCCAGAATTCTCTGCTTCTCACTTTTTATGCAATAGTTTCCATCAACCTGACCATATTCCTTTGTCCTGGAGTATACTACAGTAGAGTAGAAGAGCCTATCAGCAGGAGCATCTTTGATTATTATTACTATATTTAGCTTTTCTGGTCTATTCTTGTTCGTTCTGACCCTACTCTGAGTACTCTTGTTATTTGACTTCCCATAATTTGTATGCAGAGTTATCTCCCCTTATTACAATGAAATTGTATCCAGTTCTCATCACCTCTATATCCAATGACCATATCCCCAGGCACCCCCAATTTCGCCACCCTTTTTTATCGAATGAGGCCACGATGGCTATGTAAAAGCCCTCAATGAGGCCTCATTTATTATCCCTCATAGCCTCATTTTCTTTTGAGGTTATGAGGACCATGAAAAATCCCGCAATGAGGTATAATTTACTATGACTCTTAGCCTCATCTCAGTATTCGAGAATACCTATTGTATTATTGGAGGATACTTGTTGGACTTTACATCCGGGTACTTCATGCTACATCCGTGTACTTCTGTTGGGGTAGTCGATAAAAAACAAACAACCAGTATAGATACATTTCATTTTTATTCAAGTATACAATTCAATTTCTCCAGGTATTTGTCTTTGTAATTCTTCTCGCTTGGGCTAACCATTTCACCTTCTTGTGGGTTGGAGCTTCTTCCCATTGCATGGCCAGGTTCTTGATAAATCTCTCATTTGATAACTTGGTTTTGTTGGCTCCTTTAATTTCCTGTCTGGCATCTTTGGGTTCCTCTTTCTCCAGCTGTTTCATAGTAGTAACTTCAGTCTTCTGAACATCATTCTTAGTAGTAACTTCATTTGTGGTTTGAGTAGAAGCATCTTTCTTGGTTTCAGAAGAAACATCATTCGCTGTAAAAACTTCAGGCTTCTTCATAACTTCTTTCGCAGTAGAAACTTCATTCTTTATGGGAGCTGGCATCTTTTTCTTGTATTTAGTATAAACTTTTTTCGTAGTGGAAACATCTTTCACAGTAGAAACTTCATGCTTCGTCGCAACTTCATTCTTAGTGGAAACTTCTTTTGCAGTAGAAACTTCAGGCTTCTTCGTAACTTCGTGTTGTTTCATAGCAGTAACTTCATTCTAGTTTGTATTGGAAGTATCAGTCAGTCTTTATTCTTTTGTTTACTGATCGTTCAGTATCCACACATCTTTGTTTCTTTCCACCAGCATCCATGTCTAGATTTTTTCTCTTGGCTGCATTTACCACGCGATTCACTTGAGCCAGTTCTAGGAAAGTCAGCTTTATCCAGCATCATTCTTGAAGATCTGTTTTTATATATGTTATCTTTGAATCTGAGCACTGTTGTTGTCTCAGACATCTTCACTCTTCGACATTCAAAACGGAAATGAGTTTAATTTCATACCAACACTCCTTTTATACTTTTTTCTAATCGTCTTCTTCTTCTTCATCATCATCATCATCATCATCATCATCATCATCTTCAAGTAGTGTGCCATAAGGTTGTCGAACAGAAATCTTCTCTTTTCCAAAGCATATTTCTGGGATTCTTCAAAGTCATAATCATCTTCTTCATGAAGACGCTTGGCTGTTTCTTGAATTTTCTTGAGAATTGAGTCGTTGCAAAAATTTCTAATGTACACAAGGGTATAAATGTATTTCTCACTAATGGCTTCTCTGACATTCGTTTGAAGTGCTCCACATGCTGTTTCAACTGCATCTTCTCTATTCATTCCATCCTCGATATATTTGTTCATGGGGTTGTCAAAATCGTCTTGGTATTTGCCATAGGCATTTTGGACGATAGTTCCCATCACAGAAAAGTCTTCTTCTTCCTCTTTGTCTTCTTCTTCTTCTTCTTCTTCTTCATATTTCATATCTTCTGATAGTTCCGACGTCTCATCGGTGTCCGAATCTATTGACCAATTTTTGGTGCACAGTTGGATTGCATTGTGTCCGCTCTCTTCGAAGGTCAGATTACAAATGACAAGTTTTTTATGAGCACGACCCTTTTATAGGATATTGGATAGAGCACTGATGATGGGTTTGGTTAGCTTTCCTCAAAATCCTCCTTTCTGTATGAACCATCTTCTTTTTTGATAAGATAGTTCTCTCCTTGGTAAGACAATTCTCCTAATCTGATGTTTGTATGGGATCAGCTTAGCTCTCTCAGATTTGGTTATAGGTACTGCTCCCTTCAAGGTATTAGAGGCACGATCACATATACATTGCATCAAATCATCACTGGCTGTGTTGAGTATAGTCTTGGCTTCATATCGATCCACATCAGACAGGATTCGCAGTGTATCTAAATTTCTTTCTAATCTTGTGGTGTTGCTCGATTTTTCCGATTTCCTCATGGGGCAGTAAGCATTCTCGTGTCTGTGCATGTTGTCCGATCTGGAAAAGGCCTTTTCACAATATCTGCAGCAATGGACTTTCATGACTGCACTCTTTCGTGGTCGTAGAACAAATGAGTTTATTTTCACACCAACACTCCTTTTATACATTTTTCAGAGCTAGGACTGGGTTGATAAGCGCCGAGAGTTGGATTGCATTGTGTCCGCTCTCTTCGAAGGTCAGATTACAAATGATAAGTTTGTTATGAGCACGACCCTTTTATAGGATATTGGATAGAGCATTGATGATGGGTTTGATTAGCTTTCCTCAAAATCCTCCTTTCTGTATGAACCGTCTTCTTTTTCGATAAGATAGTTCTCTCCTTGGTAAGACAATTCTCCTAATCTGATGTTTGTATGGGATCAGCTTAGCTCTCTCAGATTTGGTTATAGGTACTGCTCCCTTCAAGGTATTAGAGGCACGATCACATATACATTGTATCAAATCATCACTGGCTGTGTTGAGTATAGTCTTGGGTTCATATCGATCCGCATCAGACAGGATTCGCAGTGTATCTAAATTTCTTTCTAATCTTGTGGTGTTGCTCGATTTTTCCGATTTCCTCATGGGGCAGTAAGCATTCTCGTGTCTGTGCATGTTGTCCGATCTGGAAAAGGCCTTTTCACAATATCTGCAGCAATGGACTTTCATGACTGCACTCTTTCGTGGTCGTAGAACAAATGAGTTTATTTTCACACCAACACTCCTTTTATATATTTTTCAGAGCTAGGACTGGGTTGATAAGCGCCGAGAGAAAGCAACGCTTTCGTAATATACTTCTTTTTATATCTGGAGAAATTCCATCATCTGTTGGCAGCTTCAATACATGTTCGTATTTTCGCAGGTCATCAAATTCAGCCAAATTCAGTGGTATCTTATCTTCGAGAATGTTGGTAGCACATTTGCATAAACAGGTAATCAAATCTTCATCAGCAGCACGTAGAACGGCATCGATTTCCACCTTGTCAGCATACCGTAAAAATTCTAAAAGTGCTTTATTTTGGTCAGTCATGGAATCTCCAGTATCTCTCTCCTCTTCTGTTCTTCTTGGACAGTGATGTTCTTCATGCCTACGCGCACTGAATGATCGGGTAAACAACTTCGTACAATATCTGCACTGGAGCCGATGATGGGTCTTCTCGTGCCTTCTAGCATTGTCCGATCTCGAAAATAATTTGGAACAGTATCTGCATCGAACTGATAACATGTCTTCACTCGACGACGGTCAGGACACAAATGAGTTCATTTTCATAACAACACCCTTTTTATACCTTTCCCAACAGAAGTATCGGGATGTAGCATGAAGTACCCGGATGTAAAGTCCATAAAGTATCCTCCAATAATACAATAGGTATTCTCGAATACCGAGATGAAGCTAAGAGTCGTAGTAAATTATACCTCATTGAGGGATTTTTTATGGTCCTCATAACCTCAAAAGAAAATGAGGCTATGAGGGATAATAAATGAGGCCTCATTGAGGGCTTTTACATAGCCATCATGGCCTCATATGACAAAAAGGGGTGCCGAAATTGGGGGTGCCAGGGGATATGGTCATTGGATATGGAGGTGATGAGAACTGGATACAACTTCATTGTAATAAGGGGAGATAACTCTGCATACAAATTATGGGAAATCAAGCAATCTGATTGGTTAGTTAAATAAAAAATGAGGCTATGAGGGATAATAAATGAGGCCTCATTGAGGGCTTTTACATAGCCCTCATGTCCTCATACGACAAAAAAGGGATACTCCAGAAAGTGTCCTTGATAGGTATCCTCAAATAATACAATACCAGGCCATAGGTATCCTCAAATACTGAAATGAGGCTAAGAGTCGTAGTAAATTATACCTCATTGAGGGATTTGTCATGGCCCTTATGACCTCAAAATTCAATGAAGCTATGAGGGATAACAAATGAGGCCTCATTGAGGTCTTTTACATAGCCCTCATGGCCTCATATGACAAAAAGGGGTGCCGAAATTGGGGGTGCCTGGGGATATGGTCATTGGATATAGAGGTGATGAGAATCGGATACAACTTCATTGTAATAAGGGGAGATAACTATGCATACAGATTATGGGAAATCAAGCAATCTGATTGGTTAGTTTTATTCTATATAAATGATCTACATAAATGAAACAACAAGAGTGCTCGGAATAGGGTCAGAACGAACAAGAATAGACCAGAAAAGCTAAATATAGTAATAATAATCAAAGCTGTTCCTGCTGATAGGCTCTTCTACTCTACTGGAGTATACTCCAGGAAAAAGGAATATGTCCAGGTTGATGGAAACTATTGCATATATAGATAGAAGCAGAGACTTCTGAAAGAATTCGAAATAGTAAAACTTGTCGGGTTTATTTGGGTAATTCTACGAATCGGGAAATTACACTTCTACAAAGGAACATATCCTCCGAATATACCCCTGCCTTGTTAGAAGACATTGGGTCACATAGCGACCACGTGTTACCATAGAAACCAAGATGGCGGCCTTCAGTGTACAAAATGGATGACGGAAACACGTATCACCCTAACAACACATGCTGCGCATGCGCACTCACACCACGTATCACTATGGAGATGCCGTCACAAAATGGCCGCTCACGCGGGTTACCATGACAACCAAACATGACGTAACTAGGTCACGTGACATGACGTCACTGCCCCCTCCACCTGAATAGGGCCGTCCGGGCACATGCTATACTACTCACTTGCTACAGATATCAAAGAATTTTATTTGTTTTCAGACACCAGGTGCAAGCTATGTAAGTAACCATACACGGCCAATTGACACGACTAGCAGTGAAAGTGATCTCCCCAGTTATTACAAAGAAATAACCAGCTGAGAATGTTATCATTTTTATTAAACTGCTTCTTCGGACTACACAAAATGGTCAGTACCCATCAGGCATGTCAACCGGTACCTGTACTGGTACCGCCAGTTCCCTCATGTTCCAACCGGTACCTGTACTGACGCTTTTGTCCCGAGGGTACCGGGACAAAACTATTTTATGGGGAAATTCCTAATTGAACGCGGGTAAACAAGCTAATAATCGTGCATGGCACACTTGCATGACATATTTTTAACTTATTTGTGAATGAACATATCAAAACACTCTATAGGTGCATGTTCTGTCTGGACCACAACTCGATAAGGTTGACCATTTTGACTTTTCATACATCGCATCAAAGACACAGAAAGCGCCGCCATCGGCTACTTCAGAGACATTATTCTGTGGTAACATCACAACAATCATGAAGCACAATCTTCGTGCTTTATGTTTACTTTGATATCAGCGCATAATAATTGGACGATGCCATGTTAGTCTTGCGAACTTGGGGACTGGCGCGGTTTGAATGCGAATTTATTCCATCTGATTGTGAAATGTCATTAGGATGTTGATTTGCCGAGGTACCGGTTTCGTCGGGACAGCCTCTGTCCCGTCCCGGTACCGGTTATGTGGGTACCGGCGGTACTTTGACATCACTGGTACCCATGGAAAGGGGTTGCAAAAAAGAATTCCAGCATACAAGATCGTGGTGAGGTCCAGGCATCCAAGTGCAGATTATTCCGGTGTCAAGCAGTCTTTTTCCGAATACATTTCAGAAACAATTTATTAGTGCTTAACCGATAAGGATTTGCGACCGTCATCTGCTTGCCGATTAGTTGAGCACACAATCCGCCGATTGTGAGTGCTGATGTCAGAAAGTAACAACCAAAAGGAGTAGTATGTTTAAGAATGCATATATATATAGAACAAGGTTAATTTTACAGTTCAGTCAGGTTGATTGGTTTCTTGACCTCAAGAGTTTGTTAGTGTGTGTATTAAAATAAAAGGGGGCGCGGTGGCTCAGTTGGTAGAGGTGCAAGCTGCAAGCCGAGAGGTCCTCGGTTCGAATTCCACCTGCGGCAACCGCGTTGTGTCCTTGGGCAAGACACTTCACCCCCATTGCCCGCGTGGGGGCACGGTGACGTTGTGTACAAAGGCGTACTGCACGTCGATGGTGCGCCTGTCTTCAACCAATGCTAACCCTGCTTGTGTGGAGTTGGTATGTTGAGGAGCTGACAGTTGCTCGCCGTTGCTCGGTGGTTCTCTTCGGGTACTCCACCCGTAAAACTGTCACGGTCATGGTTAGCCATTGTGCAGAAATATGTGACCTTAAACACCAATAAATAAATAATTAAAATAAAAATACGACATCAGTGGAAACAAGTTAACAGCGAAGCGTCTTTGATCAACGATCAAAGACGCTGCGCTGTTAACTTGTTTACGCTGATGCCGCATTTCATTGAGTCATCACACAACACGTGGTACGTGGGTCATGAGCAGCAAACAAGTGAAAGATCAGACCAATCAATGAGATTAGGCCAATCTTGATTCCTGCCAACAATTGTGTCAACTCATTAAGTTTGTTACAGCTTGTATGATATTGTTAATCAAAAGTAAATACAGACAATTTTGATCCAGTGGTGTTCCATGTAACCATCGGCATGAACCGATGTTCAAACACCTCTATCGATGGTCAACCGATGGCTTAAAGTCGACCGATGTCAGATGCGATTGCCGAACATCGGTTAATCCTTGTAAATTATAGCTTCCAAACTCAAAGTTTGGATTTGTGTAAAGATCGGTAATAATTTGATCTCATGGTCCTATAGAAATCATTAGAATCAAATTGTCAAATTCTATTTGAAAGGTCTGCTCAATACAGACTTAAATTAATCTAATCTAATTTACACCTGACGACTGGACCTACCACCTTTTTCCAAACACTGTGCTCATGCTTTGAAAATGGCAAAGGTCGGTCAACGGGTAACATTCCGGAAGTAGCACCAGTTGTACGCAGTTGTATTCCTGAGCAATATTTGAACCACAGCCATCGTTCATCCCTTTATATTTCGAAAGGAAAACAATTTCCGTGTCATCACTTGATGGGTTTTGAACCACTGTGCCAGTAAAACTACTGTAACAGGAGGAGAGATAAGTGCGGGAACCTCGACCTCTAGCACACAAAGCGACCGATTTACCACGAGACTAAGAGATCCGGACCAACCAGGCTGGTTGGTAAATGGCCTTTATACCTCGACCGCTACACCACTCTCCCCTTCTTTTGAGATTCACCCACCGTGAATCTCGCCCAGATTCCACCTCTGAGCGGTCGAAACATCCACCATGCTTCACCGCAGCGTCCACAACGCCACCAACTGCTGATGATCGGACGAGCCCCCAAATGTAACAGGAGGAGAGATAAGTGCGGGAGCCGGGGTTCGAACCGTCGACCTTTAGCACACAAAGCGACCGATTTACCACGAGACTAAGACATCCGGACCAACCAGGCTGGTTGATAAATGGCCTTTATACCTCGACCGCTACTCTACTATTCCTCCAAAATATTTACATCATTTGAGACTATTTTCCTTGGCGGACGCCCTGTCGAGGAAAGCATTATTTTTAACATCGTAGGATGCGCTGCATTTTTCTTGAGTCGTGCTATATATTCGGCTCGTTCCCAGTATACGATGAAATTCACGAAACACATCCAGCGAATGAGGATGGAACGAGCCAACGACTCGTTCCAAATATAGTTTACTGGACAAGTTTCGTAAATTCTTCTTTAAACATGGGACTCACTAACGATCCTACGTGTACAGTTTGATATCCGGGAATGTTCATCATAATATCCTGTCGCTTCAGTACAGATGACAACTGCCAATTCTGCGCATGGTGCAGGCTGTCAGATAAAGTTTTCTCCCCACTTTCCACAGGGAGGGGGGGGGGGGAAGGGGCACTAAAAGTTTGCAAGACGTGACGTCCTATTTTTTATTCGGCTCCTATTAACACCCACCCACCCACTACGTGCAAATTTTCTACTACCGTTCTCTGACACCCACCCCCCCCCCCCCACTCTCCCATTAAAATCCAAAATAAGCTTATAAACATAGTAGGCACAGCTGTCTTTAGGGGGTTTTCATAATGTTCTTAACCCTTTACCCAACGTAACGGCCAAAAAAGGCCACCGCTATTCTCAAAAATCGCCAATTAATTTTTATTATTTTTTCATTTTTTGTTCCAAAAACATAGGTTATGACCCCTCATTGGAACGAGCTCGTTCCAGTGAGGGGTCATAACCTATGTTTTTGAGACAAAAAAAAATGAAAAAAATTAGTTATTCAATCATTTTTTGGCAAATGTCGTCTGCTTTTCATGTTAGGTAAAGGGTTAAACTGGTACCACCAATTTAAACCTCTGTGGGCTGCTGTGGGCCCCAATCTACAAATGACAAGCTGTTCATTATCAGGCTTGGCCAGAGCAGGTGTACATATACGGGAACAAATTTTGTCTGCACATTTTCTACATTTTCGAACAAAACACCCACCCCCTACTAACGTGTGACATTTTCCCAGTCTAAGCCCAATATTCTCACATATAAAGCCTCCTGATGTATTTATGTTAAGAGTGTGATGTACAACATCATCTTGAAAGGTTTGAAACACAAATGATGGTATATATTAGCTGATATATTGATATATTTTAAAAAAAATTCAAAAAATTGCACAAGTTGGAAATGCACATTTTTGGCGCACTCAAGAGACCCACCCACACCCACGTCACGTCTTGCAAAGTTTTGGTAGCCTCCCCCTGCTTCCCATGCAAGATATGCGTGTCTCCCGTGAGAAGGTCATGTGCGGTAGCTATCTAATCTCACAATACCCACGTAACAGGCTTATTAGCATATTTAATAAGCGCAGGACTGTTCAATCATCGCACTTTCTTCTGTAAACAAACAACATGGTGTCACGTTTCGGAAATATTAGCAGACGAACGTTTGTTTGCGCAGGACTATTCAATCATCGCACGTTCTTTTGTAAACGAACAACACGGTGTCACGTTTCGGAAATATTAGCAATGGCATGAGTATTGTATTTGATTTAATGAGAATTTTAATGATTTAATGAGAATTTTATTGGATACATAAAACCCGTATCATCTCCTCTCGTTCTATCTTTCTGCGCTGGCACTCGTTCCATATTAACGACCGCGTTCACACATCGTGGAGTTCTGTGTTTATTACACAGCTCTCTGACATTGAATTCGTTAATTTAAAAAAAAATAACAGTTCTCACGTCTGCTTGAAATAAAAACAGAAACAAAATTCAGTTATAATTGGCAAACGTGTGGCACTGATAGATCGATACGTAAACAGAAAAATACAAATGAAAAGTGTGTCCAAATAGGTTATTTGTTCGTATTTTTAAGAAATTAAGCTGCCTTTATCTGTGAGATGTTCGCTTCAAAGTCAGGACTTGCGTGTTATAAAATCACTCCCCTCACAAAAATGGGCGGATTTTAGTTTGATGGATCTATGGCGTCAGGGAGAAAAGTAGTCCATCAACAAAACTCTCATGGAACACGAACACATGTTCGGTGCGAATTTGTAAATATCGAACTGAAAGAAAGGTAATAGACGTGTAATACAACCTGTAGTCGAACCCCGTCTATCAAATACAAACTTTAGGTACGAGGCTTACACTATCGGTTACAAGAGAAAATGTATTTCAATTTAACCCTTTACCTAACATGAAAAGCAGACGACACTTGCAAACAAAATTCTTGAATAACTAATTTTTTTTCCATTTTTTGTCTCAAAAACATAGGTCATGACACCCTCGTTGGAACGAGCTCGTTCCAAAGAGGGGTCATAACCTAGGTTTTTGAGACCAAAAATGAAAAAAATAATGAAAATTGTGTGGTGATTTTTGTAGATAGCGCTGGTCGGTTTTGGCCGTTACGTTGAGCAAAGGGTTAATGTAGACATCCAGAGCTTTGCACAACACAGATGAAGTAAGTGCTGACTACATAAAATACTGAAGTCAATAAATAAACGGTATATCCAATACCAGGCCTGAAAATAAGCAGTCTGACAATTGCATAATGAGGTCCCCAGAAGGTGAATTTGATGATGTTATCCCATACAGTGGGCCAATTTATCCTCTGGGAACCTCTTTCTGTTTAGTTTTGAGACCCTGATTCAGATTGAGGTTCACAGAGGGTAAATTTAGTGATGCTACCCTGCTGTGCAGGGTAGCATCACTAAATCCACCCTCTGGTGACCTCATTTTGCAGATGGCAGTCTGCTTATTTTCTGGCTTGTCCAATGCAGACTACAACCGCCATGCCTTTCTTCACCTGCTCATACCTTCCGCTGATTTTATTTATTTATTTAATCTTATTTGTTTTACAAGATTGGCGAACAAGTTATGCAACTTATATTAACACCTCTCCTTGGCCCAATGGCGTAGGTGTGTGGGGTGACCTTCGTAGCGGCATTGCTCCAACAGTTTTGATGAGGGACGCGATAGTGTCCTAACGATAATGATCGCCTGCGCATTATGTGTTCCCTCAGTAACAAAGTAAAATTTTTTTTTAATTTCATTCGTTTTTCTACCCCCAAAAGAAGTCTTATTCCCACTCACGCTCGGCGAATATGGTATTCCACTCCCAGCATCGTATTCCACTCTCAGCGATGACGGACCATTTTTTTATGTGTTCTGAAAGTAACCACAGATTCAACTATAAAGGGTTGTTTTTGGAAAACAGATAAGGAGAAAAATAAAATCAATTCAAAAGTTCACTGCTCTGATTCTAGTATGATTTTATCCTCTCGTGGGCAGCGCGGATTATTTTCCCCGGTCACGTATAATTCTTTCCAGTAAGAAAGGGATCATAAGTTATGTTTTGGAAGTCAAGTAACAAAATAAAGGACGATTTGTGTGTTTAGCGCTTGGCAGAATTATCTGAACGCATAGATTAATTGATTGCGTCTGAGTTTCCATGATCGAAGAAATACAATCGACAAAAATAATATCTGTAAAGCTAGGGACACAATGGTTTCAGTTGTGCATGGCACATACCTCCGGCAACGATTATCGGTTGCGTTCACCGGATCCGTTGATCGCAGTTTTCGAACACTGCTCGATTTTTGCGATGAACGGTTCCGTAAACGCAGGTGAAATTCCATTTTGTGACGTAAAATCGGGGAAGCCCTCACTACAACCATGCCGCGTGCTTACATGAACTTATCAACTGAACAGGCTGGGGACCTAACTGAGGAGGTGAGGAAGAGGCCCTACCTACACAACACACGGCACATATCGATTTAAGCGGAGGTAATGGGTGAAGCTTTCCTCATCGTCATACAAATGTCTCATTACTAAGTTCGCAAATACCCCTTGTTCCTTGCTCTTTTTTACGATAGGATGCGCCCAGTATCTTCTTCTCTTCCTCTTCTTGATGATATTGTAAGCAAGAAGGACAATAAGTAGATCTTCTTCACTCGATGAGCTCATGACGGCAAAAGTATTTGTCTCATCGACCGTTTTTGACGCTTGTGTGTGTCAGATGTTGCCGCATGGTTGCCGTCCGTTCAACGCATCCGATAAATGGATCCGGCAAACGCAATGCGATAAACGGTGGTATGTGTCCCTAGCTTTACATGTTAAATGTGATTCTGACATATCACGAAATGCTTGTTTACGTCCGAGTTGTACGAGTTGATTTGACGCATCGACAGCTTTGTGAATCACTGTGATAATCGAAATAGTATATATATTAGGGAGGGTGGGCCCTTCTCTGGGGTCACTGTGGTGAAGAATAGAAAAATGATGCTTTGTTTGGTCATTCAAGAAAAAGATGTAAGGTAACCACCCAGAAATATGTGACAAATGTATATTCCACAACAATGTTTAAAATTCTGTGGGTCGTCCTTTGTGGCAATTCATATCGATCGCCCAAAGGAATTTATCCACGAAGAGACAAATAGATTATATGAAACTATGCTGGCCTGCGCTTTCCCCATTGATAAACAAGTCAGAAAATAAGCAGGCTGTCCTCTGCAAAATGAGGTCCCCAGAGGATGAATTTAGTGATGCTACCCTGCAGAGCAGGGTAGCATCACTACATTTACCCTCTGTGAACCTCAATCTGAATCAGGGTCTCAAAACTAAACAGAAAGAAGTACCCAGAGGATAAATCGGCCCACTGTATCGTTGCGATAATTTAAATATTTTTTTATATTAGGGAGGATGGGCTCTACTCTAAGGTTACTGTGGTCAGGAAGAGAAGAATGATGCTTTGTTTAGTCATTCGGCAAAACAAATGAAAGATAACCACCCAGAATCGTGTGACAAATGCGTATTCGAAAACATTTTTCAAAATCATGTCATTTCCAAAAGACACGTGTGTAGTCCTCTGCGCCCATTCACCCGGTCCTCTGCAGGAATTTATCCACGTGGGCACAAACACAATATATGAAACTGTGCAGGCATGCGCTTTCCTCATCGATCAAGATTTGCTATATCTATGGGAAAAGCACTAGAAAAGTCCGCATCCTTTCAGTCAGTGGACCAACGGGTGTCAGCGGGTGGTGCATCAACAGTAATGTGTTAACCATTCCTATATTTGTTTTCCAAAATGTTGAAAAAATGACTGCGAAAAACTTGCCTCTCATTGTTTTAGTATTAATTGTGTAGAAAAAGAGAGCAAGTTCCCTGTTTCCCATATTTCTAAATGCGGTGCCCGTTTAATGTACACAAACCAGTCATGACCTAACCCTGACAATGCAAGGGTTCAGTTGAGTATCGATGATGTCGACAGATGTGATTATACGCTTGATGTACTGTCTTCCGCATCATCCGTACGAATCCAGTTGTAAAGTCGGTGTAAATGTAGGTTATACGAGCCCATATGTATTCTTTAACGGGTTACACATCATTTTTTAGAATATTAACCACACAGTGTTCTAATTACACGTCTAACCTCGGTCAGTGAAGCGTCGCCTAAAGCTTTTGTTGTTCGTTCCTTCCAGGTGTTCCTCTCCTCCACCCACGGAACTGTCCAAGGTATGAAACTGGCATTTGACAAAATCGACATAGTGTGCCTCCAAATGTCCTCGTGTTATCTGAACATTGTGTTTGATACCCATAAATTATGCGACTCCCTTTTGTCAGAGAGCAAAGGTAGAGAAGAGTTATGGAACGGGAATAAAACAAAACTCTTTTCCCACTTTGCTTTCACATGGTTATCTCCCATGATGTTTTCAATCTTCCATTATATCGCAGATGAGCGTGTAGTATAATTTTGATGAAGGACGCGATAATGTCATAACTATAGTGATCACTCGCGCATTATGTGTTCCCTTGGCAACAAAGTAAAGGTTTATTTTATTTTCATTTGTTTTTTCCCCGAAAACATGTCGTATTCCCACTCACACTCTCCAAAAATGGTATTCCACTCCCAGCATGGTATTCCACTCTCAGCATCGTATTCCACTCTCAGCGATGGGGGACTATTTTTTTTTACATATTTTGAAAGTAACGACAGAATCATCTATAAAGGGTTGTTTTGGGAAAACAAATGAGGAGAAAATAAAATAAATTCAGAAATTCACTGCTCAGATTCGAGTACAATTTTAGCCTCTTGTGGGCCGCGTGGATTATTTTACGGTATTTCTTTAAACCCAGCATTATGTTTTCTGTCCAGGGAAAACCGTATGAAATTTTACCAGCATGCTTTGTCAACTTAATTCCCTTTTGGCTTCCATGACGTGTTTGAAATGGAACTCAGTCATTTTCAATAACAAAAATGAAACGCGTCGAGGAGCATACCACATTACACACTAACAACGACTTGTGGCGCGGTGGCGTCGCGGTAACCGGTTCTCGTCAGATCACCGAAGTAAAGCAATGTCAAGCGCGGTTAGTAGTTGGATGGGTGACTATTTCAGCGACATATTCGCTCTCCCGCGTTGTGTCTTTGGGCAAGGCACTTAACCCCGATTGCCTACATCGGGGCATGATGACTGTGTGTACTAAGGCGTACTGCACGTCGATGGTGCGCATGTCTTCAACCAATCTAACCCTGCCTGTGCCGCGGTGCAGAGTTACGATGTTAGAAAGCTGACAGCTGCTCGTCGTTGCTCGGTGGTTGTCTCCGGGTACTCCAGCTTCCTCCACCCATAAAACTGTCACCGACATGAAATGACCCTGACTGTTAAAGTGTCGCTAAACCCTAACAAATAAATAACTAACAACGGCTTACGATTTTGTGGTATGCTGACTTCTGTTTTGTTGGGAAGGCGCGGTCCTGGTGGGAGTTTATTATCCCATGCTCGCACATGTTACTTCCTGTGAAAAGCCTGTATGTTAAATGTTAGCTTTTAACCACATTACCGGTGTATAGCCTCTACTGCGGTTAAAAAAATTTACACCCAAAATCGGAAGTTCATCCAACTTGACCCTTGGCTTGACGCAATTTGCCAACTTCGATACATTCACACTTCGCGATGTTTCATTCAGACATACATTTTGCGGTACTATCTACTACGTGCAATGACTTATTAAGTTTAAAATACATACAATTAAATATTTAAAATAAAATTAAAAAAATTGTTAATAATAATTTGACTGAAAAAGCAAGGTAAATTCAAACAACTTTGTCGATGTGTCTGGCTGTCAATCAAGCATTCGCGCACAGCCGAAAGTCTCTCCACCGGCGCAGATGTAAACAAAACAAACCCGTGTGTTTCTGATAGAAAGTGTCGTTTTTTCTCCATTTTAAGTGACAAAGTCGATTATATGTTAAGAGCATGGTATAAATAAAACAAATATGTACTGGGGTTGGTAACCAGATTTAAACCACTCGTAGAATAGGGGTTTTAACCACTCGGAAAGCCGAGTGGTTAAAACCCTTATCCTACTTGTGGTTTAAATCAGATTACCGGCCCTAGTACCTATTCATTCTATATTTAACCCATTCGCGTATATTTTGAGACATGTTCACTCAAACTGTATTCAACGAAATTTGAATCCTGAGACTAATTGTTTTTGAAAAACAAAATGGTAGAACTAAGCTGGTATTAACAGATTATCGGATCAGCTTTCCTCTGGCAGTAATGTCAAGCACTGAATGGTCAAAAATAGGTACAGCCGTAATGGATGTGGCTGTCAAGCACAATGTTCAATTCGAACTTCAATCCTATGGTCTGCAAAGAGCTGCGAGGAAGAAAAACTTGGTCAGTACATACTATGACCAAGATCGATGTCACAGATAATGGCACGTGAGTCTGGCCACTGAAGTCTGTGTAATATATCGCAGTAACCAGTAGATCCCAAAACACTGCAATTCCATGCTCTGCACTCAGCAGTATGTCACGGGCGAACTGTTCATTTCAGAGCAATCCATTTGTCCACGTTATACCATACAGTTCGTGACGTTTTATGATTCTTATACGTCATTATACTGACCTGATTTAAGATTTGTTTACCGAGGCTTTCAGCCGTGAGGAGCAAACTTTCTGAAAATATCTGTCCACCGAAATAATGGAAGTCATTAATCGTTTTGTTAAGTAACACCCTCCTGCCATTGGGAGTAATATACTCCCCCACCCTCACCGAAAAAAAAAGAACAAAAAAAAAAAACTCGCAAACAACTTAGCTACATTTCGCAGCATGATGCGCTTAACGTAATTCAACCAAATGTCGTGCTTGGCTGCGTCAATAACTACAACTCGAAACCTGTTTCACACAGCTTATTTGATTGGACAGAAGTATCCAACATCAATGGTCACAAGTGCACTAAAGAAATGAGTTTGGCATCAAATATATAGCATTTATTCACCTAGTTATTTATTTGTCAGGTTTAGTTTTTTATTATCTATAATTTTAACATTTGTGCGTTTATTTTCATTTAAAGTACTTAAAACAACCAGGTAATACTAATTTAAATATAGTACTTTGAGCGCTACAAGGTGTCATCTGCAATGCTTTAGCATTGCAGATGGCACCTTGTTACACACAGATGACGATACATGATTAGTTTGTTCATTTTTACAATCAGATTCCTTTTGACACTAAAATCTTTCATGTGGCTCAAAAAAAAACAAAAAAAAAAAAATTACCAGACACAAAAATTTCTCTTTGCACCAACAAACTTCGGGCCAGCTTAAGCACGGGATTTATCATCTGTTGAACTTTGCTATTGCGGGTTAACTCAATCCGGGTACTTTTATAACAAATAGGGTGAAGTCAAGCTTTTTACGAAATAAATTATTATTCTGTAGAATTTTATAGATGCTTTGACCTGAACTGAATTAATCTTGATTTTTATGGTGACTCGTGGTTGCTATGAGCCTGGTGGTGGGTTGTGGGCTTCTAACAGGACGGAGATATGTTTTGAGATTCTGTGTTCGATTCAATGAAAGTAAATCTAATTACACAAATGGGCCTGACAACTGCCCCAAATCACCAAAAAAAAACAAATAGATTTTATTTGGTTCGGATTCCCAGGGAACCCTCCTTACAAGGGTGGCACGCAGTGCTATAGGACCGTTTGGGTGTAGTTCTTTTGAATAAGATAATCTTTACTGGCTCGGATCCTTTTGTATACCATGACGGTGTAGTTCCTTTGTATAAGAGAATCTTTGCTGGATCGGATTCTTTTGGACACCACGTCGGCGTAGTTCCGTTCTATAAGAGTATCTTTACTAGTTCGGATCCTTTCGGAATCCTCCACTTCTATCTTTTTTTTGCTACTCTTATCCTAGCATTCTATTTAGTCTTAACTATTTCTAGTCCCCGCCTTTGTCGTCCAAAAATCAGACTGCTCCATGTCCAGTAGTCGTTATCTACCTACAGGGTTATCTCCTTGTGTACAACGAAGGCCTGTGTGGTTCCTAAGTCTGAACCTTGAGCGAATAGTCCCTGGAACAGACGTTGCTTGGACGACTGGAATCTTATTGAAGAAACAAGCCATCGAGCAGTGACTTGAACATGCATTGCTCGAACGAGGCGAATCTAATCGAGCAAATACGACATCGAGTAATTACTCTAATAGGTAACTCCTCTTCGACTCATCTCGGTATTGGAGTATATTTTTGATATGGTGATGTAGTACCGGAGGTTACCAAATGTAGGATGATCAAAAATCCTAGCACCGATCAGCTTCTGGTTTCAAGATTAACCCATGGCCGTCATAGGTCTAAGACCACTACCGCTGGCGATCAAGTCTTTAACAGGTTCAATGAGACTGCTTCATTTCCCCTTAACTTGTACCACCTTATACAGAGTGTAAATCCCTTGTATAATACAGATAGTCATAGATAGTCAAAAGAAACGAACCCGTAAGTGGGATTCCTAGCCAATTTCGTAAACTGGGATTTCGCACTTTTTTACAAACTCTCGGAGGTATTTCCTTTCCCAAATAAAAAAAGTGATTTCTGTTTAAAAAATGCTTTTACAGTTAACACTGCCTTATATAGCAAGGTTTGTTGTAGAGTTTGGTCTTTGTTCTATTCGTTCACTTCATCTTCGTTCGCAGCAATCTTTGTTCACTTCCCTTTTTTCAATATGTCGTCGTCCGAGTGCTAGAATGTCCTATGTTCCCTATGGGACATAGGACATTCTAGCACTCAGGCGACGATGCGTTGTTTCCACTGTTTTTTTTTATATTGATCGATTGTGAAACATTGTTGTAGATTTTGGTTGTACTAAAATATCTTCTCGGTTATGGTTTTGGATTCGATTTTCTCTTCCATGTCTCTATTGAGGGCCTAGCGGAGACAAAAAGATTAATTATCAAGCGTTGTGCAACGGTACCCATTTAGTCACACTTGCGCTTAAAATAAAATTTGATAATATTACGTCTCCATAGACGACCCATAATTCGTCGCCTGAGTGTTAGAATGTCCTATGTCCCCTATGGGACATAGGGCATTCTAGCACTCGGAAGACGAATTGTATCCGGAAAGTTTTTATCGTGGGACATTCCAAAAAGTGATTTTACAATGTTTCATGTTGTGGTGAGAGCTTTCATTTCACATACACATTTTTCTAGGGATGAGTAAAACTGGAAAAACAAAATATCGATTAGGATTTACCCTAAATAAATTATCTCCCCTTTGTTTCCAACTTCTTTACAAAACACTTCCACAAATTACGCTGACTGACAACAATTAAGACAAAAATAAAGATAAATAAGAAATAGTAGGAAATGTTTTTTAAACAGTATCAACTTTTTGTATCGATGTTAACTGTAATTGTTGGTAGAACCTGTTTAACCCCACATAATAGTGTAGTGTTATTCTAACAAATGGTTTAGTTCATCAACAATTTGCCATACCTTTGTAGAATGCTAAAAGTATAAAAGGATATAATTGCCTTAGTGTCTGCATTTTTCTTAATTCTTCTCTACACTGCCCCTTCCCCTTCTGGGCACACATTGAGTGGTGTTTTCTTTAGAGTGCAAAAAGAGACAACTAAATAATCAGCCAGGAACCCCCTTACTGGAAACCTCCTGTTGTCCATCTGTGGCTATAGATGTCATACAAGGGATTTAAACTCGGTATAAGATGGTATGTGTTGGGGGAAATGAAGCAATCTGATGGAGCCCGATAAAGACCTGACCGAGGGTAGAGTTAAGTTGAGAGATAGCCAGCAAGCCCGTAGTAGTGCTACAAGTCAGCGTTAATAGTACAAGGCTGCAAGAATGCAATGGTGGAAGGAACCCATCGTATTGGTTGACTAGAGTAGAAGTTGACCATAAGACAGATGATGGTGACCATGGGTAAGACACCAATAGTGATTTTAGACCAATGGAGGCCATGGATTGGTCTAAAAAACAGAAACAAATCATGTGCTGGGATCGCTACCTCCCGTCCTGTTAGAAGCCTTCAAATCTCAAAGCAGCCATGGGCCACCATAGAAAACAAGATGACGAGCTCCAGAAAACGAAATGAACGACGAAAACACATGTCCCCCTGACAGCACACACACTTCGTATCACTACGGGGATTGCGTCACAATGTGGACGGCTACGTCGCCTATCATGATAACTACGCGTGACGTAACTAGGTCACGTGACTATGATATCACATGCGGGGTCCCAATGAGGCCCAATCCATTGCTGGCATTAGTAGGAAAGCGACGGATCGTCCCCCATTGGATCGAGCTGAAGCTCGAGCGTGGCATCATAGTCTCGAGACCCAGTTACGTCATGTTTGGCTGTTGTGATAGCTCACGCGAGAGTCCATGTTGTGGCGTAATCCACATAGTGATACGTGGTCTTAGTACACATGCACAGTGCATGTTGTTGGGATGACGAGTGTTTCCGTAGTCTATTTTGTATACTGGAGGTCGCCATCGTAGTTTCTATGGCGGCACGTGGTTGCTATGAGCCCGGACGGCTTCTGAAAAGGATGGGGAGTATGTTCTGGGGTGTATTCCTTTGAATAAGAGTAAATCTAATTACCTAGAATCCTCGTATACTTCGTAGAATTACCCATCTAGACTCGACAATCTCACCAAACCACCCCAAAAAACCCCACCCCAAATCAGGGAAACGAACTTGACCAAGCCACCATATATAACTAATAATAGTAGCTCGTTGTGCTATAAGGCGCATTCCTTTGTATAACAGTCAATCTAATTACCACGAACAAACCGCCAAACCACCAGAAAACACCCCAAAACTACGTAACGGATTTAGCGAATCCACCATCTTGGACTTACAATAGCAGCACGTAGTGCTATAAAGCGCGGTTTTTTTGTATAAGAGTCAATCTAACTACCCAGAATCCTCGTTTTTGTGTCTATCCCGATCTATTCTGTGGCTTATTCTTTTATTCCCTGGCATGTTTTTCCTATTGTCGACCCTATTCTAACTATCCTAGCAATCTATCTAGTCCTAGCTTCTCTTCCACCTATCTCTTGTTCTCTGAGCCTGTCCCGACATCTACTCTCGTACAAGTCTTGTAATGACCAGTCAGATTGCTTCATTCCCGTAATCTATACATACCCATACAGAGTTATCTCCCATGCATATAACGAAGTCCTGATTCCAAAAGCCAAGAGCCGATTGAGCAGGGACAAATATTACTCGAACGACGCGACTCTTATCAAGCAAATAAATCTTCGAGTAATTGCTCGAATTAGTGACCCCTCTTGCGACTCTTGTCCTCATGCGAATTATGATCCGGAACATTCAACCCCTAACGACAACAAACTCGAAAACAACCTTTTGTGAAAAAGAAATGAACGTTATTTCACAAATGGTCATCCGTGGACTTGTCCGAAGGTTCAAACCGTTGGACTTGTCCGAAGGTTCAAACCATTGTGTACAGTCGTAATTAAACCCTAAAGGGTTCATGCAATACAGGATGGCTGCTAAGTGAACGCGTCGTATAGATCAGTCAATATTTGCAACTTACGGCCCCAAGCCTGCACATTTGAAATATTACTTGGTCTACCCTCAAATAATGATTATGGGCTATCCCCATTGCTGCCATAGAACTGACTTGGAATACACCACCAGAGTTCAACGGGTTAAACTTCCTTTATTTCAGTATGATTGCTATTCTCAAGTAGGGTGTGAAGTACTTATTTCACATGAGTATAGGACTCCTTACAGTTATTTTGCCGGAATATCTATTTTTATGGACTTCACATCTCATTATTACAGCTAATGATATTTCGTATAAATTCTTTCTCCTTTTCACAAATGTGCACAATTTTTTTTCAGTCCTTTTTGTAGATTTATTTATTTTCTGGTCTTTAAGGTTACATATAGAATATACCCATAGTAGCTTGGTGTACCAAATGTTCACCACTCGTGGTGAACATTTGGTACACCAAGGTACTATGGGTATATGCTATATATATGTCGCAGAGGCGTGTAATAAACACAAACCGCCACGCTATGAGTACGTTCGTCAATGCAGCACTTATGCCATCACGGACGAATAGAACTCGAGGCTGTGCATATCCTTCCGCGGTGGTACTATTTCCGTGTCGACGTATGTATTCACACATCGAAAAATAAGGGAACCGTCATAATGATATAGAATAACGCATCGATTACACACAATGCAACAATGTAATTTCTACGAAACTATATCAGCTCTCGGTAATATCTACAAACGACCAGCGACTGTGTTTCTGCGAGAGAATTAACTTCAGGGCCAGGAATTGAGGATTTAATCGTTGGTCCAAAGCGGCTCGACAAAGATGGAGACGCATCGACCAAGAACTCAATAGCGTAAGGTCTTAAAATCTAAATAGTTAAGGTAATCCGGTGGTTAACTCTGTAATTTAAGCTCAACGGCGACACTTGTCAAAACTTTCCTAAACAACTAGATATTTTCATGTTTTGTTTCTAAAACATAACATATTTATTACACGCCTGTTCTGTGAAATTCCCATCTATAGCAACACTAAACCATGCAGAAAATGACAATCCATTCCGCACACATATGCCGAACGGAAATCGTTGAACACAGACGATTGATCGCCCGAATCTGAACCGATTGCGAAATAACTAAATAAAATGTCTAAAACCAAAGGATGTGGCGAGATTAATGTGTATGAAAATAGTGAAGAAATGGAAATGATGTATGAAGGGGATAAAGAATATCTAGAAGAAGAAGAGTATGAGTACGCAAATATGGTTGGCGATAATGACATGTGTTTTTTTTTTGTCAAATGAATTGCTGAGTGTCCTTCTAATAAGTTTTTCTTATAGACGTGAAGGCGTGTAATAAACACAGAACGACACGCGCGTGTGAATGGGCTAATCGATATTGCTCCTGTGCCATATCAATTACCCTATTCACACGCGCGTGTCGTTCTGTGTGTGTCTTTTTTGGGCGCGCTTTACAAACTCGTTGAAATAAGGGATCAGAACTGAGTTCTGACAACCGAAATTGATAAAATATACTAATTTGAATGGCGATGATTGTGAATTGCACCGGTCGGATATCTCCATAATGTAATCGAACTTCCAGACAGACGGTCGTACTATGTAGAGAAAGTTCAATATCGAATTATCTCAACCAGCGTAAAAAGAAGCTGAACACTCCAGTCTATTTTGTTAACTGTGGGAACAGGTTGGGTACGCTGATCTCCAGTTCTCGTATACGTGAGGTTCCAATGATAAGACACTCGAAAAAATGTGTACGAATACTTACTTTCATCCATAAGTAACAAGTAGTTACAGTGAATGTGGTCTGTGATTCGTTGCCCAATCATGATTGAAGGTACCCCCGGTTGTCCCGCTTGACAAGTAGAACAGAAGATCCAAACATGGAGAAGCTTTGGAAAAAAACAAACGTCATATTTTCCAAATAGCCTGGAAAACGTCTATCCACACAAGTACATTAAAATGCAGTTAAGAACAAGTAGGCAAAGCAGGCCTGCAAGAGTGGACGAAAGAAACTAAGTTTCAAAACGGTGCAATTACGGTAGGTTCCGCTCATGAAATGAAATGTATGAAAAACGGTCTGCAACTACAAAATACGATCGCGATTGTTCAGTGAACGTATTTGTGAATTTTGGTATCAGGGGTTATTTGGCCCTATATTTAATGTACTTGGCATCCATATACGCACGGTGTGATTCACAAAATTCGACATTCAAATTTTATTTCTTTTCAAAAGTTTGCCTCCAAGTCATATTATATGGCACCTTATTCGTGCGAGCCTATCGACTACTTCCAAACCTGGATCATAACTTATGTGTTTGAGGCAACAAATAAAACTTTTCTTGTGCCCTCTCACGTGGTAGTTTAGCTACCGTGTGCTCTCTTTTTACAGACCAATGCAAACTTAAAAATAAAAATTAAATGGGTGATGTCTGATATTTTACCTTAGTTAATAAAATTTATAAATTTGTCCTTTGAGTGCAACAAAGCTTTGCAATGCTCGCACTGCAAAGCCTTCTTGCACTCTAGGGACGGAATAAACCACCACCCATGATATTCTGTAGATTATGAGGCCTAAACATAAAACAAACCAAAAACATGAACTTTTGACGGCAATGAAATAATTACAAATATAAAAAAATGAAAAACACCCGCCCGTGTGCAATTTTACAAAAATTGACATGTGAAACAGATGATCTACTTAGTTTAGTTTAAAAATATTTTATCCGCACATTTTTACAGCAAATCGGATCTGAGGACAAGTACATAACACTTAGCAAACCCCACTTTCCGTTTCAAGTAACAAAAATAGTGCGGCAAAAACAGTAATAGAAAAAACAATATTATACACAAACAATATAGATGATTACAGAAATGTAACAAATAAGTCATATAAGAAGTGTTAGAGAGTTAGATAGTGATAAATAGAGAGAAAATAAAAGATAGAGAGAGAAAGAGAGAGTGGATGGGGAGGCTTCACAAAAATATATTGAACACAAGTACGAAAATACGAATATTGAACACCCTGATTCACCTGAGTAACTACTCAAGAGTTCCGGTTCACAACTTTATATTGCCTTCTTCATTCGAACATACAAGCAGTAATAATAATAATAATAATAATATTAATAACAATAATAACAGTAATAGTAATAATTATTTATTGGGGTATAGGGGGCGCGGTGTCGATGCGGTAACCGGTTCTTGTCAGATCACCGAAGTTAAGCAACATAGAGCCCGGTTAGTCCTTGGATGGGTGACCGTCTGAGCGATCGATTCGGACTCCCGCGTTGTGTCCTTGGGCAAGGCACTTCACCCCGATTGTCCACATGGGGACATGATGACGCCCTGTACTAAGGCGTACTGCACGTCGATGGTGCGCATGTCTTCAACCAATTTAACCCTGCCTGTGCTGCACTGCGGAGTTACGATGTGGAGGAGCTGGCAGCTGCTCGTTGGTTCTCTCCGGGTACTCCGGCTTCCTCCACCCGTAAAACTGTCACGGTCATGATTAGCCACTGTGCATAAGTATATGACCTTAAACACTAATATATAAATATAAATAAATAAATTGGGGTATAAATTTCGTCTACTTTATGGGGCCTTACTGATGTTTTTTTTTTCCAAGTGTTCTCTACTGGTCGAGTTAACCCTTTACCCAACGTAACGATCAAAACCGGCCAGCGCTATTCTCAAAAATCGCCAATTAATTTTCATTATGTTTTTCATTTTTTGTCTCAAAAACATAGGTTATGACCCCTCATTGGAACGAGCTCGTCGAGCTCGTTCCAATGAGGGGTCATAACCTATGTTGTTTAGACCAAAAATTGAAAAAAATAGTTATTCGAGAATTTATTTTTTGCAAGTGTCGTTAGCTTTTCATGTTTGGTGAAGGGTTAAGTAAATAGTTAACCCTTTGAACTCGAAAGGAGGGGGCGCGGTGGCTCAGTAGGAAAAGGTGCAGGCTGCAAGCCGAGAGGTCTTCGGTTCGACTCACACCTGCGGCAACCGCGTTGTGTCCTTGGGCAAGACACTCCATCTCCATTGCCCGCGTGGGGGCACGGTGGCGTTGTGTACTAAGGCGTACTGCACGTCGATGGTGCACTTGTCTTCAACCAATGCTAACCCTGCTTGTGTGGAGTTGGTATGTTGGGGAGCTGACAGTTGCTCGCGTTGCTCGGTGGTTCTCTCCGGGTACTCCGGCTTCCTCCATCCGTAAAACTGTCATGGTCAAGATTGGCCATTGTGCATAAATATGTGACCTTAAACACCAATAAATAAATAAATAACTCGAAAGGACGTTTTTCGGCATCATTGTCACAATACGACCTGTATTCATAAAATACATAGTTACACACTGAATTTGTGTCATAGACCAGTCGTGATTTCCAACGTGTAGCCCCAAGGCTGATTTGATCTTGCCCCAAGTAACGAATATATATTCTTCCAATTGTTGACACTGAATTGACATGGAAGATACCCTCAGGGTTCAAAAGATTATGTGGTGGAGATGTCTGACCATTATTCCAATCGCCTTCAGATGGAACCCAGTGACATACATAAATTACACAATCTGGCACAAGAGTTTGTGGGAAAATTGGAATTATGTCAGACAGTTTACTTCAGAGCGGTCTTTTCACGATGACAGTAATAATAAATAACCTGTGAATGAGAGTTAATGCGATTACGTTTATTTCGACCGGGTTGGTCTGCAAGGCCTATTATGTATGTGAGCCGAATGAATGAATGAATGAAGTTTATTCAACAATATACCAAATTCACATGTTAGATTTGTACAGAAAGATTTTCATATATAAGGTATAGTGGTACATTGTTAGGAGACAACATAGCCACATTGGCTGTCTTCCTGTCGTCCCCGGGAAATATGTAAATAAAACTACACTGTCATGGAGTAGACTGGAATATGTCTACAATTACCACTGCCTATGGCTCAACAGTAGAATAACTGATGAAAGAAAGAAAGACCTCGAATCTATATTTGGCCCTCCAACCATCCTGATTGAAAGATTACACAACATGTGCAGACATTTTATGTTATGGTTATTCTGTGAGTCAAATTAAATTAAGTTAAATTAAATAAGATTAAATTATGTTGAAATAACTCAAATTAAATTGAATTAAATTAAGTCAAATTAAATTAAGTTAAATTAAATTCCCGCCCAACGCAGATAGAAGATGACACCGGCAAAATAAATTATCGAATATCGAATAACCAAACAGTTTCATTTCTCGCCTCAAAAGCACAGCCCACGACCTCCTCCTCCCCCCCCCCCCCACCAGAACAAGTTCCTCGAGCTCACTCCAATTGAGGGGCCATAAGCCGATTAACAAAACATGAAGCAGTTTTGTCCACAAATGAGCTGACTGTGTCCACAGGGAAATGGCATCCGCAATACAGAAGTGGATAATGTCTGCAAGCATAATGAAGAGATCTTTCGGGCCGTGATAGCGTTACTCGTTGTCCTCTCCCAGGTTCTTTCCAAGCAGTTACGCGCTGTGCTCGCGCTGGAGTGGTCTCAGGTACAGGGCGATTTCGCTATTTCTTCAGTTTGTTTTTTGTTATTGTTGTCGTTTCGGAAGGACTCATAATTAGGGCTGTCACGATTTTTCAATTTAGAAATCGATTAATCGTCGCAAATAATCGATAATAATCGATTAATTGTACCTAGATGACCCCCACTCCCTCTCCCTCTCTTTGAAGTCGATAAAAGTGAAGTTCAAGTCAGCTGACCTACCTCAAGTAAACAACGAAGACGATCCTCTTTTAGATATATTCAAAGCTTTGATGTTCTGAACTTTTGAACCGTCAGTGTAATAATCAAGACCGGTCGGCAGTTGCGATATTCGCAACTGCCGACCGGTCTTGATTATTACACTGACGGTTCAAAGATTCAGAACATCAAAACTTTGATGAATGTACCTGGAAGACAAATGCTTCCAACAGCTTCTTGGGGTTTAACATCGATGTTCTTAACCCAATACCTTTAGAAACAATAGTTTTTTCATCCAATTTTCTTTTAATTATTAAACATCTAAAACGGGATACAATTTACCGATTATTCGACAACGAAAAATACTAATCGATTTCGCAACAATCAACAATCGATTAATCGATTGATCGTGACAGCCCTACTCATAATGTTGTAATGGGTAATTTGTGTTCGATCATCGTTCTTGATTTGCATTGGCTGAAGAAGTTTGTAATGCACAACATCAACATTCACTCTGGATATTTGTTTTGGACGTGAACGATCCTAGTAAAAATGTTGTGGCCACAATTTAACATGATAAGATTTTAGTCCTTTTCTTTTCTCTTACGATTTTTTTTTATGTCTTCTGATAAAGTCTAGGAAAGAGGCAGAAAGTGTTTAGTGACTTATCATAAAACACATAACTCCGAATGACATTTTACCAGAGTAATAATTCCAGTGACGAAGAGCATAAGGAGAGTAAACCAATTTATCTAACAATCATATACATTTTGGCTTGAAAACCACGAGAAACGGTACGTATCACATAATGTGTTCCGTTTCCGTATCATATAGACGACACATTCTGATTCCGTATCACATTGCCGACCCGTTTCCGGGAGTGCAACGGGCTATTGTAACAGGTGCATGAATACATTCTACGTGCGTTTCAGTGATCAACTGATTCGACTCAGCTGATCGCATACAAAACAAAACAAAATTCCTTACAATTAGCGACAGAATTATTAATAGCCAATGACCCCCCACCCCCTCCCCTCCCCACAATAAAAGCTGCACAATTAAATATTACACACTTGTAAATTCAAGCGTATCATCATAGGAAGTGATAATGAGAGTGAATAATTTTACAACACAACTTGGAAAATTTGCGGTGATCGCGTTACTCATTGTTTGTTAAAGTGCACAATAATATTGTTCCATAAAATGTGAGTTTTTTAAACTTTTTATCACCCAACATTATGTTCCAAAACTTATTAATAATTTAAGATTTAATCTGTTGATGCGAATTGTTAGATAAATGAATTATCATGGTAATGTGCATGTCCTGTAATTTGCATCAGATTCTCGGTGGTGTCCAAAAATGGGATCACAACTCGCCGGCAAAGCCGGCTCGTTGTGATCCCATTCTGGACACCACCTCGAATCTGATACAAATCAGAGGACATGCACATTATCACGATAATCTGTATTTCAACCAGCAGACTTCCGGGTTCAATCGGGATGTCTACGGACTGAATATTGATTGCGCTACTTTAGCACGGCCACAAAATTCAAAAGTTTTCATCTGGGTTGAACATTCCACACTGCAGCGTTTAGTGACAACCTGTTCTCGACAAAACAGCCATAGAAGATAAATTTATGAATACGTTGTAAAACAAGTAAGTAAAAGTCGTATTTATTTGATACAGAAATCAATAAAATATATACTCTCTTGTCTTTTACGCCAGTCAGGACCCCATCTCGCGAATACAGTATATGTGAAGTGTGCCGAGAATAAGCTTTTATGGAACATTACTGAGAGCGAGCTGTTATAAAACATCCCTTAAGTCGAATTTTTACCTAGGCAGAAATATTCAAGTTTTGTACAAAAAACCATATCATGTGACCCCTCGTTGGAACGAGCTCGACGAGCTCGTTCCAACGAGGGGTCACATGACATGGTTTTGTTTAAATTTTTTGAAAAATAATATTTTTTCAACTGCTGAATTTGCATATTACGCGGGCGGATGCGGCCGATTCGTTGGGTAAAGGGTTAAAGAAACAGATTAAACGTTGATGTTGAGCATTCGAACCTTATTCTGCAAATTCATAGCTCCATGATATTATTACAGGGGTGGCCCACGTCCAGTAACTTCAAAACGACTATCTGGAGTAAAGGTTGGTGTTGAGCATCAGAAATTTAGACGCCAAATGCAAATCAAGAACAAGGTTAATTCGACATAAATTCTACCAACTGCTAACTGCTTTACCCACAACAACTTTATGAGTCCTTCCTCAGTTGGTAGAGGTGCAGGCTGAAAGCCGAGAGGTCCTCGGTTCGAATCCCACCTGCGGCAACCGTGTTGTGTCTTTGGCAAGACACTTCACTCCCATTGCCCAAGTGGGGGCACAGTGACGTTGTGTACTAAGGCGTACTGCACGTCGATGGTGCACCTGTCTTCAACCAATGCTAACCCTGCTTGTGTGGAGTTGGTATGTTGGGGGGCTGACAGTTGCTCGCCGTTACTCGGTGGTTCTCTCCGGGTACTCCGGCTTCCTCCTCCCGTAAAACTGTCACGGTCATGGTTAGCCATTGTGCAGAAATATGTGACCTTAGACACCAATAAATAAATAATGAGTCCTTCCAAAACCATAACAATAACAAAAACGAACAGCAAAAATAGCGAAGTCTCACGTTATCAAATAACATTATTTGGTGACAATCAGCTGTTCATCAGTAATTTTATTACTGTCTATTGGTACAGCATGGAACTTCAACAAATATTGCAGAATACTGGCACTGGCAATGGCATAATGGAAGTAGTCTACTGGAGTATACCAGCACTGAACTATATTAATAATAATAATAATAATAAGGAAATTTTATAAAGCGTAAAATTACAAAGTGCTCTAAAACGTATTATCCAAAAAATATTACGTATGCATTTATCCCAAACTACTGACAAAACAGCTAGCTCCCTGTCTGTTAGGATTGATAGAGGAAATTTTGTGAGGTAATTTTCAACAGACAGATAACTAGATTATTAGTTTAAAAAAGAAGTTTAGAACTGGCTCGAAATTAGCCAAACAGCAGTATGTCTATATAAGTAGAAACTTCACCAAGTTTTCACTGACCTGCATAATCCATCTATATTCCTCCACAATACACCTAGCTTCCGTTGAGCATAAAGGGAATTCCTTTTCCCATACCCAGCACGCCAGTAATAATTAAGTCACCCATCGCAGCTGGAATGACTAAAAACCATCAGTTGCCGATTTTTATTTTCCTTTCTTTCTCAGACAAATCTCGGCGACAATTTCCAATGTTCATGAAATGGCGCACAACTGTTAACAACGATCAGGGCTAAAGAATATCGAATCCGATTTGGATTTTTCGCACTTCATCCAAAATAATTCCCAATTTATCGGCATTTCTGGATCTGTTGATATCAATGCCTGGGCCAAGCCTCATACCTTCAACTTTTGTAAATCCCATCTCTGCCAAAAAAACATGAACTAAAAATGTGGTATCAACTAGGGAAATTCTCATTAGTTATGGTCGATTTTTTGGATAACACTTTTCACACCAACCTCACAAAAATTAAATTTACTCCGATTTTCATAAATTTTACTATGGTCTACAGCTCGAAAAATAAAAGTATTTGCGTTTTTGGATTTGTTTTCGTTTAATGTATTATTGACGTTTTTACATTATTTCATATTCAGGACTCATTTAACCCTTTACCCAACGAATCGGTCTCATCCGCCCGCGTAATATGCAAATTCAGTAGTTGAAAAAATATTATTTTTCAAAAAATGTCAACAAAGCCATATTTATGTGGCCCTCGTGGGAACGAGCTCGTCGAGCTCGTTCCAACGAGGGGTCACATGATATGGTATTGTTGAAATTTTCTGAAATATTTCAAAAAATGATATTTAAAATAATAAATTTTATTATCGTCTGCGTGGTGTAAAGGGTTAAGTCATTTTGCTCTCAGATGCATTGCTCTATATAAATAACACACGCTGCTATGACATTTCACAACCTATTATTGGCACGATGACTCTATTAAATGCAATTGCCAGAATTTGAAATTTCAAATTTTAACCAAAACAGTGTCCATCTTATCTGCCACGTTACTGAATTCTCATCCTCGAATTTTTATAAATTTACTCCCAAAACAGAAATCATATCTTAAAATCCAAACAGATTCTAGTCAACGACAAATTCGTCTGTGGCTCACATTGTGGTGACTTTGGGATGTCAACGTTGCAGAAATTAAACATTATCTGATTTACATAAAATTTAATTATGCAGTACAGAGAAATAATTAACAAACATAGCTGTTTTTTATTTTTAATTTAACATCCCTTGTGACGTTTTTATGTCATTTAGGTTTTTACTCCCATTTTGTGAGCATCCCAACAACTAAAACTGCACCTGATAACCCCATAATCTTTTACGCGATCCAAGAGAAATAAATGAAGTGATGTCTCGTAAGATTTGAATTCACATTGTCAGTTACCATTTAACATTACGATGAAATTCCCACCGACGGTTGGGGAAACGTCAAAATTAAATTTTATGGTTAAAATTCTACACCCTTATAGTACTCATGGTCCCACATACTAAGTTAAATTTTGAAAACCCGACGTCAGACACCGGAAATATAATGTATACCATGTTGGGGCTATACCATTCCATTTTGTGAGCACCCCTACCCCCAAAGAACTCCAACAAATACCATTATATTATTTTGCATGAAGTGATATGTCATCGCTTTTGCAACACAAATCCCACATTTCTTCATTCATGTGGAATACGAAAAGATAGTCTGCTCATGCGATTGTGATTCCCACTGGAACTGCACTTCGAAATGGTATGATGGAATTTGGCAGTGTTCATAGAATAAACGCTGAAAATTTAGAATGGCTGCTCCCAGAACTTTGGACAAAGTCTACTCTAAACAAACGATAATGTTTTCCAAATACGAAGTTTACACAGGAAGGCGAGGCAGTAAGGTTAACAGGCGACTTGGTATGTTATAAGTACCACAGAAACCTTCCTTTCAATGTGGGGTGAATAGTCATTTGTCATTCTTTGTTGGTTCACTTCTAAAAATTCATTTAGGGTTTTCAAAACAATCTAGTCTTTTGTAACATGATTCTGCATAACCCCAAAACAAGTCAAGGCCATCAACACTGTATTGTTTGGAGAGGTGTTAGAGACACCTCCACGCTAGAAGCTTGTAAGAAAACTGACAACTTGACACAACTTCCCATCACTTTCAAAGGTTTGTCAGGTTAAACATGAGTGAAGCATCAGAGGTATATTTGTTTAATTCTCATCACTGGTGGAACACAAATAAATTTTATCACTGAACTGAACTAAAAACATCTGTGCAGGCAAGTACAGTCCAGAACTGTCACCATGTCAAATCACACGTAATTGGTAAATACCTTCTGATTCCCAAGCAGCGGCGCATTCGTTTTTTCGGCCCGCGTTCGTCATATTTATATCGGAGGCAAAATTCAAAATGCATAAAACTATCATAGGGTGTGATTTTAGCGGTATCACATCATAATTTGCGATGCAATATGCCGTATACATTGATACAGTATTGTTATTCTCTTCGCGAAATACAACACGATTCTCATGTGTATGTACGAAATAATGATTTATTCAACTGGTTGAGAGCTGGATTAGTTTTGGTGATCTAAATTTATTCAGCAAAAATTGTTTTATTACAAATTATTGGAGAGTGCCAACAGGCACTCTCCAATAATTTGTAATAGAACAAATTTGTATAAACAAAATATTTTTATTTACGTTTGACTGAATACGAAACATGGGTAAGGAAAATGTTGGCTTTGGCACTGGTATCCTCATTTTTGAAAGGCCTGATTGTGGCTTCTAGTACGCAACCAGTTAAAAAACATTTAGTAATCATACTAACCCTCTCCTTTGTATCACCCACTAACCACATGTACTTCATTCTCCAACCCCACCTCCCCATTTATTATACTCCCAGTAAATGTATTCTGTTAGACTGGTGTTTTGGACATTCTAGTGGAAAGTGTTCCAGAGTCTCCACCATGTCAAACTTACAGATCTGGCACTCCTTGTCACTGGTTTTCCCAGTTTTCCCAAAGCGCCACAAACCGCGACCTTAGCTTGAACCTGAGTCAAAAATGCTCTTTTCTTTGTTTTTCTTGGTGCATTCTCAATTTCTGAGTTTTTCATTTTGGAAATCTTTAGCCACAGGTGTTAGTCTGTCGCGATCGGATCTCAACAACCGCTTATGTGATTACTGTACTGTAGTACAACGGTTTGGTCGAACGACCCGATAAGTCTGAACCACATTTAAAGCTCAAACAAGAACTTTCGACAGGCGTATGTCCTTTTTTTCGTTTCTCTGACGATTTCAGTTGTTTAAGAAATTGGAAGGAAGGTACAACGATGCTTATAGGTTGTTATTTTGCGAACAGTGGTAGGAAAATGGGGTGCAGGTAAGCGTTTATTCTGGCATACTTGCAACTCTTTCCGTGCGACCGAACCAGTTTATGGTACTGTGATTACTTGGTACTGTGATTACAAAAAGCAGAGAATTTCGACCAGGGGCCAACACTATAAAACGTTTTCAACTGTATTTTCTGGAATTGTATTTTCTGCTCGTAACTTTAAATCGGTTAAAATGAATCATGAATCATTAGCATTTTCAAAGATCTGGCAATTTGCCAACTGGCAAATTGCCACATCTTTGAAAATGCTGATGGTTCATCTAAAGCTGTAACTAGAAAATACAATTCTAGAAAATACAATGTAAAAGTCCTATTTTATTTATTTTATTAAGGTTTAACGACACATTAACAGCCAGGGCCATATCATTTCGGTGACAGTTTTACGGGTGGAGGAAGCCGGAGTACCCGGAGAGAACCAGCGAGCAACGACGAGCAACTGTCAGTAAAAGTTCTATAGTTTTGGCTCCGGATCATGAGCTATGTTTTTGAGACAAGGAAATATTCAAGTTGTTAAAGTAAATGTTTTGCAAGTTCAGGCATCTCGGAACTACGTGACGTTTCGTGGTCGTTCATATTAACAAGTGATATCATTTTTGCCTGGCTCACTGAGCTCTCCATTGTATTGTTTTGAGAGATGCCATCATCTGTGGAGAAAAAGAAACAGTTAGAGAATTCCACAGGAGTACCTGTGACTTATCAGTACTAGCATTATCCTTCCACAGGGGAGCGTGGTGGCTCAGTAGGTAGAGGTGCAGGCTGCAAGCCGAGAGGTTCTCGGTTCGAATCCCACCTGTGGTAATCGCGTTGTGTCCTTGGGCAAGACACTTCATCTCCATTGCCCGCGTGGGGGCACGATGACGCCGTGTACTATGGCGTACTGAACGTCGATGGTACGCATGTCTTCAACCAATCTAACCCTGCCTGTGCTGCAGTGCGGAGTTACGATGTTGGGGAGCTGGCAGCTGCTCGTCGTTGCTCGGTGGTTCTCTCCGGGTACTCCGGCTTACTCCACCCGTAAAACTGTCACGGTCATGATTAGCCATTGTGCATAAATATGTGACTTTAAACATCAATAAATAAATAAATAAATAAAAAAATACATATCCTTCCAAGGGGGTTGCTGCATCATCTAGCAAAGACGACCCAAGCACCGAACTCTTCCAATCAAATTTATCTGAACTCGGCAGGAGATTCCTATAGTATTATTCAAATTTTGTTGACTTGTCATTAACGAAATCAGTATCCCCGCTAGGATTGGCTAAACGTGACTTCATACCAATGTTACCGTCATAATATAACCAAAGATGCAAAAAGTGTCATTAAACACCAATAAATAAATATAAGTAGTACCTCGCTAATAGTCCCATAATTGGGTCTTAACTAAAAGAACCAGCGACTTGATATTGTTGCAGACAAATTTGCATGTTTTTCATTTCTTGTTACAATTTGTTTTACAATTCATGGAAACACAATCAAATAATAATAATAATAATAATATATACACTTATATAGCGCACGTATCACAATTTTGAAAGAGTTCCAAGGTGCTTTACAAATAAAATGCAACAAAATTATTTCGAGGGACAAATTTTAACTCAAAATAATGTGGTACTCTACGGTTTAACTATAACTAGGGTCAATGCATTGTAGACGATTGCATTTTTTAATTCTTTCCCTAACAAGAATAGGAGACCACAATAGATAGAACTCTCAACTGTTTCAACAAGAGAGGCCGATTTTCCGGTCCGGGAACACCATACGTCATAATTTTATTAAGTAGGTTGGCTAATAAGTGAACGTGTGCGGTAGAACAATTAATATTTTCAACGTGCAGCTGAAGGCTGCACGTTGAAAATATTAATTGCTCTACCCCCAAATAATGGATATGAACTCTTCCAATTTCTGCCATTTAACTGGCATGGAAGACACCACCAGTGTGGAAAGGGTTAAATAACAACAGTTTTTCATATCTTACTTCAAAAACATACTGTGCGACCCTTTATGGAACGAAATTAACGAGATAGTTCAAATGCGAGTTCAAACATTGTTTCTATGAAACACGGACAGAAAACTAATCGAATTGGAAAGTCAATGTTAGTTAGTGAATAGGGCAAGCCGGATATGGAGTTCTGGGGCCAATGCTATAGAACTTATACAATTGTATTTTTTAGAAATGTATTTTCTAGTTATGACTTTAAATGGGTTGAAATGAACCATTAACATTTGCTTAATATATTTGTTAACTGAATTTTTGTCAATAAAAAAAAAATAAAAAATTTCCAAGATTTGGAAATTTGTCAGTTGGCAAATTGCCATATCTTTTAAAATGCTAATGATTCATTTTTCATTTTAGTCAGTTATATTAATAGGTGGAAAATACAATTCTACAAAATACAGCATTAAAGGTTTTATAGCGGCTCATGGTTAGAAAAACGAAACAGGAGAAATGTACCAGGAGTAATAGTTTTCATCTCTCGCTTTCTTCCTCTCTCGCGCACGCGCTCTCTCTCTCTCCCTCACACACTGCCCGTGTCCCTCATGCATTCCAACATTTAATATAATTATGGAGCGCAAATTTGGCACGCGTTGCTAATTCTGTTTAAGGAGTAATATGGCAAAGGTTTCAATCTTCTGTGATCAAGTCTTTACGAGGTGTGCACTTTGGGGTTTCTCGTCTATCGGATATTCCCCTTTACAGAGGCATTAATGGGGTCATCCAATTTGTATACTCTTCTCGCTGGTCACCATCGATTACATACCATTCTACTTCTACAGCACCGTGCAATTTAAACTGGTGAGCTTAAAAAATAATAAATTTAAGATGGAAAGAATTCTAAAATAAATTGATGCCTGACACCTCGTCCCCTGAGTTCCAATGTGTTCTATGTGCCAGTAAGCACATAGAACACATTGGAACTCAGGGGACGACCTGTATCCGTTGTGCTTTTTCAGGGTTACTTAACTCGTGTACGGAAAACACAATCGGCGGACACCGGTATCAGTCTTGAATGAATGTTATTTAACCCTTTACCAAACATGAAAATAGGACGACACTTGCAAACAAAATTCTTGAATAACTAATGTGTTTTTATTTTTTGTCTCAAAAAGATAGGTTATGACCCCCCATTGGAACGAGCTCGACGAGCTCGTTCCAAAAAGGGCTCATAACGTATGTTTTGGAGACAAAAAATGAAAATACAATTAAAATTAATTGGCGAGTTTTGTGAATAGCGCTGGTCGGTTTTGGGCGTTACGTTGGGTAAAGGGTTAACATCTCTAACAGTAGGATTTATAAGATAAATTTTCGTTGGTTCCAAATTATTATCAGTGATGTGAGGTTTCAATTTTCGCACTGGTGTCCCTGTACAGAGTAAAGTTCACATCAACGCAAATGGCAATTAAAAGGAACTATCATCCCTTGTGTGGGACAAAGCGCGATCTGCAATGTTAAAGCTTTGCGGATAACGCCTTGCTCCAGTCAAGTGACGATATTTTAAGTTACAGGGCGTTTACTTGCCCTGTATGGCGTCATGTCAGGCGAAGTGAGATTAATTTTAATATGGATCGCGCTGAGCCTCTCACGACGCCATACCTGGCAAGTAAACGTCATGTAACGTATTTATCATGCCATCAAACGAATTAAATAATAAATTAAAAGATCCGTTTTTGAATATTAATCAGAAAACTGTCTTTTTATTAGCACGAAAATAGGTGAAAACTTGAGCTGAGAAAATTAATTCGGAAACAAAATGGCGCTCAGCAGTGAGGTATATGGGCTCATACACGGTGACTGGCAGTGTATGGACTTAATCCGATAGCCGATTTCCCACTGAATAATCTAATATCACATAGTCCACCGATGCTATTAGAGCACGTCGATTGGTCAATTTAAACAAGTGGCATGATAAATTGTGAAATCAACTGTTTTTACACACAAAATCCGATGGGAGCGTTCCGAGTGTTACTCGCTGGTGCTCAGTGGGTCTCTCTAAGTATTCTCTAAGTATTCCGGCTCCCCCCCCCCCCCCCCCCCCCCCCATCCACACTATTCTACGCACGGCATGACGCGGACTGTTAAAACAACAAAAAAACGAACAAGCAATTGTGTTGGAAAACTGGATCAGATATACCACAGACAGGCGGTATCGGCTACACTGGCATGAACATGACACCAGACAAACCAATACCAGCTTTAAAGCTTTAAATGTTTGCACACAAAGCATTATTTTTCAAACAGTATTCAGCAATAGAACAATGATTCAAGAACAAATATAGTAGGCCATCAAATTCCCTCAAATGGCGACGTTAAACGCTGCGCCCAAATAATGTAATTGTGCCCAGATTGGGCCGTACTAAAAAACTTTTTTTTAAAGTTTTGTGTGTTTCGGTCACAAAGAGATCGGTCAATTTTCCCCCGATGCACGCAATCGAGTTTACGGCCTACTTGTCGAATCAAACAGTCCGACGCACAAATATCCTACACAGTTTGCTGGTGAAAAGCAATCCGCACCGAGTTTCGTATACGAAACTATCGACGAAGATTGCCTTGCAGTGGTGAACATGTACGGGCGTGTGCTCAAGCTTAACATTTAATTCATTCATATTTGTATCATTTTCTATTAAATGCCATGCGCCATTGACATTTAAATGAGACTTTCGTTTGATAGTTTGTAATAACGACGAAGGCCTATACCAAGAGGCTGTAAAATATTATTCGTAGAAGAGGGGAACCCGAAAAGCCTATGAACAGATGCTGAGAAGGCGAATATACGGGCGCTACTCACTTCCAGCATGCCTCAGTACCAAGCCTGAAAACAAGCAGACTGTCATCTGCAAAATGAGGTCCCTAGAGGGTAGCATCACAAAATTTACCCTCTGTGAACCTCAGTCTGAATCAAGGTCTCAAGCCAAAACAGAAAGATGTACCTAGAGGAAAAATTGGCCCACTGTATGGGAGAGCATCAGCAAATTCACCCCCTGGGGACCGCATTTTGCAAATGACAGGTTGCTTATATTCAGGCTTGCTCAGTACCATGGAACCGTATCTGCCGTTGAGCCTAAACTAGAAACCTAAAGGCCTGCCTCTCCTCTAGTGTTGTATAAGACCACAATCTGGTGACAACACATTTACACCACCTGGTCGATTTTTCATAAAGAGAATATTGCGAAATCAAGACCGAATCAATAACAAAAACCCTCCCCCACCCCCCCCCCCCAAAAAAAAACCCAAAAAAACCCAAAAAACAATAGCTTCAGTATTCTCGCATTTCTTTTTCGACAGCTGAGGTTCTACCGAATCGTGGAGACGAAAGCGGATAGAAAGGTTCAACCAGGAGCCAATACTATAAAAAAGTTTACAATTGTATTTTCTAGAATTGTATTTTCTGGTTATGAGTTTAAATGGCTTGAAATGAACCATTAATTAGCATTTAGCCGACTGGCAAATTGCCATATCTTTTAATATGCCAGTGGTTCATTTTGCTCAGTTATATTAACAGGTAGAAATTACAATTCTAGAAATTACAATCCTAGAAAATACAGTTGTTAAAGTTTTTTGTATTGGCTCCTGACGCCACCCAGTCGTAATTCCCTTTCCGCTTTTTAATCGAAGCCTTGTCGCACCCAGGTCACAAACCGCGTAATGTGTATTGGTTAGTTACCTTGGACAGGCACCGTGAAACGAATTTGAAGATAGATGGAGTGAGCTGAGTCTTAGGTTCAGTGTTTTGTTTATGTGTGCTGAGTGAACGGGGCGAGGGTGGGTGTGCTTCAGAGTAATTTTTAAAAAAAACTTCACTTGAATTAACGTTTGAGTGGAATGTTTCAAACAGCTGTGCTATATCATTGCTACTGTTTTCCATTCTGTAAATATTACTTATCTAAAAGGTATTTCTAAATCACAACAGAGTTTCTTACTCCGAATAAATATTATTTAAGGTAAATAGTTTCTCTTCTTATTTCAAAATTTAGAATGTTTGTTGATGAAAGATATTTCGGTTTTCCTTTTAAAAAACAGGCGATTTGCAAATAAATAAATAAAAGAAACATTATGATTTCAAATGACATAGGGTAGCGTTAACCTACGAATAAAGGGAACTAAGGGTTCATCAAGACAAAATCGATTGTTTTGAGGGCAGCAATAACAATTTCATCCTTTCAATACGGCACGGATTGCTCATTACAGAAATATTGTGCACTTCACGTCTATAAATGATTAATGCCACCTTGTCAATAGGAATTGCACCCGTTCAACGCGACACGCATTCATTTTTGCGTAAACAGATGGCTCATTTCAGAAATTCTGTGCACAACACGTCCAGTAAAGGCATTATGCCAGAAGGCAACGCCGACGTCGTAACAGAGTGAATGAGTTGACTTTGAAAGTAGAATTCGAGTTATCTTCTCCTATATTTTTATTGATAATTCGTCCCCTGAGTTCCATTGTGTTCTACGTGCCAGGGCTGCCAGTGGGCACTTAGAACACATTGGAACTCCGGGGACGAATTGTCTACCTAATACGAATCGCAGAAGGCATTTTAAGAAAACATTTTTGGATGAATATAAATTTTTATTTGTGACTCCAAAACACAGAGCATGACCCATCAGTGGCGGCGCCATGGAGGGGTATGTGGGGGTACTTACCCTTCCACTTTTTTCGTCAAGCGTAGTAAAACAATGCTCTCATTTTAATTTTTGTTGTGTTGAACGTTGCGGTGTAATGGTCTGTATGCTTAATCACATATTCCCATGTGTACTAAATCAGAGAAGTTTTGAAATTATGTTTGCCCCCCCCCCCCCCGTCCCCTCACACACACGCTAGCTGCAAACGACAAACAAGAGTCGAGGGTCCAAATTGCTACAAGGCATGCCGCGTTTAAACGGACTGAAACATAGTGCTTAAGAGTATTCGACGAATGCTAGAATCGAGAGCGTGCAAGGCATCCGTTTGTAATTCAGCCTACAGCAATTTTAAAAAATAAATAAAATTTAATATTTTAGAAAAATTCTCAAAGGTATAACTGAATGAAATCATGCAAATATGAATATCATTGGAACCGGCTTGTTAATCCGGTTCCAATGATATCCATATTCGCATGATTTTGTTGCAAAACATTTTAAAATTTTATCAACTTAGGGAGAGGAACCCCCCCCCCCCCCACCCACGAAACCCACCCCAGCTCGGCGCTGTACAATCCCCAACTGTACCCCCTCACTTTTGTAACTCTGGCGCCGCCACTGTGACCCATCAATGAAGCGAAGTTATGTTTTCGGTATAAACAAAATGGTTCCTATATTTTCGAAAATATAGCCTCCCTCAAGTAAGTAAGGGGTCATAAGTTACTTTTACGCGGCAAAAATTGAAAAAATACTAAAATTTGGAAGTTTTTTTTTAAACCGGGCTGGTCAGTTTTAGTCTGTCGTTATTTTATACAAAAAAGATCAATTACACATTATGTGATAAAAAAAAATATCAAATTCGTCACGATTTGACATAAATTTTCGGAACCTCGTTCAATAAAATAGATCAGATCGATTTTAGTAAATTCGGTTCTACCTCGGCTCAGATTGATTTAGTGAACTCGGTCAGAAATTTCATTTCAAATCGCCACATATCAGAGATCCTCTGTTTATTACACAAATGTTCTATGAAATCCCCATTTACAGGAATGCTAAACCCTGCGGAAAATAAAAATCTGTTCCGCACATATGTGCGGATCGGAAATCGTTGACGGACTATTTTTTAAACAGAAGCGAAATTACACTTGAAATTCCACAAATTGTGCAACGCAATTACAATTTGAATCGCTAGTGATAGCTGAAAATCGTCCCGTGAGTTCCAATGTGTTCTATGTACCAGTAGGAACTCGGGGGGCGAAAGTGTAATACGGGTTCCTCTCGCAGATTTGGTTGGCGATAAAATGTGATTTTTTTGTTGATAGTTGTCAAATGAATTGCTGAGTGTTCTTCTAGTAATTGTTTTTTTTTATAGACGTGAAGGCGTGTAATAAACACAGAACGGCACACGCGTGTGAATGGGTTAATCGGTATGGCACTTGTGCCATCGCGGAAGGATAAAACTCGAGGCCAATGGCCTCTCGTTTTATCCTTCCGCGCTGGCACTCGTGCCATATCGAATAACCCATTCACACGCCTGTGTCGTTCTGTGTATTTCTTGGTCAACAAGGTGCAACTCCACCGACACCCCCCGACGAGAAGTGATTTACTAAAAAGGGGGCACAGTTGGAGTTTTGTCGTCTATCTGTAGTTCTTTCACCAATATCAAAGATCGTTCAAATTCGACATACAATACCAAATTATCATCCAGCAACCATAAAAATTGGAATCTTCTATGTCGAAAAAGGCCCATAACTCTAGAAAAAATGATTGAACAAAACTTATTACTTGAGAACATCCTTCACCCATGGTCATCACACCAAAGATCATTCAAATTTAACATGCACTGACCGAGATACAGAGGTCTAAAGGTGTTACGCACGGACGAGCGGACGAACGGACGGACTCCATTGCTAGATCTTTCGCAAACTCCGTTTTGGTGGAAGATAAATACCAAACGACAACTAAGACAAAAGGGTGATTAAGTGCTAAACTTACTTGGTTACATGAGCCTGTTGAATACAATTGTAACTGAACATCCCTGAAAATACGAAATAGATTAGCCCAATCGCAAAAACCAGCATTGCATGCATCATGCCCCATTCAGTAACTTGGTGTTAAAAGGTTAATCGAGACAGTCTTAATGACATTGGAATTAGTAAAAAAATGTAATCAATTATTAATGGTGATTATTGAGTGTCACAAAGAAACTTCACTTGGCAGCCACACAGCTCGACATCAAGCGCACCACGTTATTTCGTACACAGGGACCGTGTTCTGTGTTTATAATCTCCCTTATCTCATTTATTTTTCGCCACCGTAGTCCTTTGAGGACGAATGTCACTCATTAAACTCTACCAGAAAATTGATTTTAGACTGAATAATATTGTTTTTGAAGATATTGGATAAACACATTCATAGCAACAGTTTACAGGATTTACATCAGAAATAAGAGCTACTTATGGTAGCCTGTGAATTATCGCAAATTATCTAAAAGATATTTCTCGATATCCATCGACTCGATAGATATCGAGAAATATCCGTCAGTAGCTTTTTAAATGACGTCACGCTTCGGTGCATTGCGTCTCCTTGAATGAGCGATCAGCTGATCTTTGTTATTATATTGAAACGTACGCTTTTGGTGTCAAATTGGGCTGAATTTTTGTGCAATAGAATGTCTCGTAACATATAATAAAAAGAAAATCAACTCTCTTCTTGTAAGTATTGTTGGGAATTATCTCATCAGTGTGGACCTGAAAGTATTATTTTTCGCGAGCGCTTGCCCGATTGAAAATTAATATTTTCAGGTCCACACGATGAATTTGTTCAGAAGCTTCGCAAATGCCGTTACGCTTCTGCGCATGACGTCGCCCTGAACGACGCCTTGAATGAACAATCAGCTGATATTTGTTAATGTTTTGAAACGTACGTGTTTGCAGTGAAAATGGGCTGAATTTTGCACAGTAAAATGTCACGTAGCATATAATAAAAAGAATATCCAAACTATTTTAGTGAATATCTCACTATACTTTACTAACACAGCGTAGATATTCTCTAAATATGTTATAATTTATCGCCGCCAACATGTATGGCAGGGTCCGACCTGGGCATGCGCCAGTGCGTATTTGGTTCTGAAACATCAGGACCTGGCTCTTAAATCTCAGAAATAGGCTTCTCAGTTGGCGCGTAACTTCTCAGATCATATTTTGATATTCTTTCGATGGATAATCGAGAGATACACTCTTACATGTATTATATATATGATTATCATTGTTGTAGAGTGCTAAAGTTAATACTTCAAGTCTTAATTACCAAGCATTAATCTTCACTGTGGTTTCTGATCAAGTCTTGGCTGCCTGAATAGGCAGCCAAGACTTGACCAGAAACCACAGTGAAGATTAATGTTTGCTATAGTGTACTAAATGAAAATGATGAGAGCTATTACATACTTGCTGTGTGTGTTACAAACAGCAGTGTGACTCCGTAAATTGAAATCTGGCGCATGAATTGAAAAAAAAGGCTCCGAGGCTAGAGCGTATTTTAAATAGTCCTGATCGGTCCCTGGTATGGTATATGGAGATTTAATACACGTATGTCGGTTTTAAAACACTGAGTCGCGGGCGTGGTGTTTAAATGAGACATCCAGGTATTACATCTCCAAAACCATATATGTTTGCGGAGATAATGTTTTTGTTCCGCTTGAAACACAGTACAAACATGGTAGCAACAAATTTGTGGACACATTTCTCGCGCTCCGCAATCAGTTGGACCAAATTCGGGAATAATTGTTTATTTTTACAAACGCAAGTAGTAGGAGATGAGGTAAACGACCCTTGTTGGGGGTGGGGGGATCTAGTGGGGGACCTAGGAAGGGACTTCATGTCACGTGACCCAGTGACGTCATGTTTGGTTCTAATGGTAACCGGCGTGAGCGGCCATCTTGTGACGTCATCTCCATAGTGACCTGTGGTATAAGTGCGCATGCGCAGCGCGTGTTATGAGGGTGATACGTGTTTCCGCCGTCCATTTTGTATACAGGCCGCCATCTTGGTTTCTATGGTAGCACGTCTCATCTACATCATACTCCTAGCCTTCAAAGAATTGAAGATTATAAGGAGGCGCATGAATGATTTTTTTTTTTTTTTTTTTTTTGTAAACTGATAAAAGATTTGTTTAGATGACTATTTCACTTTGAAAAAGTACTTGTAGTAGGTGGTTTTGAACTCATCTAGATCTGTTAAGCTTGCCATTGAGTATGGGATCTTATTCCATGCGTTGATAGTTCGAGGATAGAAGGAATTTGAGATATATTTGGGCACTGCATGGGGTCTAACATACTTGTGATCTCTAGTAGCAGTAAGAGGAGCAGTGTCTTTTATTTTTACAAGGTCATGGTGGATTTTATACAGTAAGACCATGGGTGTATATAATCGGCGCTGCTCAAGAGTCGGCCAATTTAGGATGGTAAGCATGTCAGTAACACTACTAGGGTGTTTATATATGTTCATGACATAGCGTGCTGCACGATGTTGGACCATCTCAATGTGGTGTGCGAGATCTTTTTGCCAAGGATGCCACACAGGTGAGCAGTATTCAAGTTGTGGCCGAACATATGTCTGATATGCAAGTGCTTTGATGTTTCTATTACTTGTTCTTATGTTTCTTTTGATGAATCTTAGCGAGGTGTTCGCTTTATTTACTATATTATTTACATGACATTTCCATGAGAGATCTTTTGTTAGCGTTACATCGAGGTATTTGCTATGTTACCCAATAGCTTATAATAGGATAGGGGTATATTCGGAGGGTATGTTCCTTCGTACAGGTGTAATTTCCCGATTCGTAGAATTACCCAAATAAACCCGACAATCCCTCCAAATAACCAAAATTGAATTTATTTACTACGGATTCCCCATTATATCGATGCAGCACATAGTGCTATAGTACCGAGGGGCACAGGGGATGCGTTCGATTGAATAGGAGTAATTTTCTGGCTTGGATTTTCCCCAGAAGCCTCGTTCAATTCGTAGAAATACCACAAACAACCCGACAAGTTGTCCTATTTCAGAATTCTTTTGAGGACCGACATACTTTGGATTATAACAGTAGTGCTATAGTACCAATGGACACAGGGGGTAAGTTCGATTGAACTAGCGTACATCTAATTGCCCAAATAGACCCGACAATTGTTTATTTGGCTCTGATTTCCCAGTAAATTCTCGGTATCTACCCATGTATCTACAAGCTCTGTCATGCCCTTTTTGTTCTATATATTCTGACCCCCCCTAAATATGTTTATATTCTACTGTACACTTTACAGGTAGCATATAGGCACATGCTGGATGTGCCAATATGTACTTATGTGAAAAGGCACAAAGTGACACATTGTGCCCTAGCACATAGGCATATACGGGTATTTGAGGATACCTGTACCCTGGTATTGTATTTTTTGAGGATACCTATCAGGAATACCTTAAGGAGAATCCTTTTTTGTCATATGTGCTTATGTGAAAAGGCACAATGTGACACATTGTGCACTAGCACATAGGCACATACGACCAAAAAGGGATTCTATAGCCACAGACATATCCTAAAAAGGGATTCCACAAATGGGATTCCAAAAAAGGGATTCCATAAGTGGGATTCAGTCTTACCTCAAGTGGCTCGCACATACTGCTCGAACGACTCGAAGCCCATTGGGCAAATGAACTATCGAGCAATTGCTTCGAGTGACTCGCACATACGACTCTTAGCCTCATTTCAGAAAAAAAGGATTCCGGAGGCCATATGTTTTCGAAAAAGGGATTCCACCAGTAGGGATTCCAAAAAGGGATCCCATAAGAGGGATTCCGTCTTATGTCGAGTGACTCATACATACTGCTCGAACGACTCGAAGCCCATCTAGCAAATGAGCTATCGAGCAATTGCTCGTTCGAGTGACTCGCACGTGCGACTCTTAGCCTCATTTCAGAAAAGGGGATTCCATAGCCACAGACGTTTTTCCAAAAAGGGATTCTTAAAAAGGGGTTCCGTAAAATGGGATTCCTATCCGACTCTGTAGAATAGGATTCCTGTTTTAACATCAACACTCGAGGGTGTGGAAATGGACTGATAACACATAATTCAACAACTACTACATGAACCTGAACAGATAAAACCTGATAATAACCATTACAAAACGACGAATGTTCAGAACGAATATCCACCAAAAACCAAGATCGAAGTGAACAGAAAACAACAAATCGAAAAAAGATGAACTGGCTGGAAACATCTGAATTATGAACAGATCCAACACAACTACGATTGAACTGTTCGAATGAAGTCGTAGTGAACGAAGATCCAACACAACCAAGATCGAAGTGAACAGAACAAAGAGAAAATCGAACTGATCTGATTGAATACAACATTCCAAACTTTATCACAATGTTTGAAATGAACTACAACCCCATATATTACGCAGTGTTAACCCTCTTGAACTGAACAAATCGTCCCCTGAGTTCCAATGTGTTCTATGTGCCAGTAGGCACATAGAACACATTGGAACTCAGTGGACGAAATGTTTATATGATTGAACTCTATTTTTTTTAACTACGTCCCTAATGCAAAAAATATAACACCGTGCGAACCCCTTTGAACTGTTTGAATGAACTATACTTTTGATCAATAACCTGAATGAAGGTATATATAATTACCACCCTTGAACGCCATTTTTTAACTGATTACATTTTTAAACTACAGCCTTAATGAAAATATAACGAAGATGATCTGAATGAAGTTTTTAACTACACCCATTTGAACTTAATTCTTCCAATGGGGAAGGGGAATACCCTCGAGTGTTGATGTTAAAATACGGGACCCCATTTTACAGAGGAAAAACGTCTGTGGCTATGGAATCCCTTTTTCTGAAATGAGACTAAGTGTCGTATGTGCGAGTCCCTCGAACGAGCATTTGCTTGATAGCTCATTTGCCCGATGGTCTTCGAGTCGGTCGAGCAGTATGTGCGAGTCACAGGAGGTAAGACGGAATCCCACTTATGGAATCCGTTTTTTGGAATCCCATTTGTGGAATCCCCTTTTAGGATATGTCTGTGGCTACATAATCCCTTTTTGGTCGTATGTGCCTATGTGCTAGTGCACAATGTGTCACATTGTGCCTTTTGACATAGGCACATATGACAAAAATGGATTTTCCATAAGGTATTCCTGATAGGTATCTTCAAATAGTACAATACCAGGTTATAGGTATCCTCAAATACCCGTATGTGCCTATGTGCTAGGGCACAATGTGTCACGTTGTGCTTTTTCACATAAGCACATATTGGCACATCCGGCATGTGCCTATGTGTACAAGAGAACATAAACATATTTAGGGGTGTCAGAATAAATAGAACAAAAAAGGGCATAACATAGCTTGTAGATACATGGGTAGAAACCGAGAATTTACTGGGAAAGCAGAGCCAAGTAAACAATTGTCGGGTCTATTTGGGTAATTAGATGTACGCTAGATCAATCGAACTTACCTCCTGTGCCCCTTGATACTATAGCACTACTGTTATAAGCCAAAGTATGGCGGTCCTCAAAAGAATTCTGAAATAGGACAACTTGTTGTTTGTGGTTTCTACGAAGTAAACGAGGCTTCTGGGGAAAATCCAAGCCAGAAAATTACTCCTATTCAATCAAACGCACCCCCTGAGCCCTTTCGAACTATAGCACTACGTGCTACCCCGATAAAAAGGGGAATCCGTAAAAAAATAATGTCAATTTTGGTGATTTGGGGGACTGTCGGGTTTATTTGGGTAATTCTTCGAATCGGGAAATTACACTTGTACAAAGAAACACCCTCCAAACATACTCCTATCCTATTATAAGCCACTGGGTAACATGGCAACCATGTGCTACCATAGAAACCAAGATGGCAGCCTCCAGTATACAAAATGGACGACGGAAACACGTGTCACCCTAACAACACGCGCTGCGCATGCGCACTCACAACACGGGTCACTATGGAGATGACGTCACACGATGGCCGATCACGCCGTTTACCATGACAACCAAATATGACGTCACTGGGTCACGTGACATGACGTCACTTCCTAGGTCCCCCACTAGGTCCCCCCAATAAGGGTCGTTTAACTCATCTCCTACTACTAACGTAGAAGACAACAGATAGATTTTACATCCCTTACATCCCTCGCGTTGTGTCCTTGGGCAAGGCACTTTATCCCGGTTGCCTAAATGGGGGAAACGATGACTCCGTGTACTAAGGTGTACTGCAGGTCGATGGTGCACATGTCTTCAACCGCTGTAACCCTACTTGAGCGGAGCTTGAACAGAGTTAGAATGTTGAGGAGCTGACAGTTGCTCGTCGATGGTCGCTGGTTCTCTCCGGGTACTCCGGCTTCCTCCACTCGTAAAACTGTCACGGTCACGATTAGCCATTGTGCATAAGTATGTGTCATCAAACACCAATAAATAAATAAATATATGAGTCGTTACTGGACCTTTTATGAAGTTTTGTTCTGCAACGAAAATGATCTAATGAACCTCATCAACAATATAATAGCAATTTTAAAACACAGTGAGGAAGAATGAGTCGGACTACACGAGTGTGTGTTAACGTTTCATCGATTGTTTCTTGTGAAAAACAAATTTCAGTTCCTTCTTCATTCGGGTCACGGCTTGAAATACTATCAACCGTTTAAACATCAAATGGATTTCAAAAGCCTTTAGTAATAATTTAGGTGTTTTTATTCTTCCTCAACACTCAACTTTAATATAAACAGACTTCATTAGCTTATTCCCCATAATATTTACAATACAATACAATACTCACTTGTGAAGAAAAATGGAGTGACAACCTAAGATATTTATGAAGGAGGGAAGTATCGGGCCTTTTGCAGTCTTCATTAGTAAACAAAACGAATGTACTGAGAAAAACATTTGTGCGCATGACGTGTGTTTCATTGAATGTGTGTGGGAGCTTAGAGAGTAAATGGTCTGGAATTGTAAAGCGCTTAGAGCCTTTTTTAGGGATTAAGCGCTTGATAAATGTACTATATTATTATTATTATTATTATAAACGCAAACAAGCCAAAATCTTTCTTTGTTTCCCCAACAACTTGCGAGGAAGTTAATGCATGTGTTTTAGCCTTCACTCTAAACCTTCTAGGGATTATGATAGTATATCTATTAAATTACTGAAAGAATTCATAACTGAAGGCACAAATCCTATAACACACACAATTAACCTACCCCTCTCTAATGGTGTAATCCTCCTCCGTCATGAAAATCACAAAGGTTATGCCCATAAAACCGGCGCTAAACGAAAATTCAATAACTATAGACCATATAGTATTCTCCCCACTTTCGTTGAAAATAGTAGAAAAATAATGCACCTTGATGTGAATAAGATTATAAATCGATATCAGTTTGGAATCATAAAAATAGCATTCAACAGTACATCCTATCTTGCATCCTGTAAACAATACAGTCATATTGAACGACAAGCCAACCAAATAATGCACTCCTTCCACATTTCTCGATTTTTCAAAGGCGTTTGATAGAATCGACAATTTCACTGTGATTTGAGGAGATAGAGTATTACGGATTTAGAGGTATAAGAAATGCATGGTTTAAGGATTCTCAGACTGAGAGAAAGCAAAGTGTACAGTGTATGGAGATAATGTTTGATCATAAAGATTTCATATACTGTGTACCCCAGGGATCCACTCTAGGCCCTACTCTTTTCTCGCTGCACATGAATGATATATGCAACCCAACCCTGGTCAAAATACTGCCGTTTGCCGATGACACCACGACATACGCATCAGAAAATCATCTTGACACAATGGTCGATTATGTTAATGTAGAACTAATAAAAATAAGTGATTGTGTTTAACAAATATAAGCTTGCACTTAATGCAAGTAAAACTACTTTTATTCTACTGCACCCTTGTAATGACTTATATGACATAGAAAATATATCGATATCGTTGAAAAGTATTAATATAACTCCCCTTGGAAACAAACCAAAAAGTCCACTGCAGGATTCTTGGGAATCAATATTACTGAAAATTTTAACTTTGAAAAACACATTTCAATAATCTGCTCAAAAATGTCGAGAGCGATATATTATATTGATAGGGCAAAGAAATACCCGCTACTGAAGGGCATTAAAGATTTATATTTTTCTCTTATCCACAGTCATGTACTTTACGGCGTTGAAATCTGGGGGGCCATGCTTCACATAAAAAAATGATTTCAACTTACAGTCATTCGAATTATCAGCAATAAACACCTATGTTTCATTCTGATCCAATTTTAAATACCACATAAACAGAGGCTATGGAATGAGTGTTTTTCTCATATAATAGTTATGAAACGAGTCTAAGAATGTTCCGTTTTGGCGAGCCTGCAGTGTATCCGATCCCCTGATACAGATGTTTGTATCAGGGGGTCGGGTACAAGCACGTTCCTTTCGCGTGAGCTCCATTTTTTTCTTTTTGTCCATCCTTTTTTTTTTTGTCAATCCGTACGAATAAATAGTTCGTTATATATTCGTCTGCATTCTTGACTTATCCTCAATATATTGTAAGATAAAATGATTATTACCATTATGTGGATGTATAAAATATAGTCTCCCTCCGGGTTCTAGGGGTAGATCACGACTCGTCTTCGACTCGTCGTGATCTGCCCTTAAAACCCGGAGCACGACTCGGATATATATATAGTTCATCCAACTAATGGCAATAATCTCTATGTATCAGTCAGGGATAATGTAAAGATTATGGGGTTCAGTTTAGTGAGAGAGTCTTCTTGTTTGTGTTTTGGTAGAGGATGTTGGTGAGACATATAGAATATACCCATAATAGCTTGGTGTACCAAATGTTCACCACGAGTGGTGAACATTTGGTACACCAAACTACTTTGGGTATATTCTATTTATACCATGATCGTCAGATTATTAAAAGTCGCACGCTGGCGCTGTTTACTAAGGTGTACTGCAAATCGACGTTGCGCTTGTTTTCACCCAATGCTAACCATGCTGGCGCGGAGTTAGTAAGTTAGGGGTCTGACAGTTCCTCGATGTTGCTCGGTGGATTTCTCTGTGTACTTCGGCTTCCTCCGCCTGTAAAACTGTCCGACATGAGGTGACCCTGGCTGTCGAAAGTGTGGATAAAACCCCAATAAATAATTAAATGATTAAACAGTAAAGGAGTTATGAAAGCTTTCAGGTAGTGTATCATTATGCCAATCATGCCTGAATAAAGGTATTCAAAGTTTGTACAGGATATTAAATTTTAAGAATTATCATATGACTCGTCCGTTTTGTTCACTTTAAAACATTCGATATTTTGTTTTCATATTAATCAGTGATAAATAAAGCCTCCCGTCAATTTAATTGGTCAGTTTCAAAACTAGACAATTTGATTGGCCGAAGAAATTACAACTGGGCCACATTTTCATAATTTGCATAATTAGAGTTGGGAGCTTTCATTGGTCAATTTCAAAACTGGACAATTTGATTGGCTGAACAAAATACAACTGGGTCACATTTGCATAATTTCATTAGGGAGAATTTACGTTATCTGTCCTATTTAAGGTGGGTTATATTGTATTAATCTTTTACCTACAAGAAAAACGCCATTCATTTGGTTTATATTTTCACTTTTTGCTTCCTAAACAGAGGTTATGACCCCCTCATTGGAACGAGTTCGACGAGCTCGTTCCAATGAGGGGTCATAACCTATGTTTTGGAAGCAAAAAATGAAAATTTTTAGTTATACGAGGATGTTTTTTTCCAAGTGACGTCTGCAACTCAAGTTAGGTGATGGGTTAAAAAGTCATATTAAGTGGCTAAATTGTGCGTGTGTGTGTCATATGATAAATAGAATATGAAATGACAATATACATGTTGATTGTAAGATAAAAGCATTTACTACGTAAATGATAACCACAGAAAATATTAAGATAGGAAACTTGACACTCTGCCATAGCCCATGGACGAATAAAAGTAAAATTAAAATATAAAATAAAATATAATTAAATAAATCAAAGTCACTAAAATGCCACGTTGTTTATTTAACTCTGTTGCCAGGTATTATTCTATTGAACAGGGAGTGTCAGAAAGACAGTCAGTCAGACAATGCCACTTCTTAGCAGTGTATGTTTATCGTACGTTTATTGGACGTTATATTGTATTTCAATCCGGCTAAAATCAATATTTCATTCCATTCGGGGGGGGGGGGGGTGGGCGTGGTGTCTCAGTAGGTAGAGGTGCAGGCTGCAAGCCGAGAGGTCCTCGGTTCGAATCCCACCTGCAGCAACCGCGTTGTGTCCTTGGGCAAGACACTTCACCCCGCTTGCCTACATGGGGGCACGATGACGCTGTGTACTAAGGCGTACTGCACGTCGATGGTGCACAAATCTTCAACCAATCTAACCCTGCCTGTGCCGCGGTGCAGAGTTCAGAGTTACGATGTTGGGGCGTTGCTCGGTGGTTCTCTTCGGGTACTCCAGCTTCCTCCACCCGTAAAACTGTCACCGACATGATATGACCCTGGCTGTTAATGTGTCGTTAAACCCAAATAAAAAAAAAATTCCATTCGTGTTCTAGTGGTAAAATAGAACCCAGTTACCAATGCATGTGGTGGAAGTTCTCCAAAATGGACAACATGGGTTTAAACGATAGACTAAACTTGATTTTATCTCCATATTGTGACAATGAATAATGTGAACTAAAACATCAGCAACTAAATAAATAAATAATTCTTGCCCTTTTGACTAAATAACGAAATAAATAAATCTTATCGTTTTGACTACGTACAAATATATGAATGTGGCGAACATTCGCGGTAGAAATGACAAGTTACGGGGTACGGCATGCCATCGAAGGGTGAGTTATGGGTCAGATCACCTAAGTTAAGCAACGTCCAGCCCAGTTAATCATTGGATGGGTGACCGTCTGAGTGATCAATTCGGACTCCCGCGTTGTGTCCTTGGGTAAGGCACTTAACCCCGATTGTCCACAGGGGGGGGGGGGGGGGGGGCAGGGGACACGATGACGCCGTGTACTGAGGGTTGCATATCTTCAACCAATCTAACCCTGCCTGTGATGCAGTGCGGAATTACGATGTTGGGGAGCTGGCATCTGCTCGTCGTTGCTCGGTGGTTCTCGTCGGGTACTCCGGCTTTCTCCACCCGTAAAACTGTCACGGTCATGATTAGCCATTTTGCATAAGTATATGACCTTAAAATAAATAAATAAATAAATAAATGGGTCGCGGCGACAAAGTATGAATGAAGCCACATCATGAATTTAAGGAGGACGTTGCGCACTACAAAAATATAATTCTCTAGTTTTTCTCGCTAACAACCCACCTACCCCATGGGTGATCTTACAAGCGGAATAGAATTTGTTTCGAAACATCATTACTCGGTGAAAAAAGAATAGTTGGGCTGAGTTTGGTTATTCTGCTTCATCTTATATCAATTCTTTCACTTTGAAGGATTTCGTCACGTGATTTTGGGTTAAAAGAATTTAAAACGGAGTCCTGAATCAGTTGAATGCGGAGTTTGTGTGCTAACGACTGTTTATGAGATGGATTTTGTTGACTGAATGGTATGTACATGTGTCATGTGCTCATTGATCTTGTATATATAGAATATACTCATAGTAGCTTGGTGTACCAAATGTTCACCACGAGTGGTGAACATTTGGTACACCAAGCGTTCACCACGAGTGGTGAACATTTGGTACACCAAGCTACTTTGGGTATATTTTATTTATACCATGATCGTCAGATTATTAAGAGTCGCTATTATTTTTTCTCGATTTTACTGAGCAGCAGACGAACATACGTGGAAATCTGTTTTTGTTTACATGAGCATCGGTGGGCGGTACTTCCGCTGTCAATTTTATCGCCGAAACGAACTGGAAAACGAAACGGAGCCCCTTTCGTTTTAACATTACGTGTACACTCCATTTAAAAACCCGTCTTCGTCACACCCGTCGATTACTCTGTAATATAAGGGTCGACCACCCGCCTATCGAGGCTAATTATAGATGAGTGGGACAACCAGACTTCAAACAGAACGCCGACGACATGTATCACCGGATAGCAGCCAGTGGTACAGCGATATAATATAGTTACGCAAATAAACTCCTGATCGCAAACTCGATCAGTAAACAAAAAATATGTTTGAAAATACAACATAATTCCATTACGATCGCGTTTCTGCTTTCATTTGTGTTTTTCTTACAATAAACAGCCCACGAAGCTTGCATTTAAGAGAGCGGATAAATACATATCTTCCACTTTATACCCGACCAATGAATCTGAGGCCCACACTATTCCGTAAAATAGTTTTCTTTTCTTCTTCGTTGTTTTCGTTCCCTGTTGTTTAATTGACTGTTGATGTACGCTGGCCATACTCCTCCTTTGGACTTCCTATTTAAAACAATAAAAATTCACGTATGCGCGTGTGTGTGAAGGTGTGTGTGTGTGTGGGGGGGGGGGGGGGTGAGGCTGGACAGATTTATTTTTTTATTTGAGTGGGAACAATCAAGAAAGCAGGTTGGTGAGGTAGGGAAGTGGGATAAAAGCCTGTTTTACGAGGGTCGACCATCTCCTGTAGCGCCACTCTTGCCCACGAGCTCATTCTGTAAAATGTCGGTGAACTTGGTGTGAAGCCAACCGGGCATGTTTTAAGGCATTTTCCAATTGCCGTATGCTTGGCATTTATGTACATACACTATGGGTGGATGTTCAAGTTCGTGGGCATACAGTAGTTGTGGGTTTAAAGGAAGAGGTTGTTGAACAATAAACAAACATTATAAAAAGGAACATGATAAAAAATAAGTTTATTTATTTATTTATTTATTTATTTATTTATTTATTTATTGGTGTTTAAGGTCACATACTTATGCACATTGGCTAATCGTGACAGCTTTACGGGTGGAAGAAGCCGGAGTACCCGGAGAGAACCACCAAGCATCGACGAGTAACTGTCAGTTCCTCAACATCCTTATTCTGTTTCAGCTTAGTACACGGCGTCATCGTGCCTCCCATGTAGGCAACCGGGATAAAGTGCCTTGCCCAAGGACACAACGCGGATCTTCCCGGGCGGTTATCGAACTCGAGACCTCTAGCATAGAAGTCCAACAGTCCACCACTGAGCCACCGCGCTCCCCATGTTTCGGTACCTGCTGAACAGTTATTATTAATATTTTTATTTTTCATCTCTTGATCGACCACATTCACTGTTTGACTTGAGCAAGAGTTTATTTCCGTAGTGAGCTCAATTGTTATATCTTTCAGTCTCTTTGCCGACAACTGCGTTGTGTCCTTGGGCACCACGCCGTTATCTGCAAAGAGACTGAAGGATATAACAATTGAACTCACTACTGAAATAAACTCTTGCTTAAGTCTTACAGTGGGGTACGGTGGCGTTGTGTACTAAGGCGTACTGCGCGTCGATGGTGCACTTGTCTTCAACCAATGCTAACCTTGCTTGTGTGGAGTTAGTATGTTGGGGAGCTGAGATGAGCCATGAGAGATTAGTTGTTTTTTTTTTACAAAAATAAATGATATTGCCGACATTAAAAACAAGCGTGCTCGAAACAAGAGAGTTTTATATAAATTCTGATACTGGCCCCAAAAGTTAAACATTCCTGATAAAATATATTAATAAACTTTTTGTATATTCCATTATTCCTTGTCATAATTCCCGTCCTCACGAAATTTACGCTTAAAAAAACTGAAAGGATAATTCGCAGTCCAAAACCGAACCTCACCACAACCAACATGTATCGTTGATGAATGGAACATTTTCTTGAGGAGTTCCACTACCTTTCAGGGCGAAACGACGTCCTGTCTAGGGATCACTCATTGGTCAGGAAGACCAACCGAGAAGCCACCTGTCCACCGCGAGCAGAGTACGAGCAACATAAGACCGATATAGATCCACTTATGGGATGCACGTCGCATTCCCTAGCGCAGAATCATTTCGTACGTCGCGCCACACAAATGTTATTTCACGCCTTGTGCAAGTAATGATTAATTCAATCTACAGGCTCTTTAATCAATCCCTCCCATCATGATTAGTTTAATGGCATAGCCCTACAACCTGGCAATTCAGATAAATAAATGATCTAGTACCAGAGAGAGAGAGAGGGGAGATTGTAATTAAGATTTGTTTTTGTTTAAGTAATTACCGTGGTGATCCAGAAGAAGTTCCAGCACAGTCAATCAGGCTGGTTGGTCTATTTTTAGCACAAATGTTACATAACACCCATCAGCAATATTGGTGTCAGTCTCGCTAAACTCGCTCTTGCTCTCCCTGCCTTTTCTAATCGGGGCACCACCCAGGAAACAAACACCGCGGAGTCCGTGGAAAGCATCCTAGGAGAAAAGGTCAGAGAGACCCCCACCGAACATTCCTACTATCCACGATCAAAAACTTGGAAAACCGCGGGCTCAACGAAAAGTCGTCCAAAGTAGCAATAGCAGCCACTATCTACGCACAACGCCAAAGAGCCCTTCACTACCTGCAGCTGTGTCTGCTAGACCTTACGAACGAAGTGAGCCCTCCACCACTCCTCCTGGAACACCACCAAAGGAGGTATCAACAACACAGCCACCTCCTCCTATGAAAAACACACGAAAACACCGACGCCACTAAGTGCCTTAAGGGGTCGTCCAACGTAACTTTGGTCAATTTGTTGACATTTTTCCCAATACCTCAGAAACAGAGAAGAGAAGTAAGGAAAGGCAAATTATATATCAAAATAATGAGTTAAGTGCATAGAAAAGGTACATATAATTTTTTTTCAGGAAAAAAGTGAATTTTATGATTTTGAAGAAGATTAATTTGCCAATGGCGTAAGTAACGAACCGGTAAAACCACACAATAATCGGTAATTCGAAAGCCTTGTCCTCAATATAATGATAACATACTACAGACTCGGAGAAAGCATTTTTTGACACACGCTCTGGTGGGTTTTAATGTTTGAATGTAATAACACCAACACAAATTTTGGATGTTCCGGATGTGGCCATGTTTCAATGATGTTTATTCCGGTCATGTGATTACGATGTGGTTCTTGCAGAAATACTCTATTTGGGCAATCGTAAGAATGCAAGGACGTGATCACGCCCTTTATTTGACAGTGTATGAGCGGATTTGCAAACAGTGACAGAAAATACTTGAGCTGTTAATGTCAGAACTGCAAAATATGGTTCGAAATTCCCTCTCGTGTTTACAGGCCGTCTGAACTTTTTTGTTGACAAAAAATCTGAATTATTGCGCACTAGAAAGACAACATGAACCACTTGTAAAAAAATAACCGAGTGTATAAAATCGGGACGATACACATAAAATACGGCAATATTCATAACAAAGTAAGCAGAATGCTTCAGAAATCACTTTTTCACGAAATATATTCCAAGTGACCTGGAACTATATTGAGCGTGTTGATTTCCCCCGATGTTGTGAAGTTATTTACTTCCTAGTAACCATGGTTACTTGTCGCGGCTCTGTTTGAAGTCTGCAAAGGACCGATTCAAGATGGGTTGAAAATGATGCATTCGCATCATAAATAAGGTGCGTTTGGACGATGCTGAGAATTTAGTTTTTTCGTGCAACCAACCATACTAACACAAGCGTCGATCAGTGTCTTTTGTCAACGTTTTACACTGACAAATCTGACAAATCTCCTTCACTGGAAACTATCTCCCAATTTTCATATCACAATGAACATAACCGCTGTCAGCGTGACCTTGTGATCAAAACCGAAACGAATTATCGAATCCACGGTCAAAATTAGCTGCAATTGGTTTTTAAAGAAATGAAATAACGAAATATTCGCAATTTCTTCATTATCCATGCCGAGTAACCTTTTAACCAGACCACATGCGTTCAGTTTCGTTTGTCGGCATCAAACTGATATTGTTTGTGGTAATTAATAGTACGAGAAGGCGAAAGAAGCCAAATATTTCCCAGCATCTACAAATTAATTAAAATTGATAATTCCTTTTATTTTACTAAAATTATGAATTGATAAGGTGGGTGTGTTGCGATTATTATGCCCCAGACCCGGAAGTTGTAAAATCAAAGGTGCATCTACGGCCGTGCAGTGGTGACCTCTCCTCTTAGTCTTACCCATTCATCATTACATGTACCTTCATTCTCCCTTGTATCTCAACCACTGCTACTCCAATTTGAAGGCTATTTGGTGTTGTGATCGAGCATCATGGGATTACAATGCCTGTGTAGCTGCTGTAGCATGTGTTTCTTCTCACATTTTTTCAGAGTTGTGGTACTTTTTCACACTTTTGAGTTAGAAAATTTTGTTTATAACTAGTTGATTTGTTACAATTTGTTGGAAAGTACCTGCTGATACCCTCAATTGTATTGCTACAAAATATTTCTGGTGACGATTTCGTTCCTATTACTTATAAGGCAACAACCTAATGAATATTCTGTATAAAGCCACCAATCTGATGTTTGACACTTTTATCGGAGCTGTCATGAAGGCTTATGGAACTCAAAATGTTGATTATGGCAGAACTTTTCTATTCACCCATTAATCGATAAATTAAGTGTTATAGTTGGAAATAAGAAGCATGGAAGGTCCAGAACGTAAAGTCTAAAAAGAATGTTTTTCAATGTAGCGTGATTTTTGCAGGGTTACCTGTCTGATAGCGTTTGGGACATGTGTGGCCAGGATCTTCAAAAAGAAAAAAAGAGTTAAACTTTGAGAAAAAAAGGCATATGCCTTGAGTTCCGGAGGTAGAGTCATACAAGGAAGAGAACCCCCATCCACCACCCCCACCCGGAAAATGTTTTGTCAAATGGAGCTCACTTGTCACCTTCTTGGGGTTGCTTTGTGTGCTGCGTTCTTGAAAAAAATATGTGAGACCCTCTGGATGTGCCCTTCTGATCTCAATATGCCAATAACCCTCCTTGGGGAAAGTACATGCAATAATGGTTATGTAAGGTTGATTTGATGTGTTTTGAATAACAATGTACCTTTAAATATATTAGATGGTTTATTGCAGTGACAGATTACAGTTACCCTTATTTCTTCTCCAACAGATATCATGAGTGTATTGGTGTCCAAGAGTAAACAAAGCTATTATACTTATTGATAAACCAGACAAATTTAACAATTTAATCACTATCAAATTGATGCATGGGATAAAAGGGGTTACAGTGCAAGGGGTTTGTAAATATATTTATTCAACTACCATGTATGTCTTTGCAGTGCATTCTACATAGGAGAATGTCATAGTTTCTTTCCAAACCACCACAGTGATACATACATCTTTATATTGGGAGACACTCTTTTGTCCTTCCATACTTCTGCTGGACTCCTTCAAGATGACCTTTGTTGAACTCCCCAAATCAAAACATAAACAAAAGAAAATGCCTGCCTTCCATCAGTGAGCACTCCACTTATAATATTTGGTCTCAATCTTTATTACTTTCATGAATTAGAAAAAGATTTCTTCGAGTATGTACTTCAATGTTTATAGAATACAGCTGTTATTTTATTTTGAGGTATTTTATTGTAAAAATTTTTGTTCTCTTACTTATGCCATAGCAGACTTTCAGGTGGTGCTATTTACACATGGCAGCAGTTCCATGGCAAATTGCGGTGCCACATGTTCTATGTTTCATTCCAAGCATTTTGGTACATACTTTATTGGGGTTATTCATTTTGGGCCTTTTTTAGACTTGAAAGAAAATTGCATGAAATTTGCCCAAAGTTAGGTTGGACGTCCCCTTAACACCTTCCTCCATTACAATGGCCAGACAAAACCAAATCACATACAGTTGAAGAAGGTCGAAAGGGGCTTGCCCCACAGCGTCCTTGCGCACCTTCGGCGAGCAAAAACCGTTTCACCCGAGTGTCAGTTTTAAATGAGAGGTTCACGCAATGATAACATAATAACACTATTTCGAGTTATGAATGCTTTAATAGCATGAGACAATGTATGTTTGTTAAAGTTTTGGCATCTTATGAGGTAAACCCATTCAAAAACGTAATAAATAATTGCCACTTTAAGCTAAAATTTATGTCACAGGCTTTTTTATATCTTGTAGAATAGGTTATCATGGTATACAACTCTTTTGTCGCCACGAGACTCATTCTTGGGAGGTATAGACACCCGTCGCGCAAGCCCAACTCGTGTGCATGCGTCCCCCCCCCCAAAAAAAAAAACAAAAAAAACGGGGAATGTTTCTGTTCAGGCACAATGTGCACACAACACATATGTATATCACCAAGGAAGATTATCCATCCTCCCTCACCTTGTGTTCTATTTTGTTACTCCGTCGTCTTTCGAGCGAGTACCGTAGAAATCTCTCAGAAATAACTTAAGGCAAAATAACGCGCTGACTATCTTTTCCGTAAAGGCCTTACTTTGTGTCTGAAGAAAAGAATCCCCACAGTCAGGTGTTTTACACACGTATTCTCATTACTGGAAAAAAAATCACTGAAAATACTCTGTACCCGGCGATTTTTCTCAGAAACATATTTCATTTCTGTCGTCAACAGGGTGAGGGACATAAAATTCTATTGTGGTTGTAAGTTATCGATTTTTATGCACTCTTTTTAATATAAATATAGTTTATTGGTCCTGACGAGATTAGAAGAACAAACGAGAGCTATCGCTATTGTCACTTGCAGAGATTGTTCCTGACTTGTTAAGCATCATCGAATATATACAGAACAGGTAGGTTTTGTGGTATTATATTCCTTAGCAAATTTTTTTTTATTATTTTGAACTGTGCTCAAAGAATTTTTAACGGGTTGCCTCATTTTGAAAAAAGGGAGTCCAAATACAGAATCACGACGGGTCAAAGAGGAGTACCCGTTACCCCGGCACCCAAAGCTAGTTTAGAGGAGAGAACCAGTCTGTTATTATCAGGAATTTGTTTGGGTGCAATGACGACTTGACACGTGTGTTCGAACCCTTTACCTAACACAACCAGGTGACGACACTTGCAGATATTTTCTTTCTTGCCTCTGAAACACATATTCAGGCCCTTCTGTAGAATGAACTCGACGAGAAGAAAGGTTATAAGCAATACTTTGAAGGCTATACATTTTTAAAGTCTAATTTAACCCTTTACCTAACGAATCGCCCGCATCCGCCCGCGTAACATGCAAATTGAGCAGTTGAAAAAATTAAATTTTTCAAAATATTGAGCTCGTTCCAATGAGGGGTCACATGATATGGTTTTGTTGAATTTTTTTTAAAAATTAAAAACAATTATATTTAAAATAATACATTTTGATATCGTCTGCGTTGGGTAGAGGGTTAAAATATTACACCTCATTTGTTTTATTTCCCTCGTAATGTATTGTAAAGTCACCGGCCCATAACTCACAATATACCTCGCAGTGAAGTTACAAGGTGTCCAACGTTATAATTCACGCGACAATGTCATTGGCATACGTAGCTGGCGAAACGTACAGACCTAGGTTAGTGAAAAAGTGCAAGAAAAATAAAATATGCCAAGCCAAAACATTAAGGGGTGAACTACCCCGACTCACTATGCCCTCTAGTTCAACGCCTGTTGGCTTTTATTAAGTTTTCAGGGCAACTAAAAATTATGAAACCTCTCAGAGTACTATTTGTCAAAGTTTTTAGGGAAAAGGTTGTCTCTTGGCATTGGAGGGTGGATTATTGTGAATTGTTCTACTATTGTAATAATTTTATAACAAATAAAGGGTTGAACCTTTATCCAACGAAACGGTCAAAATCGACCAGCGCTAGTCACAAAAATTGCCATTCAATTTTCATTATTTTTTTTATATTTTTTCTCAAAACACAGCTTATGACCCATCAATGGAAGGAACTTGTTGAGCTCATTCCAATCAGGGTCATAAGGTATGGTTTTGGTGCAAAAATGAAAAAGTAGTTATTCAATAATTTTATTCGCAAGTATCTTTTGCTTTTAGGCAAAGGATTAACACTTTATGGTCGTTTTCATTTTACTTAGTTGTAGTTGCATAGCAAAATCAATAATTAAGTACTCAAAGAATATTTTACTGTTATATTACAAATAAATTTATATTAGTAATCGTGGCCAATTAGGTATTAATTGGAAAGTTATAAGAAAATCAATGACTTGCTGACATCACAAGTTAATAATCATCAACACAGTTTTAGTTCATGTGTTTTACCCAATAATATTGCACAGCACACACTATATGTAACCATAGGTTTGTCCATTTCAGATATTTTCGAGATGAGAAGACAGCTCGTCCCCTGAGTTCCAAAGTGTTCTATGTGCCAGGAGGCACATAGAACACATTGGAACTCATGGGACGAGCTGTCCCCAGCAATTTCGTCATGGTAGAAATAAAATTTAATAAAGATAAAAATACGTTTTATTGCTTTAAAAACACTTCGGTGAAGTGTCTTTTTTCAAAAGTTTTCCAGCGAAATGTACTTCCGACGAATATTTCTGCATTCATATAAAATAACAAAACCACATTATATAATGACAATGCCACGTCGTATATTAAAGCTATCACATCATGTAATGACAAAACCACATCATGTAATGACAAAACCACATCATGTAATGACAAAACCACATCATGTAATGACAAAAACACGTCATGTAATGACAAAACCACATCATGTAATGACACTACCACATCATATAATGACAAAATTAATGACAAAACCACATCATGTAATGACAAAACCACATCAGGTAATGACAAACCACATCATATAATGACAAAACCACATCATGTAATGACAAAACCACATCATAAAATGACAAAACCACGTCATGAAATGACAAAACCACACCATGTAATGACAAAACCACATTATGTAATGACAAAAGCATATCATGTAATGACAAAACCACATCATGAAATGACAAAACCACATCATGTAATGACAAAAACACGTCATGCAATGACAAAACCACCTCATGTAATGACAAAACCACATCATGTAATGACAAAAACACGTCATGCAATGACAAAACCACATCATGTAATGACAAAACCACATCATTACATCATGTAATGACTAAACAACATCATGTTATGAAACGATCGCATCATATAAAGACAAAAGCATATCAAATAACGACAAAACCACATCATACATTGAAATGACTGCCTCACATAATGATAAAACTTCATCACACAATGAAGCTACCACAACATATAATGGTAAAAGCAGATCATATGAAGAGACGATCACAAAATATAATGTAAAGAGTAAATCTTATAAATACGAACGCACATAATGATGTTACCAAATCATTTAACGGAAACGTCACATAATATTATTGCAAACTCACGTAATATAATGACGAAAATACTCTATATAATGTCAAACGCACATCATATAATCACCACGTAGCATATAAGGCAGCTGTGACGTTCCATAAAAGTGGTTGAAAATATTGGTAGTGGCTCTGGTTAATTTAGACAAAAATTGGATGTAATTACGAGCGTTTGATATATGTGGGGTTTGTTTTGGTTTGGAGGATTTTTTGTTTGTTTTCTTTCAGAAATTTCATTTTCCGTACATTGAAACTGATCACATGACCAGGCACTAATGTTTGGGTAGCTTCATGATAAAGCTTCTCAAAAATGAGTGTCAGATGCATGTACTATACGGCGGCGTGGACTCATGTTTAGTTAAAAAACAATAAAGATTACGATTCCCAAGTTTGGTCAGGAAAAAGGTTATTGAAAGGTCAGTTAGGTGCTGTATAATTAAGAATTAAATACATAGACAGAACCGCACAAGCTTTTGAATGGGTTAATGTTTATCGCACGAGTTTGGTTGGGCGCAATAATACCACGAGAGGCGAAGCCTCGAGTGGTATTCTGCGCCAAACCAAACGAGTGCGATAAACATTAACCCATTCAAACGCTTGTGCAGTTCTGTATTTCTTACACACCTTCGCAAATTTCTAAAACAGACATTTTACAGTAATACTAAGTTAGAATTAACCTATCCTTCTGAGAAGTAAAGGAAATAAAATAAGACAAAAATCCAAATTATTCTTCACAAGCAGGAGACCAGTCTTATTGTTATTTCGTACGCTGATTGAACTTTCATTCACAGTTTCAACTTGCAAATTCAAATTGTAATGCGTCACCACTTCGATCGATGAAACACTGTTCATCTGAAATACAGTTCACCGTCTTTTTGTGCCTCAATTTTACAGCGCGAATTCTGAACGGTTGATGTGATCCCCACCAAAAAAGTTACCGCACATTCACAAAAAACAATAGGTGTAAATTCGTAAAATCCATCAATGAGAAATTATAAAAAAACTCACATGTTTATCTGACTTCCAAATTCCCTGCGACTGTTGTTACTCGACTGGTTGACACTGACAGACCGGTTAAGATTTTAGTCAAGATTACAGTAGCCATTGTCAATTCATCCCACGTAAATTAAATTTATATCCTTATTGTCCAAGAGAAATTATCCTATTGTTCACTATTCCTGCTCAAAATGCATTAAAGTTCACAGGGATACAGAATCCATACGAATTCAAGTGAATATCGACAGGCAATTTCTTTTGGATTTCGATTTGGTGACCTAGAAACTTGCTCGCGCAACGTCATTCATTCGAAATGACGTCACTCATACGCTTTCATATTCTGTTTACATTGTTCTTTAGTTTGAACTGCATGTCAGTCATTTCCATGTCATACTTTAACCCATCGGGTTATTATATCAATAGTCAGTCAGTATTGTTCACGTTAAGAAAATGAATTAGAAAGTTTCTTTTGATGGTCGGACAGTCATTACTACATGAGTTTCTTCAGAAACAATATAAACGCAGATTGCTATAGATTGCGAACATCCACTTTACAACATCAAAATAAATGACCCATCGCATCGAAACGGGCCCATGTACTGTATCCCCAGAAATATGAATGGTTCTATTCTTACATTAAAAAAGTGCCAAAATCTGTATCCCACACGTGTGCAATAAAAGTTTATTTTTATCACACATCCTAGAATGTCGTGAACAAACCTTAATTTTAAAAGGGTGTGTAATAAAATTTTTATAATCTTCATTGGAATATGAACGTGTGGGAATGGGTACAAATTATGTATGAATCCAGTGCTCAAAATAACTTTTTTTCTTTGCGTAGCAAAATGCTACACATTTCCAAAAAATGAATAGCATTTTGTAAAAATTACATAGGTATTTTTGTGTACCAGAGTTATGTTATGCTGTTTTGTATTGAATTCTTCTAAGTAGATAGAATAGTTTCCATCCATTTTTGGACATTTCCAAATGATCTGCAACACATGAAGCATTTACTATGTTTTTCTTTAACTGAAATGCCTTTAAGGGATGCATGGACTTGGATATTTTCAAATGGCGTCTTGGTTGTTTAATAAAGTTCTCAAAATGGAAGTTGGGATTTTTAATTTGATGGGCTTGAAGTTATTTTTAATGGGCATTTTATGCAAAATGTTGTAAAAACAGGAAGAATTTAAACCAATAGAATTCATCTTACATATGAAGTTGCAAATGATGCTTGATGGAGAGTTAATCTGAGTTATGCCTGGAATGTTCCACAATCAGACGTAAAGAATCAGTGAACTAGTTTTCAAATTTGTTTGCAAATTTTCATTCACATTTTGCGATAAAAGATAATCAACTGCAGCCTAATAGGCTGCAGTTGATTATATTGTATCGCAAAATGCTATACATAATTGATCATTGTGTAGCTTTTTGCAAATTTTGCATAGCAAAAAGCTACGCGACACCGCTTATTTTGAGCCCTGTATGAATCCCGAAGGGATTTATACAATTTGTACCCATTCCCATACGTTCATACTCCAATAAAGATTATAAAAATTGCATTCAATTCTTATAATTGCATTCCGTAACTGTTTAAACTACTTGTTACCAAACAACAAAGCAGAAAGACGAAATAAAACATGTACGAACGAACGAGGCGAAAAACCACCCTCAAACAAAATACAAAGCGCACAACTCTGATTTTTAATTTTCACAACTTTAGAAATGGAAACGAGTATTTTAGTAACGGGTTTTATGCCACAGTTGGGAAATTTCACCAAAGAAACAGCAGCGGAGTTGATCACTGCGAGAGGAGCTAAAAGTTAAAAACCCGTCCAAACACCGCCCGAATTGCATTCTGTCAACTGCGCTCTACCTTAAATGCGGGTCAAAGTTCGACCAAATGTATTCATTGGAAAATGAATTACATTTGGTCATGACGTTTTATCCAGCTGACCAATGGGAATTGAGTATTTCGACCCAAAACGTATAACGACATTAACAATGTAATTATTTGCTGGTAAACGCATGCTTGGACAACAATGCTCACGCGTGTGTTACGATCAGTCCACAGCGGTTGTACTGTAGCAACAAGCAAAACAAGCTCGTTCCAACGTGAGGTCGATGGGAAGAACTGGCCCTCTCCCCAGGCACACACACTTTTCCTGAGGCGTATAAACCTTATCTACATGGAATTCCTAACACTGGCTTTATGTACTCTCATACTGATATTTACTAGGTTATTTTGCTATGGTAATTCCTCCACTTTCTAAATCCTTTATTTTATTTCATTGCGAACCCATTTTCTCTACCGCATTCGTGTAGCATAATTAATAGTTTAATTGTTTTCTTTAGACCTTTTTGAAAGTATTACACAATGCCCGTAGAAATCACCACGCACAGTTCATTTAATAACGTATTTTTGCTAGTTCAGCTCTAGTTTGTTGGGGAATTATTTTTAGACAGAAATGTATTACTACGCCTTGTTTATTTTTGCCAATTTTGCTGGTCGATCGAATTTGACCAATGTGCTCCTAGCTTCTCCCGTGTTTTTTAGCGAGTAACAACACGATTTCGTCACGACAGCCCTGTAAACAAAAGATTTATGGGATAAAAAATAAACGTGAAGTGTTTTCAAGTAACAAAATTATTCTACTCGCAGAATTAAGAATGAAACCGATTCGCCAGAGGTTCGTCGGTTTCATTCTTAATCCTACACGTAGAATATTTTTTTTACTTGAAAACACTATACGTTTATTCTATATATATCATATGCGTTGTATGAGGTGTTAAGCGCAATATCACCGATAGAACAAAGTTGGCGGGTAAACGATAACATGAGCCACCAAAATATTCCAGGTTGTGTCAACTAAAATATTTAATAAATACCCAAAACGCAGTACTGTATATTTTAGTAAATAACACGTGTCACGTGATCACGAGCTATGGTGTAGTTTCAGTATGGAAATGGATGCTTATTTTCCAAACCTTCCCTACTGAAATCACATTATGTTTTAACAATCCGTTTAAGTGATAACAAAATTCTTAAATTAGTCGTAATTTTTTACGAAACTTATAAACCTCGTCCCCAAGGCTAAAGAAAGTTAATCATTTGATTCTCAGACAGCGGTGCATTCGTTTTTATCGGCCCACGTTCGTCATCTTTATTTCGGAGGCAAAATTCATTATTGTATAAATTATAAAAGGGTGTGATTTTAACGGTATTTCCAATGCAATAGGTCGTATACATTAATACAGTATTGTTATTCCCTTCGCGGAAGGCGACACGATCCTCATTTGTATGTACAAAATAGTTATTTATTTAACTGGCTGAGGGCAAGATTAGTTCCGGTGGTCTGAATTTGTTCATCAAAAATTGTTTTATTACAAATTATCGGAGAGTGCCAAGAGGCACTCTCCAATAATTTAAAATAGAACAAATTTGTATAAACAAATTATTATTTACATTTGACTGAATACGAAACGTGGGCAAGGAAAATGTTGGCTTTTGCACTGGTACCCTATTTTTTTTGAAAGGCCTGATTGAGGCTTCTAGCTCTCCATTTTATTTGTTCTATATTGCCTTTGTGTTGTATGATGACTGTTACAAAAACAACTATCAGTGAAATCAACATGGAAGCTCTAGTTTTTAATTTCAGGCTTTTACAACTGGATTTTAGGCATCGCCGACCATTCCATCAGGAATAAAAAATAAAAATAAAAACCGCCCTCCTTCCTTCGTTAAAAAAAATGCCTGAGAATCAATTATTTAATTTTGTTTGGCCTAAATGTCCTGGAGTGGTGTTGTGCTTGTTTTCTGTTAACAAGTTTAGTTTTGCTGGCATAACAGGACCCGTTAAACAAGACTTGCGTATGAAGTCCCCTAAACTCGGCAGCATATGCATACACGATTAGTTGAATGTGTACTTGCGCTGAGATCAGGATATAGCATTAGATGCTTAAAGACATCATCAACACCAATAAATAATATTAATAACATCATGTAGATTTGATTGAAATCTTGGTAGGATTGAAATTAGTGAATACAAAAACAACCGTGACATAACTGGATAAAATGGAGATTTTCCGCTTGTGATTTTTCATTCCTTAACCCTTTACCCAACGAATCGACCGCTTCCGCCCGCGTAATATGCAAATTCAGCAGTTGAAAAAATATTATCTTTCAACAAATTTCAACAAAATCCTATCATGTGACCTCCTCGTTGGAACGAGCTCGTCGAGCTCGTTCCAATAAGGTGTCACATGATATGCGTTTTTTTAAATTTTTGAAAAAATTAAAAAAATAATATTTAAAAATAATAAATTTTCATATCGTCTGCTTTGGGTCAAGTGTTTAAGATAAAACCCACAGGTTGCCGTTTTTTGGGAAGCATAAAGGAACCAACTGCAATGCTGAAACATCGATGTTGGCACATTTATGATTTCAGAGACGAATAAAAAGGTCGTTTTAAAGTTTAAACAAATGTTCCTCAAAATTGAAGCTAAAATTGAACAAGTTTGTTAGTTTGCGAACATCGACTAATAATATTATATTTTTGTTTCATGCAGGAAAGAGAATAATAAAAAATGGCTGAAGGATATAATGACACAACCATCGTAACAACTGTTGGTGGATTTGGTAGTGTTCATGTCGAAAACACAACTAATGTGAGCTGTAATATCAGTACAAACACGAGTTGTTCGGATGACAGTTTAACTACTCCCTACAGAGGAATTATTGGATTCGGATACCTCGAGGATTACAATGAATTATGGGTAGCTTATTATATAAACATGTACTATTTGAAGGTTCTTGCCGGGATTGGCATACCCGGAAACGCGTTTTCTATTCTCATTATATTCTTGATGAGACCCATGACGTCATTTTCCATGTACGTGGCTGCGCTCGCTTTTGCGGACATGCTGGCTCTTGTTTCGAAGATTTTATACATAGAGCTGACAAGACACAGCGGCCGTCTTGGTCTTTGGGGATGTCGCTGGGTGCGATTCAGCACATCGTTCTGCCCTATGAATGCGAATTGGTTCTTGGTTGTCATGACGATAGAACGAGCAGCGGCAATATGGCTTCCGATGAAGGTCCACCGTTACTTTACGAAAAAGTCGGCCACCATTGTTCTTTTAGTCTGCGTCCTGATTATGATTGCCCTCAACAGTCCTATAATGTGGATGATGAGAGAAACGTTTGACACAGCGAACAGGTATGACTGCGATTTTATTGATGAATACAAATATTTCATTTATAAGATATGGATATGGGTTGATGGAGCTCTCAGTTGTGCTTTACCATGCGTGCTACTTGTTGGTTGCAACGTGATGATAATGATCCGGATACGACGAATGAACAAACTCCGTCAGCAGATGTCCCATTCAACTGCTTCGTCAGAGACGGAAAAACAACAGTCTCAGATGAACATGATGTTGATAATAGTATCACTTACATTCGTGGTACTGAGCATACCATACGTCATTTTCAACATTATACAGTCTGACTTGGATTTCTTCACCGCCGGGAGACTTAGTGCATGGAATTGGCTGATAAAGCAATTAGTATTCCTCCTGTACGATTCCAGCCATGCCATCAATTTTTTCATGTATTTTCTCTCTGGAAGAAAGTTTAGGGCAAATTGTTTAGAAATAGCTCTTTGCCGAAAGAAAAAGCCAAGAGCGATAACCTATGCTGCCTCCGCAGCTTCTCCAAGATCCATGACTGGAACGACTTCAACAGGTTCGCTCCCTTGAAACCACCGGTTTGAGAAAAAAAACACATTTTTAGGCCTAAAAAAATAAAAATCTGTTTCTCAGGCCCTCCCGCATGGTCCTTTTGGCTACCTCATGCTCTCTTTTTATAACCAATTTAAACTTAAAAAAATAAAAATTAAATGGTTTATGTCTGATATTTTACCTAAGTTAAAAAAAATGATGAATTTGTCCCTTGAGTGCAAGAAGGCTTTGCAATGCTTTAGCATTGCAAAGCCTTCTTGCACTCAAGGGATGAAATACGCCATCACCCATGATATTCTGTAGATTGAGGCCTAAAACTTGAACCAAGAACATGAAGTTTTGATGGCAAAAAAGTAATTACTGAAATAAAAAATAAAATAAAAAAATGCTCGCCCGCATGCAATTTCACAAATAATGGCCTGAGAAACAGAAAATCTACTTTGTGTGGCCTTAGTTGTTTTTAATTTGACTTTTTATCGTTTGCAATTCGATACAGGAAATACACAGAACAACAGGCGCGTGCGGATCGGTTAAACGACATGGCACGAGTGCCAGTGCGAAGGATAGAACGAGAGGCCGTTCTGTGTTCATTACATGCCTTCACATCTGTAAAAGCAATTATTAGAAGGACTCTCAGCAATTCATTTGACAACGTTACTATCGACAAAAAGAGCACATTTTACCAAATCTGGAAGAGGAACTCGTTTTACTATTTTTAGCTATCTTTAGTGATTCAAATTGTAAATGTATTGCAACGAGCTTATTGAGCTCGTTCAAATGTTGGCATAATCTATGTTTGTGTGGCAAACCTGGACTGGAAACTGTTTACTTATTGAGTAAATAAATGTTTTATGTGTGTCGTCTGCTATTCAGTTTGGGTACACAGTTTGTTTGTGTATTTCGGTCAAGATCGAGTCGACGTATCGGTTTAAAGTCTATCGCTATATCCAACGGGCCAACGCGTTCAAGGTTACAGAATTAAACAATGAGTTTCAACAAACACGCCCAATAGAGAAGATAACGAATGTAATTTAGACTGGTTCCCAAGAGGTTGTTCTGATTTTTTATCTATCCATTTGATCAGTACAGCTTCAAACAAAACAAACGGACTCGACAACACCTTTGGGTTTTAACATCGGAATTAAAATTTCTTTATTTAAATGAATTTGAAGCATGGGATCTGTAATAAACACAGAACGAGACGTGTGTTTGAATCGGTGGGTGTTTTACATAACGCGTTGGAATGGCGTAGTCATATTTCACTCGAACCTGCGGCTTTCGCGAAATATGACTACGCCATTCCAACTCGTTATGTAAAAACCCACCGATTCAAACACATATCGTGTTCTGTCTTTTTATCAATGCTAGATGTTTAACATTATTAGGTACTTTTATTCCTGAAAAACAAATACGTCATCACTCTGAACTAAGTTCTGCGAAGTTTCGAAGTATCGCTCCGCTCCAATGATTCGACTCGATTCGAGTTGCACTGATTAGGAACATTTGAATCGCCAAGATGTTCGCAAAACCCAACAAATATGTCTCCTTTTAAACTTTTTACCCACCGTACAACCAAAACCGATCAGCGCTGTTAACCAAAATGACCATTCAATTTTTACATTGGCATGGCGGCGGTTCGAACCCACGCCGAGAGAGTTTCCTTCGGCACCAACCGTCTAACGAAACTATACTGAACCACGCACACCACTCGGCCACCGACAGACCCAAAAGTGAATGCTAGTTAACCAAGTATATACGAGGCCAGTACAGAACACACGGAATACTCAATTATTTAATTATTCATCAGATAGTTGCATCTAAGCACTTAATTCTACGAACAGCACCTCAGAAGAAATCAGCGACAGTACCTGTCTTTTTCAAATTTCTTGGATGCCATAGAATTAAGAAAGGATGCTGGTTTTGTTCACATTGGCATGGCGGTGATTCGAACCCACGCCGAGAGAGTTTCCTCGTACATACTTGGTTAACTAGCATTCCCTTTTGGGTCTGTCGGTGGCCGAGTGGTGTGCGTGGTTCAGTATAGTTTCGCTAGGCGGTGGGTGCCGAAGAAAACTCTCTCGGTGTGGGTTCGAACCCCCGGCATGCCAATGTAAACAAAACCAGCGTCCTTTCTTAATTCTATGGCAGTTCGTACAACTAAGTGCTTTGATACAACTATCTGATGAATAATTCAATTTTTAATACTTTGTTCATTCTTTGTCTCAAAAACGTTGAGCACGTTCCAATGAGGGAGCATAAGCTATGTTTTTATTAAACAAAAAATGAAACATTTAGTTATTCCAAGGATTTTGTTTGCAATAGTCGTCTACTTTTCATGATAGGTAAATTGCTATCTATTTTTCTGTCATCACGTAATCTGATAAATAGAAAAAGTTCAAGAATGTTCCGGTTACCGAACTACCCTGATTCCATTCTGAAATACTCCGCTTTTCTGTTAACTTGTTCAAAGAGACTACAATACAAAACTTGAGGAGCACCTTATAATATTTTCGGTTTTAAGACATTACAGAGGGGTCAAAGTTGGAGAGACAGAAGTTCCAGGACTATTCTTTGCCCATGACATGGTTTTATTCGCCGAGAGTGAAGATGGACTACAAAATATCCCTTACTATAACACTGACCCTACCCCCATGTCATCCCCGATCCACTTATATTTTATTTCTTAATCCCACGCGTCTATTAGTTTCACAAGGAGTATTCTACTGGGCAAGTATTGGGACATTCTTAAATGAATTAACCACGCCCAGTCTACATATGTGGCCCCATCTTTCTTATAATGAGGCGTGTGTATTTGATAATCGGCTTTTCCGATTTTGCCTCATCTCTAGTTACCTTGCTCTCATATTGAAAAACAAGTAATCAAATGATCAACGGTGTTTTTACATGCGTTTACAAGATAATAAAAACTAGAATCAGAAAAAATTTAATTTATGAAGCACCGGGTTTTACCCGGTGCTTCATTGATTAATTTTTTTTATTACTCCTATAATTGTTTTTGGAATCAACTATTTTTGCGTCCGTGGAAATATTGCCATACAAGTTTTTTTACATCATCCAGTTATCATACTTTGATGTAATACATGGACGTATCTTGACATTTCTAAAATTACAGTTCCTTTTAATTTTAGAAGGGTATATTAAAATCGGGTTTTACCGGGAGTTAGGATTTTCTAGAATGTTTTTCCGAATTTGTCCAACAGTATTTTAGACATATATATTAAATGTATCGTCCAATGAAAGCATAAACCATTGCGGTTGGCACCCTTATTTTATCAAGGGCAATATAATATGATACCGCCACCTCATTGTCACTGAAATGCGTTAGAAATGAATACTCGAGTGTTATAATCAGTTATAGTTCTCGAAAGTAAAATCTTTTCCTTCCACTAGTATACTTCTGGTGAAAAGTCGGATGCGCTGCCCCATAACAACTTCAGGACAAGTGTGTGTGTGGGCGGGGGGGGGGGGGGGTGGGGGAGGCTACCTCCGCCTTTCCCCCACTTCCGATACCCTTGTTAACAGTTAGGGTACATAGTGTATTAAGCGACGTGTTCGCATTAGGTGTTTAGAATAGAAGGGTTTGGGAGCGTGCAAGTGCTCTATAATAGGGCTAATGGAGGAAGGGTCCGTATTTTACAAGGATAAGAGCACTGAATCCACAACTTAAACGGCCTACTTTCTGGTCCTCTGAGGCATGTGCGTCAACCACCGTAACAACAACTTTCTGTCCTTATTTTTTACGGACCGTTTGTATGAATGTTTAATCTCTGCGGGGTATGACCGTCAGGCAAACTTGACGGAAGGTGAGCTCGGGGGCGTAGTTATCTTACTTTCTAACCTCACAGAACGGCATTTGTATACTTTCGAAACAGAAAAACATTTTTGATCGCTGATTTACCCTCTTTCGTATTTATATATTTTAAAAATAGAAAGACAGTTTTGATCGCTGATTTATCTTCGTTCATATTTGTCAGTTCTTAATGTTGTACATGTAATTTTAAAGGTTTTTTTGTTATGTTGAATAATCACTGAGAATTTTACGATGACTTCAATCTCTGTTTGACGGATATTCAGATTTGTGTTAAAAAGACCATCCAAAACGGTCCCAAACAGTTTTCATCTAATTTACCACTGTGTGTTACGTGATAGTCCAGATACCGAAATACTGATTCCCAGACCTTAGATCAATCTAATTTGGGCACAGCGGCAAATATGGATCAGCCGTAATGTAGCCTGCATGGTTGGAGAAAAGGCGCTGGTATTTTCTTCTTCTTGGCGTCTGTTTTATGTTTCAGGTCGCCCTCTTAAAATGTTAGTTTACATCCCCTTGTAATAGGTCTTCACCTTGACGTAAGTTTACTCTAGAAAGCTTCGTAGTTTCCCAGTGTCGAGCCAAAGTCTTATTTGAATGTAAATTACGCACGACGTTTAATGATAAATGCCACAAACATCAATATAATGGATCTCCAGCTTCACGATGCTCATATAGAATTTGCCAAAGAAAAGCAATCGGCGTCGACAGTGTCGTACACGACACTGTCGAAGCCGGTTGCTTTTCTATGTCGAACTCTGTTTTTTTTTTTAATTATTTACCTGTTGCATTATTTGATTCAAAGGCAAGCTCTAAGCTATATTGCAAGCTTCAGGGAAACCTGGCGAAACTGTATATTGCCGAAACACTGCAAAACTTTGAAAAAAGTTTTAAACTCCGCATAATTTGGGCTCATTTATCTTATTTGGGCCCAGCGTTTACCGTTGGAAAGAATTGAACGGCCTGCCGATCCCCATGCTCTTCTTGTGACAGTGAATAGGGACATCTAGAAGATAACTGTTTAACCCTTTACCCAACGAATCTGCTGCGTAAATTTCATATGTAGCAGTTTAAAAAAAATATATTTTTCACAAAGTTCAACAAAACCTTATCACGTAACCCCTCATTGGAGCGAGCTCAATGAGCTAGTTCCAATGATGGGTTACATGATATGGTTTCGTTTAATTTTCGTTTAATTTTTTTTTAAATTTAAAAAGACGACAATTAAAATAATAAAGGTTGATATCGTATGCGCCGGGTAAAGGGATAAGGGGTGGGAGGTGGTCATCAATCTGATTTGTTCCGATGATGATGGTTCAAGTACCCGACTGATAAATATTTCAACTGCACTACCAAGACACTCCGTCCGAGAAAGCATGTCGTGATGGTGTAGTCGGAATATCAGTTAGTCGAGACTATAGTTCAAAATTCAAGAGTTCTTGAAATGCACTGGATACATCAATTACACATCTCGTCGTCATAGCGCAGAGACTTTCCAGCCTCTCATTTTATAAACACATACCGAATTTGTCATTCTGGGCCCGAAGTGCACGATTCGGTTACTTCAGATCTCTGTTTGTTTGGCCGAGTGTAATTGGATTAGATAGATTAATTGTATTCAGTAGTGCAACATGTATACAATTAAAAACAAAAGGATACATTGAGCTGCATAGAGGAGAAATTATTCACAACTACATGACTCCACCACTGGTATATGGCGTAGCCACTAGTGGCTGTCTTCCCGCCATTCCCGTTACAAAAATCAACATTATACACAGAATAAAACAATTCGCCTCCAACAAAATTGGGCCACACCAATAATATCACTCTAATGTATGGTGATCGAGAGAAAACTGCTTTGGAAAATGCTAGTATATTCAGTGCGGTACAAGAATTTATTACATGCCCAACCGGGACTTTTTTATGCAATGCGACTGCATAAAGTGCATGGTGTTTACCGCCGTTGATAGAAAAGAAAATTAGGTCAGTAGGTGCTTGGGTCATGTAATAAATACAAAACCACATGTATGTTTCAATGAGTCGTTTTGTATTCAATTCGTCAGATGTGCGTAGAAAGAAAACGTCTCGACCTTCGGTCTCGACGTTTTCTTCCTACGCACATCTGACTCAATGAATACAAAACGACTCATTGAAACATACATGTAGTTTTGTCTATATATTAGGGAAACAATGAGATTCGAGTTACTAATTATTAGCCAGTGGAAATGAATTCTTGTCTTTTGCCCTTGGAGACTGATTTTTGATAGTGCACATCAAAAAGGACACGTGTACTGTTGGCCTATTATACCTTTATCTGTATACCAGAGTGCCTCCCTACTCGATAGGTAATGGATATATAAGAAATAACGAGATATTTTGTGGTACTTTCTTTCTAATTCATGTGATCAGTTTCTGTTTTATGTACAGTTGCACTTGCACCATTGTAAATGTGTGTTTTTGTAGGGTACGGTGTTAACATAGGCATTGCCTGTTCGCCAAACCCCATTTCAATGATGAAATAAAAATATTGTTTAAAAAAAAAATCAACAAAAAAAGGAAAAAAAGCAGAGAGAAGAAAAAAAAAAAACAATGAAAGAAGACAAATGAAAACGAGAAGCAGACATGACAATTGAGGCAATCCAGACAACAGTGTGTTCTCCAATAAGAGAACATTTTATAGCCCTACTGCAGATGATATGTTAGGCTGGTTCTTTCCATCATGTGAGAAATCTATTCTATATTGTTTTGGCATGTGATGAAGATTAAGTTGAAAAGAGAAGTAGCGATGAGATAGACAGAGCTACGACCTGCACTGGCGTTGCGGTAACTTGTTCTCGTCAGATCACCGAAGTCCGAGCCCGATTTGTCCTCGGATGGGTGACCATCTGAGCGTTCGATTCGGACTCCCCTGTTGTGTCCTTGGGCAAGGCACTTAACCCCGATTGTCCACATGGGGGCACGATGACGCCGTGTACCAAGGCTTACTGCATGTCGATGGTGCGCATGTCTTCAACCAGTGTAACCCTGCGTGCGCTGCAGTACGGAGTTACGATGTTGGGGAGCTGGCAGCTGTCCGTCGTTGCTCGGTGGTTCTCTCCGGGTACTCCGGCTTCCTCCACCCGCAAAACTGTCACTGTCATGATTAGCCATTGTGCATAAGTATGTGACCTTAAACACCAATAAATAAATAAATAGTCGGGGCATACTGGATAGTTACAGTTTACATGTAGTGAGTACGGACTTAGTAATTGTTCAGTTATAGTCTTTTTGAATAGTGATCTTGACTAATTTTGAACGGATGGTTCATTATTTTATTACACACCCGTGATTGTATTTCTCGCGATCACATGGATTTTAGGGGCATGTGGTAATTTTAAACAGAAAGCTCTAGTGCGATCCGATAAAAAATATCCTTCGCGTGCACAAGTTCTCTCGCTAGACTGGTTCTTATAGTTTGCAGCGTTCAGTGGAAAATAACCAATGAGAACCATCAGCTATATTTATCTGTAGGAATAACCGATTCTCATTCCAAAATGTTTGATGCACAACTTTGCTAAATACTATCGATAGTCATCCTGGATACATGATCTCTACAGTGGTGGCGCCACGGGGGGGGGGGGGGGTCAGGGGGGCTACAGTCCCCTCCCCCCCCCCCCCCCCCGTCGGAGATTTTTAGTCAGTCCGTCGGAGAGTCTCGTATTCCCGACTTCTCGAGAAATTTTCGACAATCGAATGTAGATATCTCGTCTTGTCAGTCTCGAACCCGTGCAGCACTGGAACTTTGATAGAGAATAGTGATTCTCACGAAATTCCTTAATGTCGTTCGTCAAACTGGCATTATAGATGAAATATTTCCCGACCTTATTATAATATGTTTACTTTAACCCTTTACCTAAGGTAACGGCCAAAACCGGCTAGCGCTATTCTCAAAAATCGCCAATTCATTTTCATTATTTTTTTCATTTTTTGTCTCAAAAACATAGGTTATGACCCCTCGTTGGAACGAGCTCGTCGAGCTCGTTCCAACGAGGTGTCATAACCTATGTTTTTGAGACAAAAAATGAAAAAAATTAGTTATTCAAGAATTATTTTTGCAAGTGTCGTCTGCTTTTCAGGTTAGGTAAAGGGTTAAATAATCAACAAACATACTCAATTTGCTTCTATTTTGGTTCTCGAATTTACCAATTTCCACTCATTTTCCTTCGTTTGGGAGGTCAAATGTTATAGCCCCCTGTCGGGGATGTCAGCCCCCTGTCGAGAAATCCCTGGCGCCACCCCTGGATCTCTACCAGGAAAATGGACATTGAAACTCCACCTTTGCTTTCGTTATTGAAAACCGAGGAAAACTTAATTAATTTGGAGCAAAAAAGTCCAAGTTGGGTTCGATATTGGCATCTGGCACTGGTAGGCTACAGTTCCTATAGAATTTTGAATCACCCTCAGCGCCGCGTGCTGTAGACGAGTCGATACGAGACCAACTGTATAATTCTATTCGAATCATACTTCGGTAATGAAGCAGCACGTTTGCCAACACAACAAACATACTTTGAAGATCATGTTAAGTTGAAGTAGTTCTCAGGAAGCAGGACAAAATCAATCCTGAAAACTGGTTACCTCGAAGCAGAAAGACCGACTGCGACACGCCGACAGTGCCTGCAGATGTCTGACAGCTAGTCTACATGCAGTTACTGATTAACTATCACCGATTCCACCGATTCCATCCTTACTTGTAGTAGTAGGCTTTACTGTCCGTTACTGGATGACACCCCCCCCCTCCACAACCCACTAGTTGAAGAAAGAAAATAATGAAAAGACCTGTTTAAGAAAAACTCAGTAGTTTAAATTTTGTGGAAACAATGATTTTTTTACGTGTTTGTGGGCAACGTTTTTTGTTTGTTTGTTTTGTTTTTTTTGGTGGGGGGGGGGGGGGGGGGGTATCAATGTACACGCTAAAAACTAAAGTGTTAAAAACTACACTTGAAGTGCTATATTTAACACTTACTAAGTGCTGAACTAGCACTTTGTTCAAGTGTAGATATCCCAGAACTTGACAGGTGTTACAATAATACCACTTGACAAGTGTAATGTCGCAACACTTAAAAGGAAACAACGCAGATGACGCGGATCAGGCTCGAACTCTCGATCCTGATCCGCGTCATCTGCGTTGTGTCCTTTTAATTATGTACCCACCAAGCGCAAATCAAATTATGGACGATTCTGGACGAACCACCAATGCTAGACACATGGGAAGTACCACCCATTCAAGTTTCAGATGTCTGACGATTGTAATGTCTAAGTGCTTAACGCATTGCATTTTGAGTGTTAAAATCAAACCCTAAGAGTTAGAATGGGTTTAACACATTGAAAGTGTCAGTTTTAACACTAGTTTTTATATGACTTTCTGCAGTTTGCACTGGGGAAAAAAATGTTACCATCTAAACACTATTGGATAGTGTTGAAGAGGAGAGGAGAGGTAAATACATGCGTTCTGATCCAATATATTGTCAATTTTATGAGACTACTTCCATGACAAATAATAATCAGAATATTTAAAACATAGACAGTATGACAATATTTACCAAACACAGATTTATATGGATTTTTAAGTGACTAATTAAGAATCTTTGCAAGTATTTCTGTTTTGTACAAGTACATTATTTTGCTTTAACTCTCAGCATCAAAACTTAAATCAATCAAATGCCACCTATATGGGGTTGGTGGGGGTGTGGGGGGTCTGCATTCTCACCCCCTCCACCAACAACCTGCTAATTTTGCAGTTTTCAAGGCAAGGGATTGGTATTTTCAGAACAAATTGTTCAGAGGGAGGGGTATTTTTTTATTTTTGGCAAATATCAGGGCAGTGGGCAGAGCATTTTCATGGGCTACCAGGGCAAATTCGAGATAAGGACCTGCATTTTGATTTTGAAACAAAAATTCAGGTCAGTTTGATTGGTCAGCCCCCATCCGAGATGATCCTCAAGAAAATGTCCTCCAAAAGCCTATCATTAACCATATTCTATTAGTCCGTTTTCAAACTACTAAATGCAAATTCAAAATAATTCATAATTTAAGATTGGCAAGATGTACGGTACGTGGAGAGTGTATTATCACTAAATCACCCAGAGTGGATATTCCACCCGAGGAATAATTGCTAGTATGTTGCAAAGCATAACCAGAACCAGCAAAGTTTCAGCCAATGGACCTCCGGGATTAACCCGGAGGTCCATTGGCTGAAACATTGCTTGTGATTTTTGTCGATACGTACAAAATTTGAAAGTTACAGCTTGGGTGATAAGTCCACTCCGCGGGTGATTTAGTTACAATCTACTCTCCACGTACTGTATAACCAGACACATAAAGATTTTTTTTTTGTTTTGAACCAAATAACATTCAGATAACGCATTGGTGGGGCGCGGTGGCTCAGTTGGTAGAGGTGCAGGCTGCAAGCCGAGGGATCCTCGCTTCGAATCCCACCTGCGGCAGCCGCGTTGTGTCCTTGGGCAAAACACTTCACCCCCATTGCCCACGTGGGGGCACGGTGACGCTGTGTACTAAGGCGTACTGCACGTCGATGGTGCACATGCCTTCAACCAATGCTAACCCTGCTTGTGTGGATTTGGTATGTTGGGGAGCTGACAGTTGCTCGCCGTTGCTCGGTGGTTCCCTCCGGGTACTCCGGCTTCCTCCACCCGTAAAACTGTCACGGTCATGGTTAGCCAATGTGCAGAAACATGTGACCTTAAACACCAATAAATAATAATAATAATAACGAATTGGTGAAGTATAGTTGAACAAAATAATGAAAATATTAATCAATCTTTACAAATATTATCAACAAAAATAAGTTGGAGCTTACTGGTGTAAATACACCAGTAAGCTCCCCCCCCCCCCCCTCCCTCTTTCTCTTTCAGCCTCTGACAAAGACTTTTGGATTTCATTTCGAGAAAATTCTGTCTGGTTAGTGATGATGGTGAGGCTGGGGAGATCGTAAAGGTGTATAAACTTGTGGAGACAAGAGACATGACATTTTCTTGCAGTTATCGTACAATTTGTTTCTCGCTTTATGTGTAGTATAATGTGGACAACCTAAAGCCTTTATTGTAAGTGCAGTCCATTTCAAACAAAGGTTATCAAGACTTGGGGTAAAATAAAAAAGGCTAAATTTCAAGTCAGAAAGAGAAACTTTATATTATAATGTTGAAAAATAAAGTGCCAACTTACCAAGACTGCTGAGTTCACCCAGAATTGAATCACAAACTGCCCCAGTTACTCTTAACGATAGAATGGATGCACCGGAAGGTTAATTATTGTACAAAAATGTCTTTCTCGTCCAGAGTGTAATTTTGTTACAATGCAGAACAGAAATTACAATAGCCTAATACACTGTCAAACCGAGTTTTACTTTAAAGTTTAGTTTCAGTTCAAAAAAGCACGAAATTTAAACAGAGCGACCAGCACGCATCGTATTTAAATTAAAATCAATGTACATTTTCTATCTTCCGGATATAATGATGCCTGCACACACACTTCTCAAAACACATTTTCGAGCTCATAATTTCTGATGTCTGATGTTGTACGCAATCTTTTGATGTCTTGAGTGTTCGGACCAGTTCGGACCGACATTTTCTGGCGAATAAAATGAACCAACAGCGATTCTACAGGTGGCAAGGTCAAATACTCAAGACTGGTTCTCTGACAAAATTGTCCATTTTTCAGTAAAATCCTTTCACCCGTTCAAATTGTCGACTATTTAATTCTATTAGCGATTAATTACAGTGAATTCTCTTTCAGGGTTGGATGTGTAATAGATACAGAACCACACTTATGTTTGAATGGGTTAACGATTACTGGACTCGAGCGAGTGGCGCTGGGATACCATTCGAGCCTAACGGCTCTCGTGGCATCCTTGCGCCGCTCGCTCTCGTCCAGTAATCGTTAACCCATTCAAACATAAGTGTGGTTCTGTATATGTACTGTGTGTATCAAATCAATTGTCTTTAACAAACAAACAGACTAGTAACTTATACTCTGTCGTAAGAAAGTACACGGTTACTAGCAAGAAGAAATCAGTATCTAAGACTTTAAACAGACACAGACATCCAGAGTTTATAAGTTACAGGGCGCTTAGTTGGCAAATACAGTGTCATATACGGCGAAGAGAAAACAATATTAGGTGAGGCGAAAGCCTCACCTAATATTGTTTTCTCTTCGCCGAAAATGACACTGTATCTGCCAACTAAGCGCCCTGTAACGTATTTATTATGCACGGCATGCTAAAATGTCATTGGGGAAGTTAACTCAACGAATTGTTAAATGCTGCGCACTTCTCGAAAAATGTAAACAAAGCAGACGATGTTTACATACGCAACAAGGGGAGTAATTTTGCTTCCGCATCTAATAAATCACTCTTGACTTGTTCTATAACCTCCAAAGTTTTGGGCTGGTTTGGCATTTTATTATTGCAGTTTCATTCAATCGAACGCAATGTTTATACGACGGGGCTATTTTATATGGTGGGTATTCTGTACGACTGCGCTGCAGCATGTACGTACGTGTAAATTAAAAGCTGAGCCGTGTGGATAAAATGATAGAACAAAATGGCTGACGGGCACCTAATAGTAAGTTAATATTGGGTGCTTTTCAGCCATCCTGAACCTAATATTGCGGAGTCTATGTCTCTTAGTAACTTCATTTGATTGGATAAACAAATTTACTAACATAATAAAAAACGTTACACAGTCTTCATCAACCCCTCAGCTACGCATTTCCACTGAATAGAATCCACAGCCATAAGGATTCCGTAGTATTTATTCATTTATTTATTGGTGTTTAGGGTCACATATTTCGATACAATGGTTAATCATGACAACAACAGTTTTCTGGTGGAGAAAGCCGGAGTACCCGGAGAGAACCATCGAGCAACAGCGAACAACTATCAGCTCCCAACATACCAACTCCACACAAGCAGGATTAGCATTGTTTGAAAACAGGTGCACCATCGACGTGCAGTACGCCTTAGTACACAAAAAAATTGTTTATGTCCTCTAGTCTGAAAATTGACATGTCGTATCTTCATTATATATACTAACCAGATAGTCCACTCCGTGATCCTATGAACGTAGAAAACTATTTATTTTTTGTTTTTAGAAGAAAGATCTATATCTATTTTCGCCTCCAGAATCGTGTTTAGCCACCCTTCTTCGTGGCAGATCTTCTCGTCTGGATCGTCTCAATACTGAAAGGAAAGCATGTCGTATTTTTGAAAACCCCAAAATACAATGCACACACTGACCCCCTGTTCAGAAAATATAAAATGTTTGAAAACAAAAACCTATCCATGTTTTCATTCAAAGTATTCATTTAATACAAACATATATTGCGCACGAAATTCTTTGAGATGTGCTCTGCAACTCGGGACAATTTCAGCCTTTCAGCGCAAAACGTCTGTGGGAAGTTGCGATTACATGTAGAGATGCAACGCATTATATGTACATTATGCGGGGGGGGGGGGGGGGGGGGGGCACCAAAAATTTGCAAGGCGTGACGTGGGGGTGGTGGGTCTCTTGAGTGCGCCAAAAATGTGCATTTCCAACTTGTGCAATTGTTTGAATTTTTTAAAAATATATCAATATTTCAGCTAATATATACCATCATTTGTGTTTCAAACCTTAAAGATGATGTTGTACATCACACTCTTAACATAAATACAACATCAGGAGGCTTTATATGTGAGAATATTGGGCTTAATCTGGGAATATGTCACACGTTAGTAGGGGGTGGGTGTCTTGTTCGAAATGTAGAAAATGTTCAGACAATATTTTGGGAACAATTCAAATGAAAATTTGTTCCCGTATATGTACACCTGCTCTGGCCAAGCCTGATAATGAACAGCTTGTCATTTGTAGATTGGGGCCCACAGCAGCCCACAGAGGTTTAAATTGGTAGTACCAGTTTAACCCTTTACCTAACACGAAAAGTAGACGCCACTTGCCAAAAAAATGATTGAATAACTAATTTTTTTCATTTTTTGTCTCAAAAACATAAGTTATGACCCCTCATTGGAACGAGCTCGACGAGCTCGTTCCAATGAGGGGTCATAACCTATGTTTTTGAGACAAGAAATGAAAAAAATTATAAAAATTAATTGGCGATTTTTTAGAATAGCGCTGGCCGGTTTTGGTCGTTACCGTTTTTGGGTAAAGGGTTAAGAACATTATGAAAACCCCCTAAAAACAGCTGTGCCTACTAAGTTTATTTTGGATTTTAATGGGAGAGTAGGGGTGGGTGTCTGAGAATGGTAGTAGAAAATTTGCACGTAGTGGGTAGGTGGGTGTAAAAAGGAGCCGAATAAAAAATAGGACGCCACGTCTTGCAAATTTTTAGTGCCCCGCCCCTGCATTATGCGGATAAATTTTGGAATCTATGCAATCATCAGCGATTTTAGAGGCGGACATTTATATCACACTAGTTTTAAATCAGATGCGTCTTGAAGGGGGATGGCAATCGCCCAACTTGAAAGGACAAACCTTCTTTGCTATTCGTACTTGTCTTTTGCTTTACAGGATGTAACTTGATCAACTTTGAAAATATCAAGATCGCGTGGTAAATTAGAGGCTCTATTTGGGTACTTGTCCTGGGCCGAATGTCCAACCCTCCTCACGCATTGAGAAGGCCTATTTGAAGATGTCCATATTCAGTTGGTCGTGCAAATCATTTAAAGTTTTCAGCCTGCACTGTGCAGCCTTATTTGAGATTTTCCGCGAAAGCATTACACCGTACATGGGGTGTTAACGTTTATTGGCTAGGTTCAATGGAGATGCCAATCTACACAGGTTTTAACCCTTTACCCAACATAACGTCCGAAACCGGTCAGATCTGCTCACAAAAATCACTATTCAATTTTGATTATTTTTTCATATTTTGTCTCAAAAACATAGCTTATGACCCCTCATTGGAACGAGCTCGTTCCAATGAGGGGGTCATAAACTATATTTTTCACGCTAAAATTAAAGAAATAGTTATTCAAGAATTATGTTTCCAAATGTCGTCTGAATATCGTGTTAGGAAAAGAGGTAAAGGAGAGAAAAGGTTTTTCTATGAGAATTTATCGTGTTGTAAATAGTTCAGATTTTCGAGGTACCTAAAAGTTGTGTTTGATTCTTTGTCACAGAAGATCGCAATTATCGCATCGCATTAAGGGAGATAAGTCATATTAGAAACGTGCAGAAAACATGATATCATCCAAACAACCTGGTTTTGGAATGGGAAGGTTTGCCAACCATAAGGATGACGGTGAAACCATCAACAGTTTCACCCTACTACCAGCTAACAATTCCACTCTTCCACAAGGGCATACATTTAAGCAAAGGAAGAAGATAAACGAACTGTGGTTCAGCTTCATTCGATCTGAGAATTCAAAATACCGCGAATCCATCATACACTTTGAACTCACAGTCACATATCAGCCAATGGGACTGCAGATACGATTTTCCAACTAATGATGGACATGCTTCTCCGTCACAACACTGACGGGTCCAGTGAAGAACCTCGGATCATCATTTGCCTTTCAATAGAGGAGGCTTTTAACATAATGATCAGAGGATTTTCCACAATGTTAGGGCGTTATTTATCAAGCAAACAGCACTTAGAAAATCTTGGAAGTTGAGTGTCCCCATTCCATCAACCCTCCACCCATTTAAATGGCAGCCACGTGGTTCATAAAAGAACTCAAACGTCCACAATGGACACTCTGTGAGGAATCTCACAAAAAAAAATATTTGTAGAAGACAAGATGCTCTGCATTCATCTTTACGTACGACACTGTACCCACGTGTTTCTTGTTATATTGCACCTCCAACCTGTATTCCTTAGTAGTGTTACGCAGTGTCCAAGAGGGGGCTGATCTCTCCGACATGGGGGCTATAACATTTGACCTCCCAAACGAAGGTAAATTGGTAAATTGGAGAACCAAAATAGAAGCAAATTGAGTATGTTTGTTGATTATTTAACCCTTTACCTAACCTGAAAAGCAGACGACACTTGCAAAAATAATTATTGAATGACTAATTTTTTTCATTTTTTGTCTCAAAAACATAGGTTATGACCCCTCGTTGGAACGAGCTCGACGAGCTCGTTCCAACGAGGGGTCATAACCTATGTTTTTGAGACAAAAAAATGAAAAAAATAATGAAAATTAATTGGCGATTTTTGAGAATAGCGCTGGCCGGTTTTGGCCGTTACCTTAGGTAAAGGGTTAAAGTAAACATATTATAATAAGATCGGGAAATATTTCATCTATAAAGCCAGTTTGACGAACGACATTAAGGAATTTCGTGAGAATAACTATTCTCTATCAAAGTTCCAGTGCTGCACGGGTTCGAGACTGACGAGACGAGATATCTACATTCGATTGTCGAAAATTTCTCGTGAAGTCGGGTTTACGAGACTCTCCGACGGACTGACTAAAAATCTCCGACGGGGGGGGGGGGGGGGGGGGGGGCTGGGCTGGACCTCTCCGGTAGCCATCACTGGTCCAAGAATTTATTCCAGACTCAGTTATCCCACAGACATGCATGACAGAAACTCACCATTAGATCACCGATAGATTCCTCAGTCGTTTATCTTTTCATCATTCTGGACCGACTCCATCATTCGTACTTTATAACATCTGAATTGACGAAAAGGCTTTTTGAAGTTTGTATCTCGGAGCGTATGTTGAACCGAGACTCCTAGCAATAAACCACAGATTATGTTAACGTCAGTTCATCACAATAACGTGTATGGTCAAATAACTCCCTACCTATAGTCTAAAACCAACATCGTCAAATGAACAAGGCAACTTGAATGAACAAGGCAACCTTAATGATAAAAAATATAGTAAATAAACCTCTGTGTACTCACGACGTCTTTGGACAACAAAAAATCAAAATCAAAATAAAATTCGAGGTTACTCTATCTCAGTTCAGATTAAGAACTTATAAGTGGGTTGTTAGTATACATTTATAACATGATCACCGGCCTCGAAAAATACGATTTTATAGGCAGTATGCACCTTTAATCTCCTCCCATTGTTATTCTCTTTTCAAATATTTGTCGTGGTAACGTCAGACGGGAACATATGACAATGGATCCGAAAACATAGAATAAAAACAAGCGGCCTCTCGTCTAAATCACACAGCGTGGATGCTAGTCTTCTTGGAACAAAATGGCATTCATAGTATGTTTATCACAGATTGCACCTCAAAATCATTGCAGTGCATCCAATTCGGGTTCGATGAAAAACGAAAGTTTCACCCTTTCCAAATCAGCATCAGTCTCAAACGAGGGTCACTTTATGTCGCTGGCGTGTTGGCATTTTCGAGGCGTCAGTATGCAAATATATATTCGCGAGTTATAACGTGCTACCCCTTAATATACTTGGCAGGAAAACCCGCAGTCATATAATGCACATGGGAATGGCAGGAAGACAGCCTCTCCAACTATACCTTTTCCATGCGGTGTATACGTACCTTGTTATTTGCTAATTGATATTGCATTTGTGTATGCTGCAAACAAAAGTTTCATTCATACACACATTATTACAGCATTCAATGAACCTGGGTATTTATATTCCACCCCTTCACGAGACCATAACAGCCTACGGTGGCCTCTTTGAAATGGTCTCGTCAATTGGACGCAATACGACGACCCACGTCAATTGACTGTTGTAAAAATCTGTATTTATTATATACCTTCGCCGTGTTTTTCACCCGTCGTATCCTGATGGCTGGATCACACTGAGAGGTTTTTCGATTCCATATAAGATGGGTCGGTCTCAGAACGAGGACAGCACCGGAGAATGTCCAGGTTACCAACCAGGGCTCAAAATAAGCGGTGTCGCGTCGCTTTTTGCAATGCAAAACTTGCAAAAAGCTACACAATGTTAAATTATGTATAGCATTTTGCGATACAAGATAATCAACTGCAGCCTATTAGGCTGCAGTTGATTATCTTGTATCGCAAAATGTAAATGAAAATTTGCAAACAAATTTGAAAACTAGTTCACTGATGCTTTACTTTTGATTGTGGAACATTACAGGCATAACTCAGATTAACTCTCCATCAAGCATCATCAGCAACTTCATATGTAAGATGAGTTCTGTTGGTTTAAATACTTCCTGTTTTTACAACATTTTGCATAAAATGTCCATTAAAAATAATTACAGCCCATCGAATTAAAAATCCCAACTTCCATTTTGAGAACTCTATTAAACAACCAAGACGCTATTTATAACAGTATACAAGTCCATGCAATCCTTAAAGGCAATTCAGTTAAAAAAAACATAGTAAATATTTCATGTGTTGCAGATCATTTGGAAATGCCCAGAAATGGATGAAACTATTCTATCTATTCAGAAGAATTCAATATAAAACAGCATAACATAACTCTGGTATACAAAAATAGCTATGTAATTTTTACAAAATGCTATTCATTTTTTGGAAATGCGTAGCATTTTGCTACGCAAAGAAAAAAGTTATTTTGAGCCCTGTTACCAACCGCTTCTTGGTACGCTTCATTTGTGTAAATAAACACTATCGAATAACTTGAATTTCTAATATTGCTCCGAACCAATTTTATATTGATTTCTCCTCGTGTAAAAGGTGGATTTTTATAGTTGCATATAATAAACAGATTATCATGGCAGTAAAGCATTCCATTTCGCCGCCTACGTCATAATAATCTCGAAATATCGACCAATATCAGAGACAAATCTCTGTAACTCAAGGCAACTTGACGTAAATAATAGCCGGGATCACCGAGATTATTTGCCTTTATTAAATACATATAGAATATACAAGAGCAGCTTGGTGTACCAAATGTTCACCACGAGTGGTGAAGTGGTGTTAACCGCGAGCCTTTGGCGCGCGATTAACACCATTTCACCACGAGTGGTGAACATGTTGTACACCAAGCCGCTTTGCGTATATTTTCTAAAAAAACACGTCACATGCAGTCACCAGAGATGGATGAGAATTAATTTGCCATCCTTAACGTACACCTTCAACTAGAACTGAATAACTGTGAAAGAGAGTATGTTTGAATGTGTCACTGTTAATTTAATAATCCGTTGTGAATATGCACACGGTAACTTCCAATACCATATTAACCCAGTAATGCATTACTACTGCAGGCTGCAGTCAAATCAGCCAAGTTTTGATAATAAAAATAGCACTGTTGTCTCGGGCGTTTAGCTACATGTTCACCTCCCTTAGTGCTCAGCAACCCAACTGCTATTCTGGTTTGCTTTCCCGGTAGCAACAACCCAGTGTGCAGTCATTGTAGCCAGGTCTTGACAATAATAGTAGCAGAATTGTCTCGGGTGTTTTGCTCCATTATCACCACCCTTGGAGATTAACAGCCCTACTTCCATTCACGGTCCTCGCTATCGCCTCAGGCCTCCAATGGTTTTTGGGCTACTAATCACTGAGGGGGATCAGATAATGGAGAGCACCATCCTTGGAAATCATGTTATTGTACAATTGATCGGTGTACGTCACTTCACCCCCAAGCCACATGCCATTTCAAGTGAGTCACATTCAATTGGTGCATGGTATTTCGTCGGTTCATTGGGTTCTAATTTAAATTTGTCGGCTGTTGAACTCTCATTCTCTCGTCAGAGTTAAAGGAGGTTCTACTTTCGAAAACTACTGTGATTCTATTTTGAAATATTCCGTTTTTTATTGATTTGTCCAAATATAAAAGTCACCGTTACATGCAATACTTGGGAGATTGATAATATTTGCTGACGTCAGAGGTGTAAAATCTGCAAGTTAAAGGGCGGTGAGATTCGATGCGAATTCGCTTCATTTCCGAATCTTCTGCATGGTTCGTTTCGGGATTCGATACGATCCAAAATTTAAGATTCGCAGAGGCCTAATTATTAAAAATTTTAAGAAACGAAAATGCCACATTATCCATCTTTTTGTGTTGACTTAAGCAACTGTAGACTGGGAAGATAATAATAATAATAATAATAATAATAATAATAATAATAATAATAATCATCATCATCATCATCATTTTAGAGCCTGAAATCCACACACGGTGCTCTATGATTGTACAAAAAAGGCTATTGATGTCTCTAAGAGTTGCAGATTGGCTGCGTTATTTCAGAAATGTCTTCCTGTAGAGGTAAGTTTTTACACCCGACTAAAACGATTCAACTGTATACATGTTTAGGTAGTTAAGGAGTTTTGAACCAGCATTTCCATGCGGGTTGTACTAGGTTGCAAATGTTCAATGAGCAAAGTGTCCTGCATAGTTGAAACGGGGAAAGCAATTCAGAAAGGTAGATGGTCGAATTCACTTGATACATTTATATACATGTAAGTAAATTTTGAAATGAATTCTTTGTTGGACTGTGAACTGGTTAAGTTCAGAGAGGATGGACATCAGATGACAGTACATACGAGATTGTTTTATAATGCACGCTGCACAGTTTTGAATGTGTTGAAGCATCTCTTGAGCACATTTTGTGAGCCAAAAATAAGCGAATTTCAGTAGTCCAGACCATTGATGACGACAGTTCGTCCCCTGAGTTCCAATGTGTTCTATGTGCCAGTAGGCACATAGAACACATTGGAACTCAGGGGACGTACTGTTGAATTGAATTTCGATTAATATTTGCACGTTCTAATACGTATAAAAAATAACCATTCTACCCTCCCCCTCCCACCCTCCCACCCCCCGCATAATGAAGTTATATAATTGTACTAAATTTAAAAGTGAACTTCCGTCAATTCTATAAAACTTGTATAATTTTATTTTCTAGAATTGTATTTTGTACCTATAAATAGAACTGACTAAAATGAATCATAAACATTTTAGAAGATATGGTAATTTTGTGCTAACTGGCAAATTGCCAGATATTTGAAAATGCTAATGGTTCAATTTAACCCATTTAAAGTCATAACTAGAAAATACACTTCTATAAAGTACAATTGTAAAAGTTTAGTAGTACTGGTGATTATTTCTTTGGTATATTTACACACACGTATGTACATGCCCACAGTGTGGATTATTGATACAGAGAGAAAAAGCATTTCTAAACGGCATTTACTCACAACGGTTCTCGAGTTGTTGCCCTTTGAATTGATGTTGAGTTATATGTTGTTTTATCACTTCGCAAATCATTTTAGATTGTGCGTATCAGTGCATCACTGCAGGAATTCGGCCATATTCTCCCCACAGCTTGTTCGTTGTGTAATTCATGAATACTTCAAGTTGGTTTGCAGGTAAAAAGATACAAACGTACACACTGTGACAAGTGTTTTGTCTTTCTGCAATTCATGTTCAAAGTTGTGCACATTTGGATGAATATAAAGTTATAGAAAGCCTTTCTTTGCAAAGTTTATATTCGTATTTGAGGATCTACTTTTAGTGCACTTGCATTCGGCAATATAAATAAGGTGTTCTGAGACTTCGGCTGTGATTCTCATTTTGGTGCAATCTAACCCAGTGGTGGCGCCGGGGGGGGGGGGGGGTCAGAGATTTTTAGTCAGTCCGTCGGAGAGTCTCGTAAACCCGACTTCACGAGAAATTTCCGACAATCGAATGTAGATATCTCGTCTTGTCAGTCTCGAACCCGTGCAGCACTGGAACTTTGATAGAGAATAGTGATTCTCACGAAATTCCTTAATGTCGTTCGTCAAACTGGCTTTATAGATGAAATATTTCCCGACCTTATTATAATATGTTTACTTTAACCCTTTACCTAAGGTAACGGCCAAAACCGGCCAGCGCTATTCTCAAAAATCGCCAATTAATTTTCATTATTTTTTTTCATTTTTTGTCTCAAAAACATAGGTTATGACCTCTCGTTGAACGAGCACGTCGAGCTCGTTCCAGCGAGGGGTCATAACCTATGTTTTTGAGACAAAAAATGAAAAAAAATTAGTTATTCAAGAATTATTTTTGCAAGTGTCGTCTGCTTTTCAGGTTAGGTAAAGGGTTAAATAATCAACAAACATACTCAATTTGCTTCTATTTTGGTTCTCCAATTTACCAATTTTCACTCATTTTCCTTCGTTCGGGGGGTCAAATGTTATAGCCCCCCTGTCGGAGAGGTCAGCCCCCTGTCGAGAAATCCCTGGTGCCACCCCTGATTTAACCTCTACAAAAGGTATACCAAAAGTTCCGTCTTTTCCCAGAGTGCATGAGCTGTGCCCTTGAATTTTGAAATGTTGTGCCATAAAATAAATATGAATAAAATTTCTGTAAATATGTTAATGAAACTAGTGTAAACAAATGCAAGCCATGTTGATCTAGTTGGGATCTATGCTCCTTTAAAAGTATCGTGGACAGTATCTGTTAGAGAGGTCTCAGGAATGTGTCTGTCACAGGTACACATGAAAAACTGATGCAGTCACACAGCAAACCATGTCTTAGACAGCACTCTACTTGTCGGGGTATCATGTAAGTAGTACAGTTATGATCAAATTAGAAAGAAAGGTTCACCGGACTTTACTCTTCCGCGCTAAACTATTAAAATATTGACAACATTTCTTCTGTTATGAAGCTGAGACATTCTAAATGGAATTGTTAGACATACACAGAACAACACGCGTGTATGAATGGGTTAATTGGTATGGCACGCGTGCCAGTGCACAAGGATAGAACGAGAGGCGACAGGCCGCGAGTTCTATCTTTCAACAATAGCACAAGTGCCGTATCGATTAACCCATTCACAGACGCGTGTAGTTCTGTGTTTTTCTTACACGCCTTCACGTCTATAAAAACAATTATTTGAGGGACTCACGGCAAATTTGACAACTATCAACAAAAAGAACACATTTTATCGCCAACCAAATTTGCGAGGGGAACCCGTGTTACCATTTCGTCCCCTAAGTTCCAATGTGTTCTATGTGCCTACTGGCTCGGGAGACGCTAGCGATTCAGATTGTAATTGCGTTGCACGATTTGCAGAAAATTGCAGTGAAATTTCGCTTCTATTTAAAAATAATCCGTCAACGATTTCCGTTCCGCACGTGTGTGCCGAACAGATTATTATTTTTCGCATGGTTTAGTGTTGCTGTAGATGGGGATTATAAATAACAGGCGTGTAATAAATACCCAAACCGCGCTGTTTTCACAATGAAGTTTATTCAGATCAAACACTAAGGATGAGATTTGATTGTTCATGGGATAGTGTAGTTTTCAACACAATTGTACATGGACTGACAAAAACACTCTCAGTACGCATAACTACAGTTAAAACTAGACATCCTGCCACGAACTGTGCGCTTTTCTAGGCTTAATTGCGCGTAGGAATTGCGCGCAATTGCCATATCGAATGACATCCAACGCACGGCAGGTTCTCCTGGTTATTCATAGCAAACACGGGCAATGGTTCTGCCATTGGACCTCCGGGTTACCCGGAGGTCCATTGACTGTAACATTGCTTGTACACAGGCCATATGTACAGAATTTGATAGCCTTACTGTGGTCATAACGCGTAGATTAACGCACAGATCGACGTGCTATTTGTGCACATTTCATGACAGGACTTCTAGTTTTAACTGCAATTGCGTGGAGAAAAACATTCTTTAAAGTGAGTTTATTTAAATGTTCAAATGATAAAAAAAAAACTTTCAGCTTATTGGTTATCTATGGCAAACAATGCAAAGAAGCTGAAAATGTATTATAAAATTGTACTAATCACCCTTTAGCACAGTGTGCAGTTTGGTAATTTTTTTACATTGTTTCCGTTTAACCCTTTACCAAACGTAACGGCCAAAACCTGCCAGCACTATTCTCAAAAATCGCCAATTAACTTTCATTATTTTTGTCATTGTTTGTCTCAAAAACATAGGTTATGACCCCTCGTTGGAACGAGCTCGTCGAGCTCGTTCCAACGAGGGGTCATAACCTATGTTTTTGACACAAAAAATGAAAAAAATTAGTTATTCAAGAATTATTTTTGCAAGTGTCGTCTGCTTTTCAGGTTAGGTAAAGGGTTAAATTCACCTTAATACTCAACTGTGACACACATTTTTGCATTCTATTTCCCGAATCGTTCTAAGAGTTACTGCCCTTCGACCTTTTCCCAGTTGCACTTGCAGCAACCTAATTGATTTCCAGTGGCGATTCATCTGCAAGTAAATTGGCCACTAAAAGGTACTTGTCGCTATGTGATTTCCGCCAGATGACACTAGCTGTGTCATTTTAGATCTGAAATGTAGCCATGCACTGAACTACGTATATTTGAAACTTCATCTGGATCAATGATTTTATGTTGTGGTCACAATAATTGCGCTTTTTAATTGTTACGCTCGCATTTCACCCATTCATCATTGTGTGCCAGCAGAATGGTGTGACGATTAATATTACCAGGACTGCAGGATTGAATACACTGGGTTGAATTTGTGATATCTTTCATTTTTGTTCGGACGTAGCGAATAATTAGCAGAAAAAACCTATCGACCACTGAACCACTTTGATTTTCAGCGAGGTGTTCAACCCTGTATTGGAGGTTTGCAGAACAATGAGTATATTATTTCCTGGTTTTTGTTCGACTGAATAGAAAGAGTGTCTCTGAAATAGTGTCCCACGAAACTTCGAAGATAAGATTCTATGTCGACTTCGATGGCCTGTTTCGAGATCGACATCGGATCGGCTTCGTGAGTCGTATGTAGAAGATATCTACCCTGTCTTAGTGAATATCTGGAATTATCTCATGAGTGTAGACCTGGAAGTTTTATTTTTCACGAGCGCTTGCGATATTCACTAAAATAACGTAGATTTTCTTTTTATTATACGCTACGTGACATTTTTCTGCCCAATATTCAGCCCAATTCGATTGCAAACAGTTTCAAGAAAATAACAAAGATTTGCTGATCGTTCATTTAAGGCGACGTTCAATGCGACGTCATGCGCCGACGCGTGACGTCATTTAGGAAGCTACTGAGGAATATTTCTCGTTATCCATCTTTTAGATAATTTGCGATGATTCACAGGCTAGCATAAAATATTTTTTTTTGTAATTAGATTACTCGTGTTTTTTTGAACGGAGAGACGGTGGCAATACATTTCTTCTATCGGCGGACTCCTGTCGCAGAAATGAAACAATTGTTGCAGGTTGCGCTTTCGGTTCTGTCGACTTAGGCCAGATTTTCACTACGTCCGAAATATTGTCGTGTGCGTTGCTCATTGCGATTTGACCAATACATTACATGCAAATTCATACGTAAAGCTCCTGTGTGATATAATAAAATTGCTTTAACCCTTGGAGACGGTAATTCTCCTGACGTTCAAACGTCACCGTGAATTCAGTTTCTTCACCGTTTTTCAAAATGCGACGTCAAACGTCGGAAAGTACAAATAACAAGATATTTTTCACATTAGTGATTATCTGCTTAGGGCAGATTATTTTTGGTGGTCTGAATTTATTATTCAAAACTTGTTTTATTACAAATTATTGGAGAGTTCCCACGGGCACTCTCCAATAATTTGTAATAAAACAAATTGATATAAACAAATTATTGTTTGAGTTTGGCTGAATATGAAATATAAGCAAGGGAAGTGTTCGGCTTTTGCTCTGGTTCCTCATTTTTGAAAGCCCTGCTAGTGGCTTCTTGCTCTTAACCAGTTATGAAGTCTTGACAGCAGGATTTTATTGGCATTTTAAGCTGCGATAACATTTGGCTCAACGGTTGTCAATGAGTACTATTCGGGAGAAAATAGGAATTGAGGTTTAAATTTTAAAAAATCGAAAAATAATAACAAAACAAATGAACACAAAGTATCAGGGCGCTGTTTGATTTCGTACGTCATAAGACGTACACAAGTCTCAACGCGCTGTTTGATTTAGTACGTCAAAACACGTACACAAGTATCAACGCGCTGTTTGATTTCGTACGTCATAAGACGTACAAAAGTATCAAAGGGTTAATTTTATTCCATAAGTTCTTATTTGAAGTAGACCATGGCGACGGCAGCTATAATGTTGTTGGAGGAGGAAGAAGAGAATGAGATGGAGGGGGAAGTTTTTCATCATCCTGTGAAAGAAATTCATATGATGTACACTTTATTTTCCACTTTCAAACTTGTATTCTTCCACCAAAATATAATATGCACTGAATATAGCATTGTACAACTTAAGACAAATGTTTTAGAGCAGTTAAATGGGAAATTTTCAGTTGGAAACAACAAGCAAAGATGCCTGTTGTCTTCCAGGTTGCAGAAAATACCCCTTCCCAAGTGCAAAAATATGACGTCATCAAGGAGATTTACATGCGTTCTCAAATACGTTGCTTTAAAAATAGCTACAGCAGCTATTTTTCTCGCATCGGATTGCAGAGCATTCATTTCTTACACGTAAAGTGTTATCGAAATAAAAAATGACTGCAGTACGCGTTATTTTTGACGCAACGCATGGCGGAACGCAAAACATATAGGACGAAGTGTAAATCGGGCATTATCGGCATGCTTGCCTGCCTTAAAAAGTTACATTATCTCAAGGAGGAGCGGTATTATTTGTCGCAAGGTCATAAATATAGAGAAAAAAAAAACACTTTTCAAAGTTAAATGGAACGATTAAAACAATAACATATCCAAAATATGTTTATAGAACAAAGAAAATTAATTTTTTGCTTTCGTCAAATCTATGTCCGTCCAAATTTTCTCATAAGGATTTTGTACATGTTTAGGACTTTGAAGTTAACCCCTCATTCTTTTCTAAGAAATCAATAAGCCAGTGATGTACTGGGATAAAAAGTGAAAAGTTTAAACAAAAATGGAACCATTAAAAACCAATTTTAACAAAACGTATTTGCTACCATTTTAAAAAGTATGTTATAAAATATTTGATCATATGTCCGTCCATTATGTAAAAAAGGAAATTTGTGGCAAATGAAACTTTTTTCATTTTTCTCCCATAGATTGCTATAGTAATTTAAATTGTCATCTTTACCACTGTTTACACACATGCGCATTCAGGGAAGTAAAAATAGTTCAATATGTGACGTTGTAGCTTCATTTAAATTACATTTATATCATTATTTATTCATCATCCGCAGCCGTGGGAAAGTGCAACAGTGTTTTTTATGTCGTAAATATGCCCTGTTGTACTTTTAAAAAGGGCCTGGTAACCAGTGCCCTACATGGAATTTCTCTGAAATAGGTAACATGGGTGTAAACGATTTGCTGGACTTGACTTCATATCCATGTTGCGGTCATGATTAGCCATAAACATGTGACCTTAAACACCAATAAATAAATAAATAAATAAATAAATAAATAAATATTCATCATTATGTTTTTATGAAGTTTCAAAATGCAATTCCACAGCTTTCAGAAATCCCTTTAACTCCGCGGAACCCTGTTGCAGAGAAGCTAATGTAAGCAATGTTAACATTCTAAATTTCTTCACAGTAATTTGAAATTTGAGTATAATGTGAAGCATTCAAAGTGTGTATAAAAATCGTCCCTTGAGTGCAACAAGATGCTAATGCTTTGGCATTGCATATAGCACCTTGTTGCAGTATGCGACGTGTACATTATCGGACTCAAATTTTAAATATTAAATTGAACCACAAACTAGAATGTTAGAAAAACAAATTCTGTACCATACTTGAGAGTTTTTTTACTTTAATATAACAATAACATGATTTTGAAGGGCATTACAGTATATTAACGGCTCAACAGAAATGGTTAACAGCCCAAGAGTTTATTAGCAGCCCGCGACGAAGTCGAGGGCCACTAATAAGCTCAAGGGCTGTTAACCATTTCTGTTGAGCCGTTGATACGTTGTAATGCCCGACAAAGTCATGTTATTTCTATTATTGCCACTTTCGTACATCGGGTACATTACAATTAAATTATATGGGAAATAAGATAAATAAATGAAGTTTGACATTTTAGAATTAAAAAACAGCGACACTATCGTCTGATTTGTTGACAAACAAACCGGGTAACATGACTATCGTCTATTCAGTCTACGGCGAAGTTTGGGAAGCTAGATGATGAAATATGTCTTCGAAATGCGAACTTTAGGCAAGGAGTTTATTCATCAAAGATGTCATTACTTACTTCGTGCGTATCGCTTCCTATATTTGACACATTATCTATCCGTGACACAAAGGGAAACACTTGAAACAAATGTATTAATTGTGTTTACAAATTAAAAAAATCCGAATTGAATTTCGATCCCAATGGAAATCTGGGAAGAATATTGTTGATCGGCTGAGAGATGTGACGTCATTGTCTATATTTAGACGTGTCGGGCTGTTATTGACGTGTTGGGCTGTTATAGTCAATAACGGCCCAACACGTCACATGACTTGTGCTTGTTGAGCATTACGAGGTTTCAACGCCCGATAAAACATTGTTAATGTGCTAGGAACGCCCGCAAAAGTGGTAATAATAAACAATGATAAATATTATAAACAAGACTGGCCAATATTCTCCCAAATGTTATGAATAATGCTAATTTGAGATTTGATATTTTTATTTTGTTCTTGTACCAGCGTTCGCAAGGTGCATCCGGTACCAAATGTAGCCAGAGATAGTGCCTGATACCGTCCCCAGTATTTGTCTGTGGTCGACGTTACTTACCCCCGAAGGCCAGTGAAAGCAAAATTTAAGGCAAAAAACCAATCGAAACAGATTTTCGAATAATATTGTCTTAATATTATGTAATAATAGTTGTTATTCATAATGACACAAATAGATTCCATATTTGATTACAATTATTACCTGAGAAACTTCAGAAAGATGGAATTAAATTTAATTGTTGTAATATTAACGATATTTACACGCTTCGTTATTTTGGATTAGGGGTCAGGTCAGATCGCCATGCAGGTCTGTTCGCCATCCAGTACACAGCCAGCACACGAGAGTGTTGGTAATGGGGCGCATAAGGTGTGTCTCCCCTCTGTCGGATTGCATAGTGTCAATAACGGTCACAAAAGAGAATTGGAAAAAAAACTCCTGTTGTATTGTTGAAGGCCGGGGATCATCTAACAATCCTTCAGGAAGGTTGAGATGCTACGCTCGCTTCAGGCTCATCCCCCCCTACCCCAAACAAAAGTTGTTGAAATAATCAATATATTTGTGGATTAGGTGTACCTTAGTTTGGTGGTGTAATTTTTGTAGTTGGTTGAGTCGACTGGGGTAGGATCAAGCAGCGAGAGGAACAAAGCAACAACTATTCTGGTATCTGTTCTTGGGGACTGCGATGAATCGATAACTATGCGACACATTGATATTCACCTGACCATAACCACTCTTGCTGACTGCGTGAGTATGCCACCCCGCTGTTCTGTAGTAGTGTTGTCGGTATGTGAGTGAGTTGATGTGATATAGTTGTCTTTCTTTTGTCACGCAGGCCAGTCAAAAACCTCTTTGCTTTGACCCCTTCTCTCAGTTTCAATTACACTCCTCTTTGACTCTTAGTCTGACGTTTTTTTACCCTGAGATTTTCCCACTTTTATGGCAGAGATCTCCATTGTGTAGTTCTCGCTCACTCACTCACTCAGTACATCGTGTCTTTGTATCTGAATTTCAAATATTCTTGAACATTAATTTTCAACGTCGAGGAGATTTACCAAACAGTTAAGATTTCATTAAGTCCATCAGTTCTTGACTACATGTCAGACACGTGTCAGGTTTCTATAACAGGAGGTACCCTAGACCGTTTTTTATGAGGTTGGGTGGAGTGGGGCCAAGGTGTTATTTGAAATGCCCTTGTGTGGGGGATCGATGGCTTCCGGTAGTCCTTCCGGTGGACGCTCCCTCCTCCCATTCCCCTGAAAGGAAACGGGAGGAGAGGTTAACGGTCGGAGGATCCTGGAAAGGACTATAGTTAAAACTAGAAGTCGTGTCACGAACTGTGCGCTTATTTAGGTAGGTTCTCCTGGTTATTCATAGCAAACACGGGCAATGTTTCTGTTTCTTCTGGTTACCCGGAGGTCCATTGGCTGAAACATTGCTTATGCACAGTCCGTAGGTACAGAATTGGTTAGCCTTACTATGGTCAAAATGCGTAGATTAACGCGCAGATCGATGTGCTATTTGTGCGCATTTCATTACAGGACTTTAACTGTAGTCTACCCACACCCGAGAACATTTTGCACACTTGGTGTTCTAAGAGTAAATCTGAGCCATTTGTAGCGTGTGTAGTGCCTATATCGACAACCATTTTGGTGCTCTATGTTGTGTGAAACCTCCATTGGGCCACTGTTTTTTATGTCCAGCGAATGTTAGGGGGTCCGTCCCCCAGCCCCCACCCCCTCTCTCACCATTGCTACAGGTCACAGTAGTCTGAAATCATCGTGCTGTCTAAACTTGCTGCTCTTGTTCATAACCACAGATTCTCGAAAGATTACACTGAATAAGTGAATAATTGTCACTTGTTAGTTAGTACAATTGTCTGTACAATCTCATTAAACGATTACTTGGTGATTTAATATTCAAGATGCATCGATGCGACACGTCGATGGTACACCTGTCTCCAACCAATGCTAAACCTGCTTGTGTGGAGTTTGTATGTTGGGGAGCTGTTAGTTGCTCGGTGGTTCTCTCCGGTTACTCCGGCTTCCTCCGTCCGTAAAACTATGGAGGTCATGATAAGCTACTGTGCAGAAATATGAGAGCTTTAAACACCAATAAAAAATAAAAAAATAAATAAATAAATAAATAAATGAATAATTTAAAAATATCTGAATGAAGAGAAAATTATAGTTTTCTTTCATAGAGGTCTTTCTTGAAGAGAAAAAAATCATTGTGTGAAATAAAAGCTATCGTTTTGTAACAGCGTTAAAGACAAAAGCGGCGTTTTAAAAATAAATTACATTTGCAGTCTTAAGAAAATACTGGAGAGAAATTTATTTGATTTGAAATAAATACTGTTTAAACAGAACTGGTTCCATTTCAGGGACAAGATTAGAACCAGTTTTGGTTCTAAAGAGAACATATATTTTTTGCAGTGTAGGCATCATTGCGCGTAGGAATTGCGCGCAATTGCCATATCGAGTGACATCCAAAGCACGACAGTTTCTCCTGGTTACTCATAGCAAACACAGCCAATGTTTCTGCCAATGGACCTCCGGATTACCCGGACGTCCATTGGCTCAAACATTGCTTGTGCACAGGCCATATGTACAGAATTTGATAGCATTGCTATGGCCGCAACGCGTAGATTAAAGCGCAGATCGACGTGCTATTTATGCGCATTTCATGACAGGACTTCTAGTTTTCACTGTATTCGGCAGATACATTTATACTGGTTAAAAATAACTAGGCCAGTTGGTGAATAAAGATATAACTTTATTCACCCACTGGACTAGTAATGATTACTATCATAAAATTATCTATCGAATAACTTAACTTTCGAAAGCTGAAGCAGTATTCTTGCACGAACGCCATTCAACAATCATACCCCCTTAACACGTCATTTCGATCATGTGTTTTGTATTATAGAATTGTTTTTGAAATCATTAACACTTTCTTACTTGTACGTTTGTGGGAGAGGCTGACCTTTTTCACTTATTTCATGTTATTTAGTACATGTGCTTGAAAAGGCAATTGAGTTCAGCCAACTTCGTACTGGATGTGGTGGGGAGGGGGGGGGGGGGGGTCATGTCGCATTGGCAATCATAGCGGCATTAGCCTTGATGACGATTGATATAAATACATACCGTGAGAGGTTCAGTCGTTTCCAATTGGAGGAAAATGATTGGTAAATTTGTAAGTCGGCAAGATTTGAAAAAATATCTTGCCCTTGTGCTTATCGTTTATTTAATTTAATTTTTCGATGGTGATGCAGAGCTCAATCAAGAAGAAGTGTATCCTAACTCTCTTGTTCATTTAAACATAGGGTCCTTACGCAATACAGTGGACATCATTAATGCGGAGCTAGGTCAACTCGATGTAATTGCACTGACAGAGGTATCGATGATGCAAATTGCACTTCCAGGTTTCATTTTTTTCCCTATTCGAAAAGTATATATTAAATATTTTAAAAATTGTATGATCTTCAATTTGAAACCCGTAGTAATATGAATGAATGTCCCAGGATTGGAGGTTATATGAAATGCAATATTCCGTACTCGCCAGAAGTATTTGCTTGGGGTTTGACAGCAAACAATTTACGGACTTTTTACGGACTTATTGCGATTGCCTACCCTAAAGTTCTCACGAAAACCCCGATAGGTAGAGCTGCACCTGGTTACTGTGATGACCAAGTTGTGTTTTACTGATAAAATAGGACCTGGTAATCAAAATCTGGGGTGGAAGTCATCTAAACTTGGCAACGAAAGTAGAAACGAATAGTTATGAACAATTTTACTTGTGTTGTGGTAAGAATATAGCAATAGATGCTTAAATACAACTTGACCGATATTCGATTAGCGTGACATCCTTTAAATTAGATTCTAACCTCGATATACGAAAGAAACCTAGTTATTTAAACACGTATACAATAGATTCACCCCTTCTGGTTTTTCAGTTCATTAAGATAAAACCAGAAACTTCCGTAAAATAAATTGCTCTTGGCAGCATAAAGTAGCGAACTGCAATGCCAAGCATTGCAGTTGGCACCTTTATGCTTTCAGAGGCCAAATTGTATAACAATACTAGAAACGTCTGTGGCTCTGAATTGTGGCTGAGATGAAAGAGTTTGTTAGTTCGAGAACAACGAATAACGCAATATACTTTTTGTTTCATGCAGGTAAGAGATTAATGCAAAATGGCTGAAGAATACAATGGCACAACCATCGTTACAACTATTAGTGGATTCGGTAATATGGGGGTCGAAAACACAACTACTGCGAGCTGTAATACCAGTACTAACACGAGCTGTTCGGATGGCAGTTCAACTACTCCTCACAGAGGACTTATTGGATTCGGACACCTCGAGAATTACAATGAATTATGGGTAGCTTATTACATAAACATGTACTACTTGAAGATTCTTGCTGGGATTGGTATACCCGGAAACGTGTTTTCTGTTGTTATTATATCTCTGATGAGACCCATGACGTCATTTTCTATATACGTAGCTGCGCTTGCGTTTGCGGACATGCTGGCTCTTGTTTCGAAGATTTTATACATAGAGCTGACAAGACACAGCGGCCGTCTTGGTCTTTGGGGATGTCGCTGGGTGCGATTTGCAACCTCTTTCTGCCCTATGAATGCGAATTGGTTCTTGGTTGTCATGACGATAGAACGAGCAGCGGCAATTTGGCTTCCGATGAAGGTCCACCGTTACTTTACGAAAAAGTCTGCCACCATTGTTCTTTTAGTCTGTGTCCTGATTATGATTGCCCTCAACAGTCCTATCATGTGGATGATGAGAGAAACGTTTGACACAGCGAATAGCTATGACTGCGATTTTATTGATGAATACAAATATTTCGTTAATAAGATATGGACGTGGTTTGACGGAGCTCTCAGCTGTGCCTTTCCATGCGTGCTACTTGTTGGTTGCAACGTGATGATAATGATCCGGATACGACGAATGAACAAACTCCATGAGCAGATGATCCACGCAAGCACATCATCAGAAATGGTGAAACAACAGTCACAGATGAACATGATGTTGATAATAGTATCACTTACATTCGTGGTACTGAGCATACCATACGTTATTTACAGCATTATAAAGTCTGACATGGATTTCTTCACCGCCGGAAGACTTAGTGCATGGAATTGGCTTATAAAGCAATTAGTATTCCTCCTGTACGATTCCAGCCATGCCATCAATTTCTTCATGTATTTTCTCTCTGGAAGAAAGTTTAGGGCAAAGTGTTTAGAAATAGTTCTCTGCAGAAAGAATAAGCCAAGAGCGATAACCTATGCTGCCTCCACAGCTTCTCCAAGAATAAACACAGTAGTTTGAGAGAAAAGGACATTTATTTGAGAGTCTGTGGCAATCTGGAGTTCTTTATAATTTATATTTTTATCTTCTGCAGTTTGAGGCTGGAAAAAAATATCTAGATATTTTAAACTTATACACTTTTTCATAGATTGCGGACCAAGATCGGACAGGAGATATGTAAAACCTCCACCTTCTTCAAAACACACGTTGTTTCCATGGACATGGTCAACCCCATAGCTAACGTAACATCTAAAACCGGTCATCTTTATTCACAAAAATCGCAACTCATTTTTTAGTCTCAAAACATAGGTTGCGATCCGTCATTAGAACGAGCTTACTGGGTAATTACCTATGTTTGTGTGGCACAACATGAACATTAGTGGTTGCTCAATAAATTATTTTGCATGTTTCGTCTGTTCTTCGGTTTGGGTAAAGAATTAAACAGCGGGATTAGAAAATTGGTAATGTGCAAATGTATTGACATTCAGGCCAATATTTGGGCAAATGCAAAATTGCATTTGGCCGATGAATTACAGTTTCGGTGGGGTGGAGTTTTGTTTATGTTTATGTCTCCTTTAACAATTTTCAGCCCAAATGTAAGTCCTCTAGTTGGAAGATGGTTGAAGTAGAAGGGACCGAACAATGGCGGAACCAAGCCATACATACCTCAAAAGAGAGATGATCAGGTATCCGATGGATACCTGATCGTCTCTCTTTCTAGGTATGTATGCCTTGGTTCCGCCATTGTTAAACAAATCGCAGAGACAAAATTATCAGGACAAGAAAATCAAACTCCTGAACATTCAGTTCACCACACAAGATTGTTCATCAGTTAACCAAGAGGTTAGAATAGCTAGTCACCTGCACATCTTTTTCTATATATGCCCCAATGCAGCATCAAAAATCACAACTGAGTGACAAATTTTCTAAAAAATCTTTACACTCATGTTTGTGACTAAATGTAATTGAAAAGCAATTAAAAAGTAATATAAATTACATGGTAATTTCCAGTATAATTAATTACTTTTCAGTTACATGTAATTGTCAAAGGTCTCAATTACACCCAATTACTTTGAAAACATGTAATTATTAACACTCATTACAGTTACAAATTACAATTACCCCAGCCCCGATATCCATACATTGCTGAAATACAATGGTTCTGTGTGGCTCGATACAAAAGGACGGGCTGCCAGATGTTCCATATAGGTTATTACCACCATGTGGTTTTCTGAAATGGTATTCTGGAGTTGAGACCTCTAGACATATGTCGACGAGTCCGTTAGGATGAGTCGATATATAACCCAGAGGCGAGGCCGAGTCATCATCGATACATCTTCTCGGAAACCCACTTGATGACAATGGCCAATTATTTTACAATATTCCCTATTCCGTGAGTTGTTCGCGTGTATTTTGACAACCATTCAGTGTCTTTGATATGTTTTTTTACGAATAAAGATCATGATGACGCCATGATATTATGTTCTTGAGCTGCGCATAATGTAAGCCCAATTCCTTGTTCCACTTGTATAATAAACACGTAAGTCTGTAGCATTGTTTCAGTTGTGTGTTTCTTTATTTTATTTTTCAGCTTTAACGCATGGTAGGTCTATAGAAAAATATCATAATTGCAAAAATTGCACTCTAAAATCAGTTGGGTTAAAAATTAACCCACATCGACTGGATTGAGTGAATATTAACCCAATTGGGTTCATATTCACTCAACCCAGTCGATTTGGGTTAATTTTTAACCCAACTGATTTTAGAGTGTGTTGGTGATTTATTTGTCATGTAATTACTGTTATCAAAACGGTGACGTCGACATGCGCAATCAGTCGTCGATAAGTGTAGGTAGAACACTCTCTTTCTGAATCAAATGATCGCACATACCCGCAAGAGTTATTATGAATGGTACAAACTTGTATCAGCCTGGACGTATTAACTTGTATCAAGGAGAAAAAAATAGATTGTAAAATTAAAAAATATATATATTTTATTTTGCCGTGCCCTTTTTCCCATCACTACTGTAACACCTTCCATTCAGTGTTCATGTTGGCCTGAAATGTTGTGGTGCCAAATGATTTTATTTGGGGGTCAGATGAACGATTTTAGTGCAAATGGAATCCGATTGTAAATGAGAACACATTAACTATGTTTATTTATTTATTGTGGTTTAACGACACATTTGACAGCCAGGGTCACCTCATGTCGAACAGATTTACGGGTGGAGGAAGCCGGAGTACCCAGAGCAACGGCGAGCAACTGCCAGACTCCCCAATATACTGACTCCTCACAAGCAGGGTTAGCATTGGTTGAAGGTAGGTGCACCATCGACGTACATTACGCCTTGGTACACAGGACCACCGCGCCTCCATGTGGGTAAACAGGATTAAGAGCCTTGCCCAAGGACACAACACATTTTCCCTGGTGGGGTCCGAACCGTGGACCTTTCGGTTTGAAGTCCAATGCCGTAACCACTGAGCCATCGCGCTCCCCCTATAAACTATGTTTAGTCCTTTCAGTGCAATAAGACGCCCACTGCAATGCTTTATTGCAGATGGCGCCTCGTTGCAATCAAAGTACGGTACGATATTTCAATTTAGTAACACTAAGTGACGCCTTTTTAAGTATTTTCGTTGCAAAAACCCACAGATGATAAAAAGTATGGTTATGTAACAGGAGGAGAGATAAGTGCGGGAACCGGGGTTCGAACCGTTGACCTCTAGCACACAAAGCGACCGATTTACCACGACGCCAAGAGATCCGGACCAACCAGGCTGGTTGGTAAATGGCCTTTATACCTCGACCGCTACAATACTCTCCCCTTCTTTTGAGATTCACCCACCGTGAATCTCACACCAGACTCCACCTCAGAGCGGTCAAATCATCTACCATGCTTCACCACAGCCTCCACAACGCCATCAACTTCTGAGGACCGGACGAGCCCCCAAATGTAACAGGAGGAGAGATAAGTGCGGGAGCCGGGGTTCGAACCGTCGACCTCTAGCACACAAAGCGACCGATTTACCACTAGACTAAGAGATCCGGACCAACCCGGCTGGTTGGTAAATGGCCTTTATACCTCGACCGCTACCGTTAATAAAAGGGAAAGCAAATAAATAAATAAATAAATAAATAAATAAATAAATAAATAAATAAATAAATAAATAAATAAATAAATAAATAAATAAATAAAAAGTCTATTATTAACTTTTACAAAATTGGGATTATTATTTGCTCAATATTTAGTAAAACTGGTAACAAATAATTTATTACCTTTCAGAAGAATTATAAAAGAAGGTTAAGCAAGATAAACAAGATTAAGTGACAAAGAAATATTTTGATAAGAGTCAGATTAAATGGATAACCTGTTTATTCAGTTTGGCCCATAACAAGGGACCATGATTCTGTTACCTATAGATTACGTCACATGTTTTGCCGATCCACCAACTCACTGGTGTCTTAGTGCATGTTACACAGCATGTTCTCACCGTTATATTATACAATTTATATGACTCATACTTCTGGGTGGCAACAGGTAGACAGCCAATCTGGCTATGTCGTCTCCCTATGGTATATTTTGCTATGTATTAATCTAATTAACGTATATATGATATGTGAATAACCAAAATGCTTGTATACTGCAAAATAAAGTATTTATCTATCTATCTACCGAGATAAAAACATTGCTTTGCTTCGATAACTGATGGGACCTCGGAATGCTGGAGTGTTTTTCAAAAATCTACCTCGGAAGGATAGCTGTACCAACTGCATTTTACAAGCAGTTACATAGCATATACCAGTGCAACGTTGGTAGTGTGATTCTCATAATGAACCCCATTTATTAAGTTGTCCTGTAACATTGGAGCCCACTTTAACCCTTTACCTAACCTGAAAAGCAGACGACACTTGCAAAAATAATTCTTGAATAACTAATTGTTTTCATTTTTTGTCTCAAAAACATAGGTTATGACCCCTCGTTGGAACGAGCCCGACGAGCTCGTTCCAACGAGGGGTCATAACCTATGTTTTTGAGACAAAAAATGAAAAAAATAATGAAAATTAATTGGCGATTTTTGAGAATAGCGCTGGCCGGTTTTTGCCGTTACGTTAGGTAAAGGGTTAACTATACGCCCTCTCTTTCTCAAATAACCCTGTTAATTGCATATAACTTTAAAACACCAACCCTTTACTGTAACGTCCGTAAAAATTTGATCAGTTAATTGCATATATATGTTATACAGTAGAGTCCAGTTAGCTGTGTAAATAGATTGTAATCGCTTAATCCTTTGAACCCGAACGGCCGCTTTTTCTGGCCCAGGATGGCGGTAAAACCTGAATGTATTAAGTAGATAATTTCTCAGTGCATTTGTGTGGTAGACCAATCACGATATTCAATGTGCAGCCAAAAGGCTGCATGTTGAAAATATTGATTGGTCTTCCACCCAAGTAATGAATATAGATTCTTCCAAATGATGACACTGAACAGGTGTGGAAGATACCATCTTGGTTTAATGGGTTAAATAGTTACTCTGATAACGGCTGCATTTCCATGTTTAAGGACCTGTTTATTCAGGAAAGACATTTCATCTACTGTATCTTATTAGATTGGACTGTATGAGCTCTGTCACATAGTATACTATCGGAAAAAAGAAAAAATCATTTTTTTCGGTGGAAAATATATGTGTTATGGATGATTATTTCATTGTTTGGATTTTGATGTTATTTCTTCATTACTGATTACATTTTGATGAGTTTTGTTGCCTTACACAGACGGCGTTTGCATTGATAACGTTCAAACGTGGGTACCTTACGCCACTTCCTAATCAAAATCAATAGCGCGTGTGTCCACTCCGGGCTTCTGTCGCAGCTCTAACTCTCCTTACAATTGACCCGAACAAGTTGTTTACCGTCTTTTGAGGGATGCTATTTCACTCCTGAAGAAGGGCATGCGCGAGCTGAGCGATGTTGTTGTTGTTTGAGGCGTTGATGCGCTTCCTGCCCTCCCTGTTCAGCTCGACCCACAAATGCTCGATCGGGGACAAATCTGGTCTGTAGGGTTGCCAATCGAGAACTGGGTTTTGGTTGATGAAGTCATGACAAACCATAGCAACGTGCGGCCTCGCAATATCCTCCTGCAACGTAAGGTTACGCGCATGGATAAGTGGAAGGACGTAAGACATGAAGACCTGCTCCCGATATCTTACAGCTGTACGATTGCCGTGGATAAGCACGAGAGGTCTTTCACGTCATGATAATCCCCCCAAACCATAACAGGCCCACCCCCGGAATTTGTCATTTTCCTTTACGCTCGCGTCAGAATATTGGTCACGTCGACATCGATGGCAACGTTATCATCAATCTGACATATAAAGCTTGAACCGAGACTCGTCAGTGAATAACACACGTCTCCAGTGAGCCAAGTGAAACCGGTCTGGTGCATGTGCGCGTAGCCAATGCAAACGACGTTGACGTCGCCTGCGTGTAAGTTGCGGACCAACGTAGGGACGTCGTGGCATTAAATTGAACTCCCGCAACCGAATCCTAACTGTTCGTGAACATATTCTGTGACCGTGAGTGCTTACAATTTGACTCGGCGTCTCCGTCTCCGTCGCCGTCTGAAATCGGTTGCTGAGGTGTGAGAGATGTACGCATCGATATTGGCGACGTAACGCCCGGACTTCCGCTCCTGGAACGTTCAGCTCAATGTGGCTCGCATTTGTAAGTGCATTTTGAATGGAAATATTCCAGTATTCTATTTCCACTTATATCCCTCTCACCTACTCCATTAGCCTTCTATTGGTCAACCATTTTTCAATCCAATTCAATTCCCATGACGTAACACATACCTAGATTCATACGCTCGTAAACACAAAGCAGCATAATTGAATATGGGATAAGCTTGTAATGTTAATCGAGGTGTGTATGTTCAGTTGTGAGATCCAGAAGTGTCCCCCCAAATCTCACACCTGGACTCATGGCTACTGCTTTCCTGGTAAATAGCATTACCTTCGTTTTTGATGGGTTAAAATTTCCGAGCCACTGCTGAGCCCATTCTAATACAACATTAAGTTCAAGATTAATATCTATACTGAGCTGATCAAGATCAGAATTGTTTACTTGTTGTACATGTGTCATCTGCGAATAGCTTACACGAACCTGCAGAGGACATATATTCAGCAATGTCAGTCATTGATGTAAATCAAAAAGAGTAGCGGTCCCAGCACTGATCCCTGCAGTACTCCACACTTAACGGGGTGATAGTCAGAATAAGCAGAAATTATTATTACTCGTTGTTGACGATTTTTCAGAGAGCTTTCGAACCATTCCAGGATGGATCCTGTAATACCATATTGCCTCAATTTAAAAATAAGCCCCTTATGCCAGACCCTATCAAATGCTTTTGATATGTCACAAAAAAATCTCTAGTGAGAAGAGAGGTTGTCATAGGCTAAACATAAGTTGTGGCAGATTTCTAGTAGCTGGAATACAGTACTGTGTTTCGGTAGGAAGCCAGATTGGTATTTAAAGAACAGATTATTGTTGTGAAAGTGGTCGAATACTTTCTTGAAAATAACCTTTTCCAGGACTTTACTGACACAACTAAGAAGAGAAACGGGCCTATAGTTGTTAGGGTCGTGGGTGTTGCCTTTCTTGGAGATTGGTGTAACTTTTTTAGAAAAAAATTAAAAAAATGATATTTAAAATGATAAATTTTGAAATCGTCTGCGTTGGGTAAAGGGTTAATGTGAACATGTTTGTGGTGTTAGAAATAATAATATCAGGAAAATATGTTTCAAAGCAAACGACAACAAGGACATGGGACGATAGCATACAGGGAAATCATCCAGCAATTTTGGAATTTTGGGCATAACAAAGACGGACAAGGGTCATGCTTGGGTTTCAGAAGTATACCATGGGGAGAGTGGGCCACGCTTAATCACAAATCTTTTTTTCGACATACTGCTGGAATCTCAGGACTCCGAGACAATCAACTCGGTGCTTATTGTAGGTGAGTGTGGCATCAATTAAACTGTGATATTCAACCGTCAAACAAATTCATAAGGTCTGTATATGGTACGCACATCGCCACTGATCCACGATGCCCATGTCAGTATCGGGTGGGACACGGTGGAGAGTCGGGTGAGGTACAATAGATCCAAGCCAAAAAAAATCCACTTTATTGAGAAAAACATAGATATCTCAACCAAATTAGATGTATGTTCTGAAAATACGGTCTCATTATGCCAACAAGTGGTTTCTAGTAAATGTGGTATGCCTAAGTGCGCGCGCAGAAAGATGAATGATGACATCGGGTTTAAATTTGACAGTTGATATCAAATATATTGTAAGCTTCAAATGAACACGGAACAGAGGACCTGCTGAGTCTGAAACACTAAAAATAAAACAAAAGAAAGGTGAAAAGTCAGCGAAGGACGCTCAAGTAATCAGAGAAAGCAACTGAAAACATTATTGTTCCACGCTACTCGGACGTTCCATCATGTGTCTTCGTTTCGGACAGCCTTGCTTAACCCTTCAAAGTATCATTTCAGTCAATACTATCAACCGTGAAATGGGCGAAGCCATCATGGTTTAAGGGGAGGTCCAGTAATAGTAATAGTAGAGCTGTTGGATTAAATTATTACCGAGCCTCGCTTCAGATATTTTGCTCTTTAAATCGTCTGCTCATTGTGTGCCGGTTAAACATCTGCAATCGGCACACAGCCCACATCCTCTGTTGATGGAAATATAAACTGGTAATATTTTAGCTCCTGTCGCAGGAGCATAGCCTGAAATGCATCCTCGAGAATCACTTCGAAAATGTGAGACCTGATGTTAGAAGGAGAGTTGAAAGGATGCTGAAAGATCTCGGTAATTCGAAAATTTCTGAATCAGAGGGAGTCGAAGAGGGGCTCGAGATACAGCCTTAGAACAACAGCGATACTCTAAGACAACTTTTTGTACATAAATATGATGGTGATGATAGATTTATGTTATAATTCTGAACTGTAATAACTTGATTAACCCTTTACCTAACGAATCGGCCGCATCATCCCACGTAATTTAAAAACTGAACACATGGAAAAAAAACATTATTTTTGAAAACATTTCCAGAAAACCATATAATGTGGTCCCAGCAACTCGTTCCAATAAAGGGTCACATGATATGGTTTTACTGAAATTTGTAGAAATGTTTTGCAAAAATAATTAAAACAAATCGAAACACTATTTGATATCGTGTAGGTTGAGTGAAGGATGAACTACAGTGCAAAAAAGATAGGTTCTCTTTAGAACCAAAAACTGGTTCTAATCTTGTCCCTGAGATGGAACCAGCTCTGTTTAAACAGTATTTATTTCAAATCAAATAAATTTACCAAGATTAGCATTCAATTTTAACAGAATATTACATGAACTGAAGTAGATTCAGCACTAAACGTGGAGCTTATTCAACGCAGTCGTCAAACATTTTGAAACAAAGGAGATATGAACAGTTGGCATATCGAACCAGTTTTGGTTCTGTACAGAACCAAAACTGGTTGGATATGCCAACTGTCCATATCTCCTTTGCTTAATAATGATTTGAGACAACCCCGTATAAGCTCTAAACTTACGGCTGAACCCCCCCCCCCCCCCCCCCCCCAATTTGTGTTTAATTCTGTTAATATTTCATGTTAATCTTTATAAATGTATTTGATTTGAAATAAATACTGTTTAAACAGAACTGGTTCCATCTCAGGGACAAGATTAGAACCAGTTTGGGTTCTAAAGAGAACCAATATTGTTTGCAGTGTAATATTTTCAGCCTCATCAAAATGCTTGTTGTTTCAGTTGAAACTGCATGCGGCGTTCTTGAAATTTTTATGATTCCCGGATAAATTTATTGAGCGCGTTGGTCCCACACGTTCAACATTCAGTAAAGACTTGGCGCTGTAACAGTATAATTATGTATAGTGCCAGTCTGAATGCTTCGTTCCGGGAATTCAGATACAAAAGCATAAAAAGCAATGTGGTTCCACAATTAAATAATTTTCCTTTTGAGAAGTGTTTTTTCCTCTTTTTGTACATAGAAAGATGTTTCGAAAGCCTGAAATGTTCTATAACGTAACGCAAATAAATAATAACCTAGCACGCGGTTGTATTATGCAGTTGGATGATATAGATTTCCTATTAGGGGCCCCTGACACAAGCTGTATTCGAGTATGTACGCACTTAATGCATATTTGTTAAAAGAAAATGTCATTAAACCTCAACAAAAAGAAATATCTTTGCGTGGGTTTTCTGTACATTGGAATCATGTTGAGAAACGATAATTGACAGGGAAATTTAGTCTTCGCTTTCTATCAAATAAATACTAAAGAGTGAAAGTGAAGGGCCGCCCAAGAGATCCACTTGTTGTCACAAAATTGCCAACACATACAATATGCGGTGGCGGAGGGTGTCATTTCTGCAGCTTAGCCAACTTTTACTGCGATATAGTGCAGATGTCCCCATGAGGGCAATTAAGATTGAGTGCCTTGCCAAAGGACACAGTACGGTTTCCTCTGGCGGGGAACGAACCGTGAACATTTCGATTTGAAGTTCAATGCCGTAAGCATTGAGCCATCGAGCTCCCTCCGACCAACTGAAATATTACATCCGATTGAATCTAAAAATAGACGATAAACTATTTAAGAGTAGACTGTTGCCAGACCATAACGGTGTCAGATCCCTCTAAGAATTTGACTGTTGGCTTGAGAGCTTCCATCTATATTAAACACATCCCAAGTTGGGTACCTCCTCTCCTAATATTGAAGTTTACTCCACCCCTGACAAATTCGTTGATATATCTTCGAATTTTATTGGCTAAGAATGTCACGTGCATACCGGTGTAAAAGGAATGGAAGTCCGTAGGAACGTTAGTCCCTCTGGACTATTATTCCGCGGAATTATAGTCCTAGGTCTAATATTTCCAGGAATAGTAGTCCGGCGGACTACTATTCCTAGAAATGTTAGACCTAGGACTATAATTCCGCGGAATAATAGTCCAGAGGGACTAAATTTCCTACGGACTTCCATGCCTGTTACACCGGCGCTAAATACCGAACACGGTGGGTGTCACATTAATACACGGTGACCTCGAGTTATCTTTCTCGGGTGAGCAGCGTCGTTACTATTTTGATGCATTTCCCCTCACTTCAAATTTTTAACATTTGAATTAAAACGAAATAGGAAAATTTAAGTACCAAAAATATTTTCTAGGTAATGATTTAAAACATTAAATATTTGAAAAAGGACAGAAAATATTATATTATTTTTAGTCCCAAAGTTCTTTATTGTTTTTACGATTCTATCGATTTTTATGCTGAAGCGAATATCTTCTCTGCAGTTCACTCAACATTAAAAAGTGCCTTGTTAACCCTTTGCATGTGGTAGTATAGTAAGCAAGTGACCGCCTGCGGGTTGGTACCTGGGCTTCGCCTCACCTGGTATAAAACCTACAGACCAGGTACCATTCGCCTAGCCTGGTATAAAATCTACAGACTAGGCACCCTCCCGTACCCGGTCACTTGCTGACTATGTAATTAATATTCCCCAATTCCTAACCCTCAGAGACGTGCGCACAATCATGGAGTTTTTCAACCAGAACTGAAACCTGTATGTCAAGGCATCAATTTCAGACAAGTAGAGAATATGAAATAAAGCAAAACAAGAGGACCACGTAAGAAATAAAGAATAAACGCATAGTAGATTAGTGTACTAAATGTTCACCACTCGTGGTGAAGTGGTGTTAACCGCGAGCCTTTGGCGCGCGGTTAACACCACTTCACCACTCGTGGTGAAGATTTGGTACACCAGGCTACTCTGGGTATATTTTATTTATACCATGATCGTCTGATTATTAAGAGTCGCTTTATTTTTTCTCAACTTTACTGAACAGCAGACGTACATACGAGCGAATCTGTTTTTGTTTACATGAGCATCGGTGGGCGGTACTATCGCTGTCAATTTTATCGCCGTAACGAAATGTAATAATAATAACAACATAATAACATACTATTTCGAGTTATGAATGCTTTGTTAACATGAGACAATGCATGTTTGTCAATTTTTTGCATCTTATGAGGTAAACCCATTTAAACACGTAATAAATAATTGCCACTTTCATTTCACTCTTCGCTAGGCGACGTGTGCTAAATTTAGACAAGTTTGCATTCAGATCGACGTCACCAAAGGTCAACTTGGATGTAGTTCTACTGTAGGTGTAACCATTTAACTACTGAAATCCCATTACTGGCGTATTCACCACGGTTGGCGTGTAAAGCTAAAATTTATGTCATAGGCTTTTTTATATATACTACAACAGATAATCATAGTATAAATAGAGGATCTGTAATGAGTTTCTCTTTGATATAAGATTTATGAAACGAGTGTAGACAATTTTATTTTAGCGAGCCTCTGGAGAGCTAAAATAAAATAGTCGAAACGAGTCTCATAAATCTGATGTCAAAGAGAAACGAATTTCAAATTCTTTTTATCACATGACACACACAAACGAACTTGAACCGATTTATTTTTAACGAGTCTGTGTTCCCGTGCATGGAAAAAGAAAATTTACCTACTTTCTCCACGTTGACTGAATGCGTTCAATACTTCCGCTTTACCAAATAGTTCTCAAAACAAACGGCCTTGTTGACATTTAATAAACAGACTGCAACAAAACCCTCATTAGTAATTCAATTGTCAATAATAAGAGAAGCAAATCCCAAGAAGGGACTTGCAATTTCTATATTTTATAAACTTTAATCAGAGTCGCTGTCGGACACAATGATGCGCCTACGTTTCTGGGCGGGTTGGGCTGATGATGTTTCTGGGTTATGAATGTGTATTTCAAAGTGCCCACCATAAATGTTGCCTGTGAACATATTCTGTAGTCTACCCGCAAATTGTGTGTTCCGATCAATGGAATTTGTGTTGGAAATTGACTGGTTTTGATAAACTGCATCTGTGTCCATGGATTTAGGATATTGAGGCCTATTTTCAGTTTGAAGATTGGAGTTAGACAACACACGAGAAATTTGTTTGTGTTGTTGTTCACTGATATGGCTGTAATTGTTAATTGACTGGATATTCTTGTGTCCTGTGAAATGCATAATCTGGTGAGCAGGAATGTTATTTTCACTAAGTTTCTGAACAAGATGTTTGCGAGCACTGTGATTTGTAAGTTTCTTTTCCGGTGACAGACCAGCTGCTTTTGCCATGCGCTTCAATGATGGAGGTAAGTTTATTTATTCCAATCGGCTGTCTTTTAAACCACTGATCATCGACATTCATAATATCTTGTTTAGTATGTGTTGCTATATAAAAAGGGTCACTTTCGTCACTGTAACCAGAGGGCCTTAAAAGAGAGTACTTTTTATAAATATTCACGGGACACCTTTCTGGTAAATCAAAGTTACACCACATTCTGGGTGGCACACTTCGAATATCTCTCACATTGTCACCAGGGCGAGTTTTTGTTTGTCTTTCTATAAACTGAAAATATTCCTGGCTATTTGGGTCCTTGTGCAAACTAACATCCCCCAACACATTTTACGGTGCTCATCTGAGCCCCGTAAACCAAAGTGAATAGTGTTTAAAAACCACAAGGAGTTTATTATAGATTCGGGTGTCAAAGAACACTTTTGTGAATTTTAGGCATATAAATTATTTATTATTATTATTTGGCTGTCTATACTTAGATTACAGTTTTCAACCTGTGATCTGAAGCCTTACAGGGAAGCTGTGGTAGGGTCATTATCAGAGAAGCTATCGCGATGAATTGCGGATTAAGCCCTACTAGAAAACTACACAGAGGACACGATGCCATCGTAACAAACAGGTGGCTTTGGGAAGGTGTTCAAACTATACTGATGGCATGGCGGCGGAACTGGAAACGGAATAACCATACAGCTAGTGGATAACGCTACCCTTCCAGAAGAAGCTAAATTAAAGCAAGGGAAGAGGCTAGTAGTCCAACCGCCGAACCTCTATTTTTGGCTGATGCGTGTTTTCGTGTATAAAGTTTCTTCTTTTATGCTTCCGCAAGTTCAGACATCCGGCAACAACACTCCATCGACTGTCGGGTCTGCAGCCTTGAGAACTTTTTTTTATCATATGACTCGTCCGTTTTGTTCACTTTAAAACATTTGCTATTTTGTTTTCATATTAATCAATGATAAATAAAGCCTTCCGTCAATTTCATTGGTCAATTTCAAAACTAGACAATTTGATTGGCCGAACAAAATACAACTGGGCCACATTTTCATAATTTGCATAATTAGAGTTGGGAACTTTCATTGGTCAATTTCAAAACTGGACAATTTGATTGGCTAAACAAAATACAACTAGGTCACATTTGCATAATTTCAGTAGGGAGAATTTACGTTATCTGTCCTATTTAGGGTGGGTTATATTGTATTAATCTCTTACCTACAAGAAAAACGCCATTCAGTTTGTTTTATATTTTCACTTTTTGCTTCCAAAACATAGGCTATGACCCCTCATTGGAACGAGCTCGACGAGATCGTTCCAATGAGGTGTCATAACCTATGTTTTGGAAGCAAAAAATGAAAATGTTTAGTTATACGAGGATGTTTTGTCCAAGTGCCGTCTCCAACTAAAGTTAGGTGATGGGTTAAAAAGTCATACTAAGTGGCTAATTTGTGCGTGTGTGTGTCATATGATAAATAGAATATGAAATGAGTGTTTTTCTCATATAATATTTATGGAACTCATCCAAATTTTCCGTTTCTGCTCGCCAGAGGCTCGCCAAAACGGAAAATTCTTATACTCGTTTCATAAATATCATATGAGAAAAACACTCATTTCATATCCTTTTTTATCACGCTGCACCTTGGTAGCAACACAAAATATGAAAAAGACACCATTATAAGTTATCTCCGCCAACATGTATGGTATATGGAGATTTAATACCCGGATGTCGGTTTTTAACACCGAGCCGCAGGCGAGATGTTTAAATGAGACATCCAGGTATTAAATCTCCATATACCATGCATGTTGACGGAGATAACGTTTTTGTCCCGTTTGAAACACAATAGAAACAAGGTGGAGAAAAATTTGTGGGCACATTTCTCACGCTTTGTAAAAAGTTGGACCAAATTCGTGAATAACTTGTTTTTACAAACGCAGAAGACAACAAATAGAGTTACGTCCCTTGGGTCGTTAAGGAAACGAGTAAACAGTATTAGTATTTTGTTGACATATCGTCCCCTGAGCTGCAATGTGCTCTATGCGCCCACTGGCACAAAGAACACATTGGGACTCAGGGGACGATATTAGATCTTATTTTATTTTTCTCAAGTTGTTAAATTTAATTATTCGACTATTTGGTTTATAACGGCAAAATATGATCGAATTTGTCTTGGCTAATTGTCCAAGGCATTCTGACCAATCAAGAGACAGAATTTATCGGGATATAGGAGCAACGTGTATTATCCAATCTGTCATCCAATGATATCTTTCGCGTTGACAATAAAAGGGCGTTTATTAATGAAAGAATAAGCTATTAGCATACGGCGCGTGATTCAATGAAGTTCGATCATCCAACAATCGAACGTGTTTTTTTTTGAATTGCAGCATCTCTGCCTGATTTAACTACACATTACTCATTGTATTCCACTTCACTCGACCGGGTTACGCCTGGTCTTTTTGTTGTATCAGTTGCAATTCGAAGTGTCGTATTTAGTCATTTCTTAAGTTGTTAATTGAGTGAGCTTCCTACATTTTCTTTTTGAGACTTGTTGGAAATTGATAGCTCTAACGAAGAGGTGTTATTCCCAGATGTGTACCAATGTTCCAGTTAGCTATATCGATTTGTGACAGTGTTGGCCACAAGGGTGAAAAGGGTTCTTGGTAATTACTAGAGTTATGGTGATGGGCTTAATAATGCGTTGCCACACTTCGAGAGCGTAGCAAAATTGCATTAGATGCCCACGGGGATTGCATCAATAAGTGCGAGCACCCTCGGCGATGAAAGATGTATTAAGGATTTGATTTGAGTATACTCCACCAGAAAAAAAAAATAACTAGACGTCCTGGCATCAATTCGTTCAACTTCAGACAAGATTGCTTGTTTCTTGGTTATGAGTGCAAAGTGGATGATAACGACCGAAGAAATCCCTCGGGGTGCAGGCCAAAACATCTTTTCAGACAAACAAAACTTTTAGGTAGAGTGTATCTCACCCAGAAATGGTCAGAAAAGACCCAGGCGCGCATCATTGGGACCCTGATTGACTTGCACGCAGCTGAAGCTGTTTCTATTGCAGTCCTCGAGATCTCTTCCTCTGATAAACTGTTTCCCTCTGCTAAAGTCCCCTTTCAAGATCTTCAGTCTCAACGGAATAATTCTCAATTACCTCTCTAAGGTGCCTTGTCCACCCTGTCTGAATGTTGGAATTGAAACATAATAAATGTCGTCTACCACGTGCTGTTTGGACGTTTATCGAGTAATTTAGGTTACATAGTTTTCCCATATCTATTATATTCTTAAGAGGCATCTAACCAGGTTTCTTTCTAACCACTTCCAGTCGTACTACTTTACTTGACTCGGCTATACACCGATCATGATCATAATCGTCGTCTGAGTGCTAGAATGTCATATGTCCCATAGGGGACAGAGTACTCCTATAGAGGACAGAGTACTCCCATAGAGGACAGAGTACTCCCATGGTGGACAGAGTACTCGCATAGGGGACAGAAAACTCCCATAGAGGACAAAGTACTCCCATAGAGGACAGAGTACTTCCATAGGGGACAGAATACTCCCATAGTGGACATAGTACTCCCATAGAGGACGGAGTACTCCCATAGAGGACAGAGTACTCCCATAGAGGAAAGAGTATTCCCATAGGGGACATAGGACATTCTAGCACTCAGGCGACGTAATGTAGAATCTCCACGTTCCTCACTGTCGTCGTTTGGTTCAAAAGGATCACATCCGCTCCTTAACGAACGCATTGCCACATCGTGGCGTTCTGTATGTATTAAACATATCTATGTGACATATAATGCATTAATTTAAAAATTCGGTCATATTTGCAGTATTTGACACTTCTGGTATCGGCTTGAAATAAAAACAAAAACAAAGCTCAGGTGTGATTGGCAAACATATGTGACAGATCGATACGAAAATAGAAAAAATATAGATAAAAATTGTGTCCAAATTGGTTATTATTATTTTAAAGAATTAAAGAAAAACTTTCGTTAAACGAATGTAATTCTTTAAAATAGTAGCAGCAAAGGAACGTTTCCCAGCTGCTTTCTTTGTTATTGTTTCAAATAAGTATATTGAGATAGTTTCAAAGTTCGTACCGATGGTCAAAAATGAGGGAGAAGTATCGAAAACCCTCTCCCCACCATGTTGGAAAATGTTTGAAACTCTAGCTTTGGAAGCTTTGGACCTGATTCAAAGAGACAGGAATAACTGAAAAACCTGCGCATATAAACTATAACATCGGAATCGACTGTGTGCTACTGTATGTTAGCTTTTACCCCGGTCGATTATCCCTCGGAGGAAAGGGGACAGTGATTAGTTCATTAATGTTTATAGATCTGACACGTTAGCATCTTATCCTTATAATATCACCATAACAAAACACTCTTGTTGTGGACGAAGAAGTCCCAACAATAGAATTGTTGGAACGTGGAAACCAATATAGTGAGTTGTTTTTGCAAGAATAACTGCATGAACAGGAAGTTCGGGTAACCATTTTTCCAATAGTATATGACTATATGTATGTTGCCTGTACTGATTCTCCCCAACTGGAATTTTAGAAATATTTATGCACCACCGGTTCAGGTTATTGAACTAACACTTAATTAGTACCTTGGTCCAAATGGTGCTGCTTCGATTGTTTACACAAACTCATTGAACGATTGCTTAATGATCTAATTTAAAAAGTCTGAATGCTTAATGATCCAATTTAAAAAGTCTGAATGAGAAGTTTTTTATGCTTTTCTTTCATAGAGTTCTTTATCGTGGAGAAAATCCTTGTGTGAAACAAAAGATATAGAAATACAAAATATAGGTATTGAAATAAAACAAACAGTTTTTATAAAGCGTGAAATGTAATAGAGGTTCATTGTAAAAACAATCAAAATGGCAACTTGACAAAATAAAAGATAGAAAGCGGGCTGGCAAAATACGCTAGAAAGAACCGTCAATGACCCCGAAAAAGATCAAATCGCTAATTAATTAATTAATTAATTAATTAATTAATTAATTAATTAATTAATTAATTACGGCACTTTCAATAGCCAGGGTCATATCATGCCTGGCAGTTTATTGGCGGAGGAAGCCGGAATACTGAAACACACTACACGCTAAAAACTAAAGTGTTAAAAACTACACTTGAGGTGCTATATTTAACACTTACTAAGTGCTGAACTAGCACTTTGTTCAAGTGTAGATATCCCAGAACTTGACAGGTGTTACAATAATACCACTTGACAAGGGTAATGTCGCAACACTTAAAAGGAAACAACTCAGATGACGCGGATCAGGCTCGAACTCTCGAGCCTGATCCGCGTCATCTGCGTTGTGTCCTTTTAATTATGTACCCACCAAGCACAAATCAAATTATGGACGATTCTGGAAGAACCACCAATGCTAGACACATGGGAAGTGCCATCCATTCAAGTTTCAAATGTCTGACGATTGTAATGTCTGAGTGCTTAAAGCATTGCACTTTGAGTGTTAAAATCAAACCCTAAGAGTTAGAATGGGTTTAACACCTTGAAAGTGTCAGTTTTAACACTTTAGTTTTTAGTGTGTAACTCTGCACAAATGGGGTTATAATCAGCTGAAAGCATGACTCCATCTTCGTTCAGTACGACGTACAGTTCACCGGGATACGAAACAAACAACCCTACTGGAAAAAACCTATAGAAAAAAACATATGGAAAAAAAAAAATTCACGTTGCTCACAATTCAAAGAAAATAAATAAAATGAATGAATATAGAGTGGTTCAGATTGACATATGGTTTTGCACAAAATTGGGAATTAAGTGTACATATCAATGAACTTATCCCAATAGCATTTAATAATAACACTTCGGCCGGCCGCTGATTTGTCGCGGTTCTCGTATGAGAAGGCCTTGGTTACCCATGTTCTACCAACTGACTCCATATTCCCGCGCTTCTTATCTCCTCCCAACACTCGGAGACGAACTGCTTGATGACATCCCTTGCCCCATTCTTCCCAATCTCTTCGATTAGTAGATTAACCCTCTCCTTTGAGTCGCCCACTAACCACATGTCCTTCATTCTCCCATTCCACTTCCCCATTATACTCCCCTTGAATCTTGTTCTTTTAGACTGGTATTTTGGGCATTCTACAAGAAAGTGTTCCAGGGTCTCCACCACGGCCAAGTTACACATCTGGCACTCCTTTTCACTGTTTTTCCCAATTTTTCCCCTCAGCTCCAGGGACCGCGACCTCAGCTTGAACAGTGATCCCCCAAAGGTGCCATCAAGGTACTCTTCAAAACCAGGCTTCTCTTTATCACGCAGGCCACCTGATTTGACCCCCTCTCGCCAATTACGGTTACAATCCTCCATGACCCTTTCTCTGACGATCTTTTTGCCCTGGTTTGCCCCAACGTCAAGGTCCGAGATCTCCAATGAGTAGTTTTCTACTAGCTCCCTCACTTGGACCATCCACCCCGTCTTGATATTTGAGTTGAAAGTTCTTTAAACTTGCACAGTTTGAACAATTCTACAACAATACTATATTTGAATGAAACAAACGAAATGTTCAGTCTATATAATAGAACCGGAACAACTCTTTACATACTGAAGCCAAAATGCACAAATAAAATGCCCAAATTTCAAGCCGTAAAGTATTCCCAAAGTGCAACTTAGAATTTACCAAATTCAATCTTGTTTGACAGAGCTCTATGAGCTCTGTCAAACCAGACTGAATTGGTTAAATTTTTAGTTACATTATGAGGGTAACAGAGATCACAATACAAATGTCTTGTGACAATGAAATAGTAAAATTTAACTTTGAAATTGGAATTTTAAATAAATAGAAATTGCGTAAAACTGTTTGTGGGGTTAAGAAGAGAAAAAATAGGGTTATTTTAATATCCATGCGCTGTTTGTTAGAGTTTTTACTCTAGGGGTTTTCCATAGGTTTCTTTTCCTATAGGGATTTTTTCCGGTAAGGATTGTCAGCACGTACGAAAACGGGCTCTTACTTGTGCAATTGACATTAAGTGTTTGCGCAAGGACACAACGCGGATGACGGGGATTAGGATCGAACAAACGATTTTTCCATCTGATGTCCAATGCTTTAACCAATGAGCCACAGAGCTCCCAAATCACTTTCAGATCCAAATAAAGATGGCGCGAAAGTGGGAACGTATAAGAGATCATTAAAAATATATGAAGTTTTTTATTATTTGTAACATAACGTGGTGGGTTTATCAAAGTTAAGTTTTAACATTCAAAATCTCTAATCTCTCTCCCTTAAAAAGTTTATTCGTCTTGTTGAGATTCGCCTTGTTTTGGGTTGTTTTACCTATTCGTGTTGTTCGGATTGACCTTGTTGGAATGACACCTGTACACGTTGTCGTGAACATTCACACTAGATTATGCCCCTTAATCATTTAGTAAGCGTAATTGCAAAAGGCGATCGGTGCTAATCTCAAAATTCCAAATTTAATTATTTTTTCTATGTTTTGTCGCAAAAATACAGCATATAATCCTTAAATGGAACGTGCTATTTCAGTTCGTTCAATGAATGGTCATAAGCTATTTTGGAAGCAAAACCAAAATTTGTTTTCAGAGATTTGATTTGCGTGTGACGTGTCGTCTGAATGGGAAACGGGTTAAAAACAAATGAGTGTCAACTGCAATATGTAATCCTTGCGGTGGGCACTCATTTGTTTTCGGTGGTTGATTAAATGTTTTTTGTTCTGCATCTTACTTTGACCGTATGGATTACAAAAACAAAACGCTGTAATGGCAAAGATATTCTTTTTATCGATCGCGACTGGTCGCGACATACTTACATCGACGGGCAGAGATTTCATGAATAACAGAGTCGAAAATCAACATGGGGTCATAATGTTTTCAATAAGCGACACTCAACGCGACAATCGCATCGCTAAACAACTCAAAGAGGTAAATCAAATAGATAAATACACTACCCGAGGGTCAGCGATTTCAGTTCTGTAAAAAAAAACACATAAAAAACAAAAAAAATAACAATTTACATGTGATTTTATTAGAGTGCGGGAAATGTCTATCAATATTTTTGAGTGCTATTGTGTCGATGTACAGTACGTGGAGAGTGTATTATCACCAAATCACCCGCAGAGTGGAGATTCCACCCAAGCAATAATTGCAAATTTGTTGCAAAGCCTAACCAACACAAGCAAAGTTTCAGCCAATGGACCTCCGGGTTAACCCCGGAGGTCCATTGGCTGAAACATTGCTTGTGTTTTTTGTCGATATGTACAAAATTTGAAAGTTATAGCTTGGGTGATAACTCTACTCCACGGGTGATTTAGTTACAATCCACTCTCCACGTACTGTATATAAGTGTAAGTGACTAAACATCATCTCCCAGGAAGTGACGCGCATCAACACAAAATCGATGCAACTGTAAGTTTTCGGCCGTTGTCGATTGGGCATTTGAATTACAGTCAAAACATCGCAACCCAATTAATGAAAATAATACCTACTGCTTTTGAGTTGATACAAAATTATGTTATGAGTGACTGTTTGGAAATTTGCGAGGGATATCTTTGCAGTCACGCATAATATAATTATGATACCTCCTCAAAAACAGTAAGTATTTCATACATAGATTTATAATTGCCCAGAAGTCTGTGGCAATTAAGGAGATAATGGGCTATTTCATCCGGTATAGTAATTTTTTTCTTACATACTGGAGACGTCAGTTTATGAGATGGGCAGCGGGGCTGGCCTTTTTGATGGTTTCGTTTTTAATTTGCCATGTTTTGCGCCTTCTATTTTTATACTCTACTAAACAGGGTGCGTGATTTACAGGAACAACTCCAAAAAGGGTAACTGATTCCTGTACCCCCTACTCTATCCGTGTTTTGTTCGGTATTTAAACAACAATGCAACTTGAATTAAGCGGTTGAAGCTGATCTCATTAAATAAAAATCACATCCGGTGGTCCGTTTACATTCTTGCTTGACGTCGTTTTGTGTCGAAGCATTTATTTCATTCACGTCACAACTTCACTCAGGTACGTAAAGACCAATCAGACGCGGTCTAACACGTCATTCTTACACATGGGCTGAGTTCCACGCGTGGTGTACCAAGCACACTTCTCAATGTCTGTATTGTATCGGGTGCTATGAAATACACACAGCAATTGTGCAGTTCTCGTATTCGTTTACTTTATTTTTATTTTTTATTTTTTATTTTTCTTTAGCTTTGCTTTATTTTGTTATGGTTGTGTTTTGACGAAAAGAGGATTGCATTGAATGTTAAGTTGTTGCTCTATCTTAAGTCCCAATCCGCCAGAAGAGCTGGGACGCATTATGGAAATGGACATTTCCTTGACGGACGAAGCAGTAAAATGGGAATGTAAATAGTATCGTTTTTCAACTTTGGGGAGAACAATAATATTTTCATGAAAAGGAAATATAGAATTTCCTGTTTCTCAGGGGTTTGTTTGCTCTCATTTGAGGTCCACTTTATTAAGGAAGTTGGAACTCTCACAGCATATGTATATTACCTATGTTTTGAAGGAGCAAGTGTGTAAACGGTATCGCATTTGTATATCAAGCGGCTAGTTTTTATTAACCCTTTGAACCCTAGCGGCCTTTTTCCGGCCAGGAACATGATACATCATAACGTCATTAAATAGGATGGCTGTTCAGTAAATGTGTGGGGTAGACCAATCAATATTTTCAACGTGTAGCCCCGAGGCTGCACGTTGAAAATATTGATTGGTCTACCCCAAATAATGAATATGAACTCTTCTATTTGCTGCTATTGAACTGGCATGGAATATACCACTAGAGTCCAATGGGTTAAACGGAACGATGCAAATTTCATGCTTATAGCCCTATCCTTAGCCAAAAGAGCCAAAACTCCCTCAGCATGATGTTGATGATTATACACCACTAAAACTATGGTGCAAGTGATATATTTTTATGGAGAGCATAATCATGTTTTCTTGAAAAGGGAATTTTATACCATGATACCTATTTTAGCACCACACACCAACCGTGATGAACACGCCAGCAATGGGATTTCAATAGTTACAATTTACACCTACAGTAGAACTACATTCAGGTTGCCGTTTGGTGACCTCGCCTTGAATGCAAACTTGTCTAAAGTTATCACTCGTCGCCTCGTGAAGAATGAAATGAAGCCGGCAATTATTTATTACATTTTTGAGTAAGTTTACCCCATAAGATACCAAAAAATTAAGAAACGTACGTTGTCTCATGTTAATAAAGCATCCATAACTCGAAATAGTATGTTATTATGTTGTTAACATGAAAAAGGTCCAGTAATTGCGCGTTTCTTTTTCCATTTCGCCCTCGGCGATAAAATTGCCAGCGGAAGTACCGTCCATCGGTGCTCATGTAAACAAAAACAGATTCGCACATGTGAATGTTGATTCATTTAACATTTAAACTCTTATTAATCTGACGATCGTGGTATAAATAAAATATACCCAAAGTAGCTTGGCGTACCAAATGCTGACCACTCGTGGTGAACACGCCAGCAACGGTATTGTAATAGTTAAATTTTACACCTACAGTAGAACTACATCTAAGTTGACCTTTGGTGACGTCGATCGGAATGAAAACTTTTATAAATGTATCGCACGTCGCCTCGCGAAGAGTGAAATGAAAGTGGCAATTATTTATTATGTGTTTAAATTGGTTTACCTCATAAGATGCCAAAAATTAACAAACATGCATTGTCTCTTGTTAATAAAGCATTCATAACTCGAAATAGTATGTTATTATTATTACATTTCGTTACGGCGATAAAATTGACAGCGGAAGTGCCGCCCACCGATGCTCATGTACACAAAAACAGATTCGCACGCATGTACGGCTGCTGCTCAGTAAAATCGAGAAAAAATAATAGCGACTCTTAATAATCAGACGATCTTGGTATAAATAAAATATGCCCAAAGTTGCGTGGTGTACCAGATGTTCACCACTCGTGGTGAACATTTGGTACACCAAGCTACTATGGGTATATTCTACATACATGCCGAAAACAGCCACCACAGTATGGATGCATTGAACATGATGTGTTAAGCTCGACCGAAACAGTGTTGGTTCTGCAGCCATTGATCTTAATAAATCGCCCGACACAAGGCAACTTTCTAAACCCATACTCTAAAATCGGTTGGGTTAAAAATTAACCAAATGAAATAGATTTAGTGAATATGAACCCAATTGTTGATGGTACAATTATAGAATTATTCTATCGCCGTAGTTATCCGCTGCTGAAGATGAAATTGGATGAAAGATGAAAAAAAATGTTGGAAGTCATCGATGGTAATTCTAGACTTTATCCCACAATTGTTATAGTGACAATAAAATGTTTTTTCTGTTAAAGGGTTGTGTATCTTCAATAAAAATCGTCTTGAGTAATCAAAAAATCAATCGCATTTCTGGGGTCTCAACAAATACTCTGTCCAAAACGAAAACGCAACAACGTGGCCCTATCCAACATGACCGGTGTTGAGCTTTCTTTTCCGTACTATTCCTTTGAGATATTCTAAGACATTAGAAACTATTCTGGTGAATAGTCTTTCGCCGAGTGTGGACTCTCTAGTTATTTAACCCTTTGATACTTTTGTACGTCTTATGACGTACGGAATCAAATAGCGCCTGGATACTTTGTGGTCATTTGTTTTGTTATTACTTTTCGATTTTCTAAAGTTTTAACCTCAATTCCTATTTTAAAATCGTATGTTGAAAGTATCATAAAACCCCAATAAAGAAACGAACAAATTTCTAGGCATTGTCGTTGACTCTGTAACGGGTTATAACAATGCCGTGTTTTCCAGTTGTTGTACAAAGACATTGCTATTGCCATCTTCAGTTTGTCTTGGGTTAATCTTAACCATTGAATGAAGAGTTCCATCTTTTAGTATTAACCCACTGGGTTGGGAATAATAATTCAAGCTAATTTTAATAGGCCACCACCACTAACAGTGATTTATAGTCAATTTCTAGCTACCTGTGCATACAGCCAAAACGTTACCAGAAACACTGTAACGACAAAGATTCTGATTCATCTTAGCATGGTAAAAAATTTGTACAATGCCATCAATACTGAGTGTAAAGATGCGACTGGTACCAACTCGTCCCCTGAGTTCCAATGTGTTCTATGTGCCTACTGGCACATAGAACACATTGGAACTCAGCGGACGAACTGTTCAAAATAGGTTTAACCTAAGTGGTCAAGTTACTGAAACACAAATGCATATAATAAACAGTAACTTGTCCCGCTTGTCTTCAACAGTAAATACTTCGTTTGTCCTCCGCGTTGTTTTACTGCTATTTATTAAGTACATAAAACATTTGTGCAGTGCCGCTCTTGTCGATGACCGGTGACGTCATCATAAAATAGTCACTAATTGTGCAAATAGAGTGGCTTGAAACACCTTTCGGAAGTACACCATCCACACTAATAAACATACACTTAGATACAGTGATAAGAGATTTGTACGTTAGATTAGGCTTCCCCTTTATGTTGTCATTATTTGTATCATTTCAGATCGTTTGTACTTTTTCTTTCTTCTATCATTTTCGGCGCACAATCTTAGCTTCCGCTTGTCAGTGTGCTGTTGTTGTAAATTGTGAAGTTTGAATGGATGGGTATTTCGTTACAGTAGAATGGTATCAGGCGCAGTACTGTGATCGCAAATGTGTATAAAATATTTCGACCAGATCGTCATCTGGTTGAAGTTACCCCCCCCCCCCCCCCCCCAGCCTTGAAGTTACAACATATCTTAGTAAAATTCCACCCAGGGGCCAGTACTATAAAACTTTTACAATTGTATTTTCTAGAATTGTATTTTTTCTTTATGACTTTAAATGGGTTGATATGATTCATTAGCATTTTCAAAGATATGGCAATTTGCCAACTGGGATAAACAAAATAAAACTGTACAGTGTCATTTATTCTACTCATAGAATTAAGAATGAAACCGACTCGCCAGAGGCTCGTCGGTTTCATTCTTAATCCTACTCGTAGAATATTTTTTTTTACTTGTAAACACTATACGTTTAATCTATATATCTGTACAGTGAAAGTCATTCTCCACTTTGGCTGAACAGGGGGCGCGGTGGCTCAGTAGGTAGAGGTGCAGGCTGCAAGCCGAGAGGTCCTCGGTTCGAATCCCACCTGCGGCAACCGCGCTGTGTCCTTGGGCAAGACACTTCGCCTTAGTACACGACGTCACCATCTGGGGGCACGGTGACGTCGTGTACTAAGGCGTACTGCACGTCGATGGTGCACTTGTCTTCAACCAATGCTAACCCTGCTTGTGTGGAGTTAGTATGTTGGGGAGCTGACAGTTGCTCGCCGTTGCTCGGTGGTTCTCTCCGGGTACTCCGGTTTCCTCCACCCGTAAAACTGTCATGGTTATGTTTATCCATTGTGCAGAAATATGTGACCTTAAACCCCAATAAATAAATAAATAAATAAATAAATAACTTTGGCTGAACTGGTAATATTTTTTCAACTCGCCAGGGGTTGCAACCGACAGTACAAGGCCTTCCTTTTAAACGCAAAATCACAAATACAATTCTCTCTGTAAAATGTTCGCATCGAAATAATAGAGCTGAAAAAATAAATTGAAAAGAGGTTATCTGCTTAACCCTTTACCCAACGCTGAGAATATCAAAATTTATTATTTTAATTTCTATTTGTTTACATTTTTCAAAATAATTTCAACAAAACCATATCATGTGACACCTCATTGGAACGAGCGAGACGAGCTCGTTCCAATGAGGGGTTACATGATATGGTTTTGTTGAAATATTTTGAAAACTTTAATTTTTTCAACTGCTCATTTTGCAAATTACGCGGGCGGATATGGGCGATTCGTTAGGTAAAGGGTTAAATTACGTAATTATATACTTCTATCATCATTTATCATTATCTCTTTGTTGTTATAGCACTCTGTGTATGTTAGTAAAAATGTTGTATATTTATCTGAATAAAAAAAACAAAACAAACAAAACAACAACAAAACAAAAACAAAAAAAGTTTCAGTGTTTCATTTCTGCCAACGCAAATCGATAAAAAAATAGTGAACCTGAATTTATTAAGATGAGCTTTTAGGGGAGCTAATCAGGGTATGTGGTTTTGGAAAGTGTATGTTATTTGTTTCGTAGAATGCATTTTAAACATTTAATACTAGGAAGTCATCTGAATAACGTTTTCCCTGCCAGCAGTTGTTATAACACGATGCCCAATGACAGAAATAACTTGTATGATAATAGGAGCAAAAAAATAACGACAATCCTAGTCAAGCGAATTTAGCCCTACAGTAAATAATTTTGTATTATATGCCAGCTTGTGAATTATCGCAAATTATCTAAAAGATATTTCTCGATATCTATCGGCTCGATAGATACCGAGAAATGTTTCTCAGTAGCTCCCTAAATGACGTCACGCTACGCCGCATCGCGTCGCCTTGAAGGAATGATCAGGTGATCTTTGTTATTGTTTTGAAACGTACGCATTTGGGATCGAATTTGGGCTGAATATTGTGCAATAAAATGTCTCGTAGCATATAATAAAAAGAAAATCTACTCTATTTTAGTCAGTATCTGCAATTATCGCATGAGTGTGGACCTGAAAGTTTTATTTTTCAGGCGCGCATGCGCGAGTGAAAAATAATACACTTAGGTCCACACGGTGAATTTTCTTCAGTACCTTCCTAAATGACGTTACGCTTCGGCGCATGACGTCGCCTTGAACGTCGCCTTGAATGAACGATCAGCTGATCTTTGTTATTTTTTTCAAACATAACTGTTTGCAGTGAAATTGGGATGAATATTGCACAGTAAAATGTCAAGTAGCATATAATAAAAAGAAAATCTACACTATTTTAGTGAATATCGGGAATTATCTCATTCGTGTGGACCTGAAAGTTTTATTTTTCACGAGCGCAAGCGCTCGTGAAAAATAAAACTTTCAGGTCCACACTCATGAGATAATTCCCGATATTCACTAAAATAGTATAGATATCCTCTATATATTTGGTGAGCGGCCATTTTTTAAAGTCATCAATTTTTTTATCAGAATATATGAATATGGGAATTACAATTGAAATCACAAATTAGAAATACTATGTTACTTTGTGAGAATGGTAAAATAGAATTTTATGAGTGCAATTGTTCTAGTTTTACATGGCAGCATGGAATATGGCTGTAAAGAACATTCTATAAGTACACTGCAGCTCAAGCTACACTATGAGACTGACAGCTGGCTGGCATATTTAGGAATGATTTGTTGAACTCGAATACCGAGTAATATGATGATTGATTTATTTATTTATTTTGCAGCATAAGAATATACAAGATAACAATAAAACAGGTTATAGTTGAACGCGCTGCAAGGAAATGGCATAGCCTGAGAGGCTGTCTTCCTGCAATTCCCTTTTGACGAAAAGTATATTCTTGACAGCAAGATTTGTGTTGATGGCTCATTAGGGTTAGTGATGGAACCTCTTCTTGGAAAGATACTATGCGGTATAGTAAACAGTTTGTGAGAGAAACGCTACCAATGTACGTGTGGGCATATCAACCCCTCGAACATAGAATATAAAAAGCGCCGATGAGCCGTCGGTCCGCGAACCGTTGGATATGACCAACCCCCACGACCGAAAACCCATCGCCAGTTCCTGTGGCCTATATTCGCTAGTTATTAGAAACTTGTCGGGTGGAGAATTCACCACTGATACCTCTGTAGCGTCCTCCCTCACCACTCTACAAGGATGTAGACAAAGGATACGACTTTTTGTTTAGTACGATAATTAATACAATAAGTAATACACTAAGCAACAATTCGGTAAGGGCTATACGGTATGATGTGATGCTGACTGAGGATTGTCACCCATACAACCGTTTGTATCACACCCAAGTTGAAGCTACAGTAAACCTGGAGACTAGTGTTAGAATATAGGAACAGACTGGTGGAGGGGAGGTATCTCTTTGGTAATGGGTGCCTCATGTCACTTGATCGCCTGCCTACTTAGCCAGCATGAATGCTGAGTTTCAGCTTACCAAGGTCAGTCACGTTTCACGGAGTATATAGTCGCTGTACAGTGAGCCAGAACGGGCACCTTCGGTCACCGTTCGCAACACGTTTTTATTCAGACATTTTTGGCAGGGCAGATAAGTTATTGTTCTATAGAAGCTACCGTCACTCCAACATTGATGAATTTGGAGCGCGGTGGCTCAGTGGTTAGGGCATTGAACTTCAAACCGAAAGGTCCACGGTTCGATCCCCGCCAGGGGTAAATGCGTTGTGTCCTTGAGCGAGGCACTTCATCCCGATTGCCCACATGGGGGCACGGTGGCGCTGTGTACTAAGGAGTACTGCACGTCGATGATGCACTTGGCTTCAATCAATGCAAAACCCTGCTTGTGCGGAATTAGTACGTTGGGGAGTCTGCCAGTTGTCCGGGTACTTCGGCTTCCCCCCACCTGAAAAACTGGCCGACACGAGGTGACCCTGGGACACAAGGTGACCCTGGCTGTCCAAAATGTCGTTAAGCCCCAATAAATAATAAATTTTCCATTACAAAAGGTAGGGGATATTTGATAAAAGTGAGATATATGAAGCAATTTTTTTTATATTTTCATCAAAAAGACAGTTGCGGCATTACACTGTGCCATCTGGTGAATGATTTCAGCGACAGTTGGGTGTCTGACAAGCACGCATTCCACGCACTGAACTGTAGAAGACATGGATGGTCAGTCAGAGAATTTACCACAATACCTTTTAATCCTCCTCGGTTCGTGAGACAATAGCGGATCCGACGAGGCACACTCCTCACCAAACGTCCAATATCAGCTTGACTGGAAACACATGAGCTGCTAACACGTTGTCACGATAACTGCCCTGTGACACACCCTTGGATGGCATGTAATGCTGTTCTGCTTGTCATGGTTATGCCTCCCCGCACCATAACCGATCCACCACCAAAACGATCGTGTCGCCTAACGGTTACGTCATGGTATTGTTCGTTCCGCCGATGCCACACTCTGTTTCGCCTGTCATGGAAGTCGAGAGTGAACCTCGATTCATTGGAAAATATGACGTTGCTCCACCAACGATTGTTTCAGCGATGTTGTGCTCCACACCAATTACGCCTTGCTGAGATGTGACGTTCAGTTAAACGTGGAATTATTCGAGGCCGTCGAGCGTACAAATTCCAGGTGTGTAGACGATTTCGGATAGTCTGACCACTGACTCGCACATCTGTCGCCAGGTACAGCTGCTGGCCAATTTCTGAGGCACTTAGATTGTGGTTACGTAATGCTATAGTTCGGATGAAACGATCCTGGTTAGCAGTTGTCGCCCTTGGACGACCTGACCGAACGCCTGTCTTCAACATTGCCTGTCTGACGGTAGCGTGACCACAACCTGCTAATCACCGTTTGAGTAACGTTGAGAATTTGAGCCACTGCAGTCTGTCCGTTGCCGGTTTCCAATATGCTAACAGCACGTAAACGTTCGTCACGTGTCAGTCTTCGCATACCTCAAAAGTTACGTTTCGGACAAAAATATTGATGAACGAGTTTGTACCAAGAAAAGAACGTTGAGACATCCGAAAAAGCCCGTCCAGTACAAATGAAAATTCCAAAACGCGTACCCCACAGACATTAACGCGGCGCTCGTGCGAAAAACCTGCACGAAGTTTAATGATCCACACTAAACGTTATTGATGTGTCCAATCACACGCGTATCCAATAACATTTTCCAAAAATATCAACATCAGTTTGGATTCCCCCTACCTTTTTTTGAATAGTGTAGTATTGATGAATGGCTTTTGATGTAAGATCTTGATGAGCTACTTTTGATGTAAGGTATTGGCGAATACCAAAAGCTGTGACTACTGAGTAAAAGTATTTATGTAGAAAAAGAGCTGCTAGTCCGAGTCGTCTTTGGTGTATTTGCATGTTGAACCATAAGAAGTGGAATGGCCACCAGACGGCCAGAACATATAAGAATTTTAACACAACCCAAGTCGATTGAGTCAGAATTGAAGACATAAACCTTTTAGACGATCCTTTATCCATTCTGAGCTGCGATAGGTCTAGCGCGAGAGTTTAATCGGTAGAGTGTTGCAATATTCGTGGTCGTCAGATTTCAACACTTGTGTTTTACATGTTACAATTTATGGGAGAAGGCTTAGAGGTCCCTTTCACTTCAAAGATAATATGAAGCGCATTCACAGAATATGAAGCCTAAAGACTTTAGAATAAAGACCAAAAGTGGCCTCGTATCACTTTTAAGCTGTGACTATCGAATAAAATTATTAGTGTAGAAAAGGAGCTACTAGTCCGAGTTGTCTTTGATGTATTTGCATGTTGAACCATAAGAAGTGGAACGGATACCAGCCGGCCAGAAGAGATAAGAACTTCAACACAGCCCAAGACGAATGAGTGAGAATTGAAGACCTAAACCTTTTAGACGATCCTTTAGACAACGGCCATTAACCCTCACTGTACTACACCTAGGCCTGTATCCATTCTGAGCTGCGATAGGCCTATTGGGACAGTTTTCCCCGGTAGAGTACTGAATTATTCGTGGTCTTCAGATTTCGTCACTTGTCTTTGACGTGTTACAATTTATGGGAGAGAGCCAAGAGGTCCCCTCCCGTAAATTGTGACAAGGCAAACCACGCAGACTTTTATTAATTTTCAGTTCAAAGATAATATGAAGCCCATCCACAGAATATGAAGCCTTTAAGATGCGTCAGCTTCACTTCAGAATAAAGCTCAAATATTGCCTCGTGGCACTCTACCAGCTAACCCTTTGCACCCATGTTTCCTGGCATGGTATCGCCTTTGTGTACACTTACGGTGAGGTGGGCCAGTCCAAAATCAATATACAGGGAGGATAAAATAATAACTGCAGTCTGCAGCCGTCTGGCTGCAGACTGAAGTTATTATTTTGTCATCAATGCTCCGTGTATAGACCTCTTATAATAATACAAAAATGGGACGAAATTATGCCTGGGACCTAAATATCGGTCTTTCGGGTTCAAAGGGTTAAATTAATAACTGGAACAGAACGTTGCATCCACTTCAAGGCAGCAATATCGACGTGTCTACAGGACAGTCGCTGTGGACTGGTCGTAATCCACGCATGCGTTTACCAGGTAATAAAAATAAGCCTCAGCAAAAGTTTAATTATTGAAGCACCGGGCTGACTTCTCGTTTTTTTTTGTTCACTAAGAAAACAAGTCCCAACAAAATTGGGAAGACAAACCCTAACTCATCGTTTTCTTTGCACGGAAGCGGAGAACACAAATAAATCTTTGTGGGAAACCAAACACTATTTTGCCAGATTCTCACAGAATTGGGCACCCCAAACACACACACACGCACACGTACACGCGCGCGTGCGTGCGCACACTCACACATATACCGCTCACCCCACCTCACAGTTGCCCAATGCACCCCCACGAGCACACACAATATCCAAATTTGCCAAGCCTGGCCTCAAAGAAATAAGCCATACTTAGACACATTTTCATCCTTCACAATATCTTTTTGAAATCTTTCAGAACCGTGGATTCGAAATATTTAGCTTCTGAATGGAGCTCTAAACCCGTTGGCCTTATTAATTCGTTATCGTTCGAATTGTGCGACCCCCCTACCCCCCCTACCTCGCCTAAAGGCTCGTTGTGAATCAAATTCATCAAACTCGTTTCAAAAAATCTTATATCCAAACATCACTCGTTTGTGATCCTCTATATATTTTCTGCATCTGCGGGGGAGGGTGTTCACACCATCTACGTACATCAAACTCTCCCCTTGAAAGATGTTAGGTTCTTAGTTTTGTAATACGCTTTGTTGTTTATGCTTTAAAAGGTTTACCCCACACAGTTCTTTTCTATATATAGGAATCAATGGGATGCATTAGCTGGCGCACCACCAGTTTTATAAGAGTCGATAAAACATACTTAAAACTTTCGAACATTGTTTCCAGCCAAAAGAGAATCCTTATACGGTTTGAAAAGAATGCCATTAGACCAAACTTTTCCTCTGAAAAATAAAACTTTCAGGTCCACACTCATGAGATAATTCCCGATATTCACTACAATAGTGTAGATATCCTCTATATATTTGGTGAGTGGCCATTTTTTAAAGTCATCAATTTTTTATCAGAATATATGAATATGGGAATTACAATTGAAATCACAAATTAGAAATACTATGTTACTTTGTGAGAATGGTAAAATAGAATTTTATGAGTGCAATTGTTCTAGTTTTACATGGCAGCATGGAATATGGCTGTAAAGAACATTCTATAAGTACACTGCAGCTCAAGCTACACTATGAGACTGACAGCTGGCTGGCATATTTAGGAATGATTTGTTGAACTCGAATACCGAGTAATATGATGATTGATTTATTTATTTATTTTGCAGCATAAGAAGAAACAAGATAACAATAAAACAGGTTATAGTTGAACGCGCTGCAAGGAAATGGCATAGCCTGAGAGGCTGTCTTCCTGCAATTCCCTTTTGACGAAAAGTATATTCTTGACAGCAAGATTTGTGTTGATGGCTCATTAGGGTTAGTGATGGAACCTCTTCTTGGAAAGATACTATGCGGTATAGTAAACAGTTTGTGAGAGAAACGCTACCAATGTACGTGTGGGCATATCAACCCCTCGAACATAGAATATAAAAAGCGCCGATGAGCCGTCGGTCCGCGAACCGTTGGATATGACCAACCCCCACGACCGAAAACCCATCGCCAGTTCCTGTGGCCTATATTCGCCAGTTATTAGAAACTTGTCGGGTGGAGAATTCACCACTGATACCTCTGTAGCGTCCTCCCTCACCACTCTACAAGGATGTAGACAAAGGATACGACTTTTTTGTTTAGTACGATAATTAATACAATAAGTAATACACTAAGCAACAATTCGGTAAGGGCTATACGGTATGATGTGATGCTGACTGAGGATTGTCACCCATACAACCGTTTGTATCACACCCAAGTTGAAGCTACAGTAAACCTGGAGACTAGTGTTAGAATATAGGAACAGACTGGTGGAGGGGAGGTATCTCTTTGGTAATGGGTGCCTCATGTCACTTGATCGCCTGCCTGACTTAGCCAGCATGAATGCTGAGTTTCAGCTTACCAAGGTCAGTCACGTTTCACGGAGTATATAGTCGCTGTACAGTGAGACGGAACGGGCACCTTCGGTCACCGTTCGCAACACGTTTTTATTCAGACATTTTTGGCAGGGCAGATAAGTTATTGTTCTATAGAAGCTACCGTCACTCCAACATTGATGAATTTGGAGCGCGGTGGCTCAGTGGTTAGGGCATTGAACTCCAAACCGAAAGGTCCACGGTTCGATCCCCGCCAGGGGTAAATGCGTTGTGTCCTTGAGCGAGGCACTTCATCCCGATTGCCCACATGGGGGCACGGTGGCGCTGTGTACTAAGGAGTACTGCACGTCGATGATGCACTTGGCTTCAATCAATGCAAAACCCTGCTTGTGCGGAATTAGTACGTTGGGGAGTCTGCCAGTTGTCCGGGTACTTCGGCTTCCCCCACCTGAAAACTGGCCGACACGAGGTGACCCTGGGACACAAGGTGACCCTGGCTGTCCAAAATGTCGTTAAGCCCCAATAAATAATAAATTTTCCATTAAAAAAGGTAGGGGATATTTGATAAAAGTGAGATATATGAAGCAATTTTTTTTTTATATTTTCATCAAAAAGACAGTTGCGGCATTACACTGTGCCATCTGGTGAATGATTTCAGCGACAGTTGGGTGTCTGACAAGCACGCATTCCACGCACTGAACTGTAGAAGACATGGATGGTCAGTCAGAGAATTTACCACAATACCTTTTAATCCTCCTCGGTTCGTGAGACAATAGCGGATCCGACGAGGCACACTCCTCACCAAACGTCCAATATCAGCTTGACTGGCACCACATGAGCTGCTAACACGTTGTCACGATAACTGCCCTGTGACACACCCTTGGATGGCATGTAATGCTGTTCTGCTTGTCATGGTTATGCCTCCCCGCACCATAACCGATCCACCACCAAAACGATCGTGCCGCCTAACGGTTACGTCATGGTATTGTTCGTTCCGCCGATGCCACACTCTGTTTCGCCTGTCATGGAAGTCGAGAGTGAACCTCGATTCATTGGAAAATATGACGTTGCTCCACCAACGATTGTTCCAGCGATGTTGTGCTCCACACCAATTACGCCTTGCTGAGATGTGACGTTCAGTTAAACGTGGAATTATTCGAGGCCGTCGAGCGTACAAATTCCAGGTGTGTAGACGATTTCGGATAGTCTGACCACTGACTCGCACATCTGTCGCCAGGTACAGCTGCTGGCCAATTTCTGAGGCACTTAGATTGTGGTTACGTAATGCTATAGTTCGGATGAAACGATCCTGGTTAGCAGTTGTCGCCCTTGGACGACCTGACCGAACGTCTGTCTTCAACATTGCCTTTCTGACGGTAGCGTGACCACAACCTGCTAATCACCGTTTGAGTAACGTTGAGAATTTGAGCCACTGCAGTCTGTCCGTTGCCGGTTTCCAATATGCTAACAGCACGTAAACGTTCGTCACGTGTCAGTCTTCGCATACCTCAAAAGTTACGTTTCGGACAAAAATATTGATGAACGAGTTTGTACCAAGAAAAGAACGTTGAGACATCCGAAAAAGCCCATCCAGTACAAATGAAAATTTCAAAACGCGTACCCCACAGACATTAACGCGGCGCTCGTGCGAAAAACCTGCACGAAGTTTAATGATCCACACTAAACGTTATTGATGTGTCCAATCACACGCGTATCCAATAACATTTTCCAAAAATATCAATATCAGTTTGGATTCCCCCTACCTTTTTTTGAATAGTGTAGTATTGATGAATGGCTTTTGATGTAAGATCTTGATGAGCTACTTTTGATGTAAGGTATTGGCGAATACCAAAAGCTGTGACTACTGAGTAAAAGTATTTATGTAGAAAAAGAGCTGCTAGTCCGAGTTGTCTTTGGTGTATTTGCATGTTGAACCATAAGAAGTGGAATGGCCACCAGACGGCCAGAACATATAAGAATTTTAACACAACCCAAGTCGATTGAGTCAGAATTGAAGACATAAACCTTTTAGATGATCCTTTTTGCAACGGCCATTAACCCTCACTATGCTACACCTAGGCCTGTATCCATTCTGAGCTGCGATAGGTCTAGTGAGAGAGTTTAATCTGTAGAGTGTTGCAATATTCGTGGTCGTCAGATCTCAACACTTGTGTTTTACATGTTACAATTTATGGGAGAAGGCTTAGAGGTCCCTTTCACTTCAAAGATAATATGAAGCGCATTCACAGAATATGAGGCCTTACACACTAAAAACTAAGATGTTAAAACTGACACTTTCAAGGTGTTAAACCAATTCTAACTCTTAGGGTTTGATTTTAACACACGAAGTGCAATGCTTTAAGCACTTAGTCATTACAATCGTCAGACATCTGACACCTGAATGGATGGCACTTCCCATGTGTCTAGCATTGGTGGTTCTTCCAGAATCGTCCATAATTTGACATGCGCTTGGTGGGTACATAATTAAAAGGACACAACGCAGATGACGCGGATCAGGCTCGGGAGTTCGAGCCTGATGCGCGTCATCTGCGTTGTTTCCTTTTAAGTGTCGCGACATTACACTTGTCAAGTGGTATTATTGTAACACCTGTCAAATTCTGGGATATCTACACTTGAACACAGTGCTAGTTCAGCACTTAGTAAGTGTTAAATACAGCACTTCAAGTGTAGTTTTTAACACTTTAGTTTTTAGCGTGTACGACTTTAGAATAAAGACCAAATGTAGCCTCGTAGCACATTTAAGCTGTGACTATCGAATAAAATTATTAGTATAGAAAATGAGCTACTAGTCCGAGTTGTCTTTGATGTATTTGCATGTTGAATCATAAGAAGTGGAACGGATACCAGCCGGCCAGAAGGGATAAGAAGTTTAACACAATCCAAGACGAATGAGTGAGAATTGTAGACCTAAACCTTTTAGACGATCCTTTAGACAACGGCCAGTAACCCTCACTATACTACACCTAGGCCTGTATCCATTCTGAGCTGCGATAGGCCTATTGAGACAGTTTACCCCGGTAGAGTACTGAATTATTCGTGGTCTTCAGATTTCGTCACTTGTCTTTGACGTGTTACAATTTATGGGAGAGAGCCAAGAGGTCCCCTCCCGTAAATTGTGACAAGGCAAACCACGCAGACTTTTATTAATTTTCAGTTCAAAGATAATATGAAGCCCATCCACAGAATATGAAGCCTTTAAGATGCGTCAGCTTCACTTCAGAATAAAGCTCAAATATTGCCTCGTGGCACTCTACCAGCTAACCCTTTGCACCCACGTTTCCTGGCATGGTATCGCATTTGTGTACACTTACGGTGAGGTGAGCCAGTCCAAAATCAATATACAGGGAGGATAAAATAATAACTGCAGTCTGCAGCCGTCTGGCTGCAGACTGATGTTATTATTTTGTCATCAATGCTCCGTGTATAGACCTCTTATAATAATACAAAAATGGGACGAAATTACGCCTTGTACCTAAATATCGGTCTTTCGGGTTCAAAGGGTTAAATTAATAACTGGAACAGAACGTTGCATCCACTTCAAGGCAGCAATATCGACGTGTCTACAGTACAGTCGCTGTGGACTGGTCGTAATCCACGCATGCGTTTACCAGGTAATAAAAGTAAGCCTCAGCAAAAGTTTAATTATTGAAGCACCGGGCTGACTTCTCGTTTTTTTTTCTGTTCACTAAGAAAACAAGTCCCAACAAAATTGGGAAGACAAACCCTAACTCATCGTTTTCTTTCCGAGGAAGCGGAGAACACAAATAAATCTTTGTGGGAAATCAAACACTATTTTTCCAGATTCTCACAGAATTGGGCACCCCAAACACACACACACGCACACACACACGCGCGCGTGCGCACACTCACACATATACCGCTCACCCCACCTCACAGTGGCCCAATGCACCCCCACGAGCACACACAATATCCAACTTTGCCAAGCCTGGCCTCAAAGAAATTAGCCATACTTAGACACATTTTCATCCTTCACAATATCGTTTTGAAGTCTTTCTGAAACGTGGATTCGAAATATTTAGCTTCTGAATGGAGCTCTAAATCCGGTTGGCCTTATTAATTCGTTATCGTTCGAATTGTGCGACCCCCCTGCCCCCGCCCCAGTGATCGAGCTCATGGCCACTGCGATTTGTCTTTTTTCTCTCAAGAAATGATGTAGGGTCGGCTACTATATGGCAAATTGTCCAAACGAACACACAGACGGATTTTCTGTATATATCACATGAAACGTCGTTAATTTCGACGTAACGACCCATGTCTTATTTCCTGATTATCAACTAGTGTCTAATCGGCGCGTGTATTCTTGTGCGTAGTTCACATGACGTCAATTACGACAACAGGTGCAAGTAAAGCGCATTCATTACGTCATGGTGTGAAGCGTCTGAGCCGACGAACTGATTGTCGGTTGTTTTGGGAGAATTTAGCGACAATGAATTAAATAAAAAGTGTGAAAAACATTCGAAAATTCATGTGATATACAGAATCTTTAACTCGTGATGTTTGGATATAAGATTTTTTGAAACTCGTTTGATGAATTCGATTCAGAACTCGCCTAAAGGCTCGTTGTGAATCAAATTCATCAAACTCGTTTCAAAAAATCTTATATCCAAACATCACTCGTTTGAGATCCTCTATATATTTTCTGCATCTGCGGGGGAGGGTGTTCACACCATCTACGTACATCAAACTCTCCTCTTGAAAGATGTAAGGTTCTTAGTTTTGTAATACGCTTTGTTGTTTATGCTTCAAAGGGTTTACCCCACACAGTTCTTGTCTATACATAGGAATCAATGGGATGCATTAGCTGTCGCACCACCAGTTTTATAAGAGTCGATAAAACATACTTAAAACTTTCGAACATTGTTTCCAGCCAAAAGAGAATCCTTATCCTGTTTGAAAAGAATGCCATTAGACCAAACTTTCTCTTTGATGCTTTTACGAATATTCTTAATGTACAAAAATAATTAATTGCCCAACTTTTGGTACTCCAAGCTACTTTGGGTATTTTTTATTTATACCATCATCGTCAGATTAATAAGAGTTTAAATGTTAAATAAATCAATATTTACACGTGCGAATCTGTTTTTGTTTACATGAGCAACGATGGGCGGTACTTCCGCTGGCAATTTTATCGCCGAAACGAAATCGAAACCGCAAATTTCGGGGCCTCTTTTTCATTTTAATAACATACAATTTCGAGTTATGGATGCTTTATTAACATGAGACAACGTATGTTTGTTAATTTTTGGTATCTTATGAGGTAAACTTACGCAAAAATGTAATGAATAATTGCCGGCTTCATTTCTTTCTTCGCGAAGCGGCGAGTGATAAATTTGCATTCAAGGCGAGGTCACCAAACGGCAACTTGAATGTAGTTCTACTGTAGGCGTAAATTTTAACTATTGAAATTCCATTGCTGGCGTGTTCATCACGGTTGGTGTGTAATGCTAAAATTTATGTCATAGGCTTTTTATATATAGTAGAATAGGTATCATGGTATAATATTCCCTTTTCAAGAAAACATGATTATGCTCTCCATAAAAATATATCACTTGCAGCATAGTTTTAGTGGCGTGTAATCATCAAAATCATGCTGAGGGAGTTTTGGCTCTTTTGGCTAAGGAAAGGGCTATAAGCATGGAATTTTGTATCGTTCCGTTTAACCCATTGGACTCTAGAGGTATCTTTCGTGCCAGTTCAACAGCAGCAAACAGAAGAGTTCATATTCATTATTTGAGGTAGACCAAACAATATTTTCAACGTGCAGCCTCGGGGCTGCACGTTGAAAATATTGATTAATCTACCCCACACATTTACTGAACCGCCATCCTATTTAATGACGTTATGATGCATCATGTTCCTGGCCGGAAAAGCGTTATAAATAATTGTGAGTTTCACTTCACTCTTCACGAGGCGACGAGTGATAAAGTTTCGCCAAATTTTCATTCAAGGCGAGGTCTCCAAAGGTCAACTTGGATGTAGTTCCTCTGTAGGTGTAAATTTTAACTACTGAACTCCCATTGCTGGCGTGTTCACTACGATTTGTGTGTAAAGCTAAAATTTATGTCATAGGTTTTTTTTATATATATATAGCAGAATAGGTAATCATGGTATAAATGGTATTGTTTTTTTTAACCCCTTGTACCCCAGAGGCCGCTTTAGCGGCACAGTAACATGATACTTCATAATTTCATTAAGTAGGTTGACTTTTGAGTGAAGGTGTGGTGTAGACCAAGGCTGCACGTTGAAAATATTAATTGGTCTATCCCCAAATAATGAATATAGATTCTTCCCGTTGCTACCATTGAACTGATATGGAAGATACCACTAGGGTTCAAAGGGTTAAGCTTTCTAATTCTGTTTACTTCTGTTTCTATTTATTCACACAAACCATTGTTTAATCGTACCAGATATACATCATTTACAGTAAATACACCGTAAACAAAAACGGCGTTACATGGCGTATTAGAAGAAAATAAAAAAACAAAATAAGGGTAGAAACATTAAAGATGTTGGTATTTTTATTTTCATTGTTTTATCTATATGGGAGCTGGATGGTATAGTGTCAGGTGCAGCTACCTTTCTCTAAAATGTTGGAATAATCAATAATAACTGATAAGATACGTTCTTACACCACCTTAACCCTTTACCCAACGCAGACGATATCAAAATTTAATATTTTAAATATCATTTTTTTTAAATTTTTCATAAAATTTCAACAAAACCATATCATGTGACCACTCATTGGAACGAGCTCATTGAGCTCGTTCCAACGAGGGGTCACAAGATATGGATTTGTTGAAATATTTTGAAAAATTTATTTTTTTCAGCTGCTCAAATTGCATATTACGCGGGCGGATGCGGGCGATTCGTTAGGTAAAGGGTTAACCCTTTTCTACTTTAACTCAAAAACAGGTCGAATATATCTCGGGGACGAGTGACTTTTTCAGGTCGAACACGAATGTAGACAGAGAGTTGACTTCCCATTGGATGCTATATTTGTGTCAGAAAAAATCCCAGAATCATTTATTTTATTTTTAACCATCTACCAATGAGATGGCGAAGTCAAATTCGATGCGTTGTCGTACAAGTTTGACGATTTGTATTAAAGAGAATTGCGAATACAAATTTTAAATTTTATAGCGTTCAAGTGGCCCGAAAGCCCTACTATCGTACTGTATCGTTAGTGTTATGAAGTTTAGATAGAGCGGGTGCGGTGGCTCTGTAGGTAGAGGTTCAGGCTGCAAGCAGATAGGTCCTCTGTTCGAATCCCACCTGCGGCAACCGCGTTGTGTCCTTGGGCAAGACACTTCATCCCCATTGCCTACGTGAGGACACGGTGGTGTTGTGTACTAAGGCGTACTGCACGTCGATGGTGCACTTGTTTTCAACCAAAGGTAACCCTTCTTGTGTGGAGTTAGTATGTTGGATAGACTGACAGTTGCTCACCGTTGCTAGATGCTTCTCCCCGGGTACCCCGGCTTTCTCCGCCCGTGAAACTGTCCGAGATGGGGTGATCCTAGCTGTCGAAAGTGTCGTTAAACCCCATTAAATAAATTTAGTTAGAGTGACAATCTTAGTTAGAAATGAGACGTTCCGTTTGATAGATTTGATCAATTGTTTTGACTCGCGTTGTATCCTTGGGCAAGACACTTTATCCCGGTTGCCTACATGGGGGCACGATAAGGCGTACCACACGTCGATAGTTCACGTGTCTTCAACCGCTGTAACCCTGCTTGAGCGGAGCTTTAACAAAGTTAGAATGTTGAGGATCTGACAGTTGCGCTCGTCGATGCTCGCTGGTTCTCCGGCTTCCTCCACCCGTAAAACTGTCACGGTCACGATTAGCCATTGTGCATAAGTATGTGACCTTAAACACCAATAAATAAATAAATAAATCAATTGTTTTGATCGGCCTTCGACAACTCTCTGTCTATAGTCGTGCCCAACCTGAAAAAAATGACTGGTCCCCGAGATTTTTTAGATCCGTTTTAGCGTTAAAAGAGTTTTTAATTGGTCACCCCCCTCCCCCCCCCCCCCCCCCACACCACCAACCCTGGCCAAAATTTCCTATAGTTGGGAATTCGAAGGGCAAGTCATGAGCAGTTGGAAATTCCATCTATCTGGATTTTAGAGCTTCTTTAGTGATGGTGATGTCTCCTTTTCTTCCCAGAATTCCAACTCGATTTCAGATTTAGGTTGAAGACATGCGCACCATCGATGTGCAGTACGCCTTAGTACACGGCGTCATCGTTCCCCCATGTGGGCAGTCGGAGTTAAGTGACTTGCCCAAGGACAGAAAGCGTGAGTCCGAATGGATCGCTCAGACGGTCACCCACCCAAGGACTAACCGCGCTCGACTAACTTCGGCGATGTGACGAGAACCGGTTACCGCAATGCACCACGCCCCCTCGTCTTTGATAATTTGATTGACATTTTACCTAACGAATCGACGGTATCCTCTCACGTACTTTACAAATTGGGCGGTTGGAAAAATAAAAGTTTTTTTTTTAAAATTTAAACCAAACCATATCATGTAACACGTCATTAGAGTGAGCTCTAAGAGATAATTGCAATGAATGTGTCACGTGATATGGGCTTGTTGACATTTTTGGAAATGTCTTTAAAAAAATAATTAGAATACTAAATTACGATATCGTGTGCTTTGGGTAAAGGGTTGACTGGCATTTTAATTGAAGATTCCATTTTCAAAAAAAATGCTTATCGTTTCGGTTGAAACTTCATGCGGCTTCCTTGAACGTTTGCAATCCTCGGTTAATCTTATTGAGTACGTTCATGTTCAACATTACGCCAAAGGCTGTGGGCGCTAACAGTTTGTCTGCGTGTTGTTCCAGCTTGAATGCTTCCCGTGATTCAGATACAAAAATCTATCTCTGTCTCTTTCTCTGTCTGACTCTCCGAAACGAACAAGGTCCCTCCCATCGAAATCTTGTAATATCCTATAAATAATAACGCAAACAAATCGTAACCAAGCACGCAGTTGTATTATGCAGTCGCAAGGTACAGGATTCTGTATCATGGGTCCCTGATATACGCGGTCTTCGGACCCAATACATACGGTACAGCCGCCGTGGACTGGTCACTTTCCACGGATGGATAATATTTCCACGGACGCAATAATAGTAGATTGCGAACACTAATTATGGGAATAACCATTAGAAAATGAATTCATGAAGTACTGGGTACAACCCTGCGTGGACATCACTGACCACGAGTGGATTACGACCAGTCTACGGCGACTGTTCTGTAGGGCTTGCGAAGCTTCGAAATTCTATTCGATCCGAAATTGTCCCGATCATTCAATTCGATTCGATTTCAGTCGCGCCGATTCGGATATTTTCGAATCGTCGAGTTGTTCACAAAATCTTCTTAAACTCTTCTATCACCAGATCTCCTAAAATCCCCTCTGACTGCATCCGGGTAGCTTCGTTACCTTACACGTGTATCGATCGACCATCATTACTTTGCAGAATCTCCAGTTTCCTCATTTAGTTTGAAGGGATCACATCCGTTCCATAATACTAGTACTTGGAAATACCACCCTATCCCAAATAGTTTTTCCAACGAACACTTTGATTATTTATTTATTTATTGGTGTTTAAGGTAACATATTTCTGCACAATAGCTAACCATGACCGTGGGAGTTTTTACGGGTGGAGGAAGCCGGAGTACCCGGAGAGAATCACCGAGCAATGGCGAGCAACTGTCAGATCTCCAACATACCAACTCCACACAAGCAGGGTTAGCATTGGTTGAAGACAGGTGCACCATCGACGTGCAGTGCGCCTTAGTACACAATGTGATCGTGCCCCCAAGTGGGCAATGGGGGTAAAGTGTCTTGCCCAAGGACACAATTCGGTTGCCGCAGGTGGGATTCGAATCGAGGACCTCTCGGCTTGCAACCTGCACCTCTATCAACTGAGCCACCGCGCCCCCAACACCTTGATTTGTTGAAGCTACATCTTCCTAGAAGTTTCAAATGATTGTGTATTCTTTTCCCCATTGTATTAGTTTATTGACGTGGTTTCTGTACATGTCTTTACCTGTGACAAATAACTTCTCCAAAATTCTCATATTCATAAACATAAATACCTTTACAGAGGTCTTCTATTTTCCATTCTATATTGTCACAAGAACCTCTAGGCAGGAATCTGGCACTCGAGAAGTTATTAGGGTTTTTTTTATTTATTTTTTACAAAACTCTGCTTGTCACATATGCACGCCTTTTACAGACTAAAATAATAGTGAATAGCCGTTATAAATCGAACATCTGATATCTCATTAAATCGTTTGTTTTTAAATATAATTGAATCCAATGTTTCAACACGTGGAGTCATTCACAAACACAAATACGTAATCAACGGTTGATTGCTAAGTGTCCGATGAAAAAGACTAAAATACTGGCAGTCAAAGGTTCGGAAGGGCGGTCGATCGTTCAGTGTTTTACGAATGCATGTGTAAAAATACAATTCTAAATATTAAAGGAACAAAACTGTGGAAGTTTCAAAAGTTGAATCCTATTCTGCTGAAAACACACACCTAAAAATACAAAACAAAATGAAAAAGTGCTGCTGAGTTTAAGGCCTGTAAAGCTTCGAGATTCGATTCGATTTCGAATCTTAAGTTGGTATTCGGTTCGAGATGAAATCGGCAGTCCGATTCGTTTCCTTCGAATCTTTTCCCTTGGATGCCACTGGGTATCAGTCATCTTAGGTGTCTCAAAAAACGTATAGCTGAGATACAAATTGTACGTAAATAGTGTTGAAAATATAGGTTGAGTGTAATTTCCGTTATATTAACATAAAAAGCATCTGTACCCATGCCACCATCCATGCTAATTCCAGTTTCACTAGTCACTACCAATGCTGGTAGCAAATTTAATGTTCCCAAGCAATATCGAAGATGAGATCATGGTTGCTAGCGACACTGTCCAGAACAGAATTCTCGCACCCGTTTCTGTGTTTGAACAGAAATCCTTACTGGGTAATATTCCAACTACATCATCAAGGCATGCCTTCTAAGAAGGCATGCCTTGATGATATAGTTGGAATATTTTATCATTTGGGACTTCAAGACGCATGTATTCGATTCTAGGTTCAATTCATTTTCGAATAATAGACTTGATTAAATCAATACTTCAAAAATTTTTTAATAATATTTTATTCTGTTTTATCCATGATTTGAATACCGTGACTTCTCACAGCTGTTCCTTCATGATCGTTTTTGTATCCATGTTGGTGTTGCACAATGAAACAATCTCTGTTGTATTTCTATAACTGCCGGTTCACTGGAACAGCTTTGAAGAACAAGCTTTCAACTGTTTTGGTAAAAACAGTAGAATTATAAATTTCAAGGGGTGGCGAGTTTGAGTTTAGGGGTGAGTTACCTCCCCTCCCTTTCCGAATATTTTTTTTCAGATGGGACTTTTTTATCTTGATTCTAATCTTGCATATCGATTCGCTTTAACAAGCAACAAGCCTGGAAATAAGCAGACTGTCATCTGAAGAATGAGGTCCCCAGAGGGTGAATTTGGTGATGCTATCCTGCGCAGCAGGGTAGCATCACATAATTTACCCTCTGTGAACCTCAATCTGAATCAAGGTCTTAAGCCTAAACAGAAAGAGGTACCCAGGGATAAATTGACCCACTTTAAGGGGTGGCATAGCCCTCTGGGTACCTCATTCTGCAAGCGAGAGATTGCTTTTTCTCCAGACTTGACTAGCAATCGTGTATTTTTTTAACGAGACAAGATTTGTTACTTGAACTCATGACGCACACAATGAGGATCACACAACTCGACGGCTTTTGTACAAAATTATGGCAGTTGGCACCAAACCTGACAAATTTGGTGTACGATACGTTTTCATCAAATAAGATGTTGCCTGACATGCACTCTCTTTATATTTTGCTTATGCACAAGGGAATTTTCAGCAAGTCCTTGTCTTTTTTAAACTATAATCTCGAGTGACATATAATCCAACCACATCATCAAGGCACGCCTTGATGATGTCGTTGGAATATTTTTCAGGACAAATCAGATTACCCCCACCTTCCCCCAGTTAGTCAGCCCTTCGATCCCTTAATAATTACACTTATTGCACACATATCTATAATTAAGGTTTGTTCACGATATTCTAGAATGTGTGATATAAATATAGGTGTATCGCACACGTGTGTGATACAGGTTTTTGCACTTTTTCAATATGAGAATGGACCCAGGCATATTTCTGGGGACATATGGACTCATTCCGATACAATGGGCCCGGCATCTTTTAGACGTCCCACTATTGAGCCCGTCACCTCCTGAACGTTATCCCCGGTTGAAACACTTTCTAACTTTGATTTTAAATTAACCTCAATGTGCCCCCATTCTGCTTCTTTTCCCAACTTCCACGTGCCCTTAAATACAGTTCTTTGTTTTGCTATTCTATTGCCCTTAACTCGTACTGTTATCAGGTTGTGATGGCTATTTAACTTAACCCTTTACCCAACGTAACGGCCAAAATCGGCCAGCGCTATTATCAAAAATCGCCAATTAATTTTCATTATTTTTTTTCATTTTTTGTCTCAAAAACATAGGTTATGACCCCTCGTTGGAACGAGCTCGTCGAGCTCGTTCCAATGAGGGGTCATAACCTATGTTTTTGAGACAAAAAATGAAAAAAAATTAGTTATTCAAGAATTATTTTTTGCAAGTGTCGTCTGCTTTTCATGTTAGGTAAAGGGTTAATTCGATTATTGTCTTTTTATCGTTCCTTTCCCAAGTCCATTTACCATTACACTTTGCTTCCCCCTATTCAAACTCTTCAGACCCAGCGCATTAGTAAACTCTAAGAGTTTCCTCCCCTTGATTTTCTTATCCTCACCCACAATACCCTCCCCTCCGCCACAATGTGTCCATTAAAATCTAACATTAATACAACATGGAACCCCTTATTTTCCAGTTCTGTGACATCGGATCTGAGTGTTGTACATGTATATATTTCATCATTCCATCTGAACTGCTAAATATACAACCCCAACTGCGACACTTCTGTTTTTCATCTTGATTTTTGCCCATAATATATCACTTTCTACTCGATTTGTTTTATTTACTTTTCATAAGTTTGTGATTCTCACAGAACCTAACTCCTCTTTGATATACACACCTACGCACTCTCCTCTTTTATGAACTTCCTGGCCGCCCCACGCCCATCCACACATACCCCTTGATCTGGCCAGCCCTTTCATCGTCTCTAGTCCATGTCTCACTAAGGCCTACCAAATCAAGGTTCTCGTCTTCCACCAAGGTCGTAATTTCGCTCACATTTCTACGGAGACCCCGAATATTGCTGTATCCTAATTTGAAAAGACATGAGTTATTTGATGTGTTATTCTTGTCCTTTGGTGGGAATTCTCTTTTTTCTATCTTTTTCACATTTGCTTTCTCCATGTTGTTTTTCGCATCCAGACTTTTCTCTCCCACTATACTTGAAACATACGCGTGTCCCGGGTGAGACAGCAGGGTGGGGTATTTCTATCCCACCCACACCACGTGACATACTCATTTGCATATTTTATTAGGTCGCCGGAACTATTTCATCATCGTTTGCACAATTGTAAATAAACAAAATGGCTTCACGATTCCCCGCATGTAATCCACGTGCCATTCAAAATCAACAATGTTGATTTGTTTCAACCCCATGTTTCTCTGCAGATTTATTAATATCACTGCGCGAATTTATCGATCGAACAATAATCTCACAATGCCCTTTACATTAGAGTTTGACACGCGCAAATTCATTAACCCCTTAACGGACAGTGTTACAAATCAATTTTTTAGTATATACCTATAGTATACCTAACTTTTGTACGATTTTTCCGATGAAATTGTTCGTTTTTCGAAAGGACCACGACTTGAGAAATTGGGTATGTAAGCACGTGACCGCCAGTTATCTATAATGAAATTGTTCGTTTTTCGAAAGGACTACGACTAGATAAATTGGGTATGTCAGCACGTGATCGCCAATTATCTATAATGACGTAATTCTGGTGTGGGGGGAGAAAAATCATCCTCGATGAGTCTGAAGGTGGGAATGGGGAAATCTCACTCTCGGGGCAAGATATTTGAACCAGACCCTCGGCAAACCTCGGGGCTGGTTCAGATATCTTGCCCCTCTGGTGAGATTTCCCCATCCCACCTCCAGACTCATCGGGGATCATAATATTTCCACCCATCCTGCCTTATGCCAAAGAAGGGGCCACTAACTACAATACGTTCCTATCCAACACCACCGTACCACTTGGACTTAGATGACGATCCCTGCTATACATCTCCCGCTTACCCCAGAAAGTCCCCCCGATTATCGATAAAGGGTATACCAAGGTCCTTGTAATACTTCTCTAATTCCTCATTTATCCCAATGATTCTAGAATTCCGTTCACTTCTCCACCAATCACAAAAAGAAGCTCCGACACTTCTACAGTCGCATTCCTACTATGTAACATGGTAATCAAGTCCCTGTATGTATCAATAAGCCGAACTGACCTCCTTTCCTTGATATTGTTTGTTCCCACACCCACCATCACCACTGGACCTGCCTCTGAGCCCTTAACAATGCATCCTCTCTTTTCCCAATGACGTCTACCTTGGCTCCCGGCAAACACAGGTTAGGGCGGTTCAGACCACCCTATCTAGCCCGCGTACTATACTACTTCCGGCTACCACTTGGTTTCACTTGGGCCCCTTCTACTATCTACCATTCCACCTTTCCTGCACTGACTTATATCACCACCGCCACCTAATAGCATCTCCGCCTCATCACCGACCACCTCCTCAGGCCCCTTATAACTACCACTCACCCCAGCACACTGGTCCTATTTTTCAACATACACCCACCACTGACCACATCGCCCTCTACTTTCCTGTCACCCACCTTCCTCGCCTTTCCTCTTGCCTACACATCTCATCATCATCCTCTTCATCCTCAGACCCCCATGGAAACAATTTAGTCTTCAAGCTGCCAACCACTTTCCATCCACCATCACATGCTACCTTCATCGTGGTAGTCGCTGGAAATCCCGCCTAACGTAGAAAAAAACTCGATTAAAATTCTCAAAAACCACTGGCCTAATCCATCTTGTTTCTCCCTATGCTAATCCCTAAACCTCTACGAACTAAATATACAATAAAAATCACCTGAAATAAAAACTAAATAATTAAAAATACTTATAAATATATTCTGTAAGCTAATGCTGTTTTTCTTCGCAGGTATAATTCAATGAATAAACGACGCTGCGCGAGCAAGTTTCTACATCACTAAAATCGAAATACAAAACAAAGTGTGTGTCAAACGACTGCAGGTTGATATTCATTAGAATTTGCATGGGTTCCGTACCTCTATTAAACTCTATAACACCGACTTTAATAAATTATAAAGGGTGCATTGCCTAGAATACATAGACAGAACGCGATGTGTGTGTGAGTGGATGGGTGTTTTACATAACTGGTAGTCAAAGGAATGGCGTAGTCATATTTCGCGAGAGCCATTCCAATAGACAGTATATGGTACAAAAAATGTACTTAGTTACTGCATTTACATCGCGTTCTGTATTTATTTCACACCCCGATACGTTGAAATTCATTTTAATAAACAAATTTTAATTCCGATGTTTAAACCCAAAGGTGAAGAGTCCGTTACGTTTGTTTCAAGTGGTACTGATCAAATGGGTCGATAAAAAATCAAAATAACCTTTTCGGAACCAGTCTAAATTACATTCGTTATCTTTTCTCTTTGTTGAAATTCGTATCGCTGTTTCTCTTCGACTATTGTCCATTCACGCCTAACCGTTTGGTGGCTATTACTGAGGATAAAAATATAAGTTCAAATTTGGGCGGATTTGTAAAACAGCTCATAGAAACTTTTTTTAAAAGAAGTTCGAAGCATGTCAGGATGTCCGAAAAGTTACCGAAATAAGGTTGACTAATTTAGATATAACGAGACCCGCAGACGAGACGCCCATGAGACGAGGTTAATGTTCTGGTAGGAAATGATTGTTTTTTTTTAATATTATTTCATTTTTTGTTAACTATTTGTTTTTTTTGTTCTGACTTCATTTTGCTTTGGACGTGTTCATTTTTACACTACGCGACTTATTTGTTTTTTTGTTCTGACTTTATTTTGCTTTGGACGTGTTCATTTTTACACTACGCGACAGATGATCGACAATTGTCTAACGAAATTTGGAAACTTTTCGAAGCGTAACAAATGACTCGACGGGAAAGGAACTAGTATAAACGGTGCTGGCGTAAATATTCCGACTTGTACATCTGTAGTTGAATACAGACACTTTTATGTGGTAGTGGCGACTCCGTTAAATACAAGGCTTTAAAGTTTAATGGATGTGTAATAAAATCATTTCTCTTGGACAATAAGGATACAAATTTAATTTACTAATTTGGAAGGAGTTGACAATGACAACCGAAATCTAGACTAAACTCTTTACCTGTCAATCAGTTGAATAACAACAGCCACGAGACGTCAGATAAACAAGTAGTTTTTATTATTTCTCATTCAAGTATTATTCCAAATTTAGGCCTATGTTTGTTGTGAAAGTTACTTTCACAACAAAAATAGGCCTAAATTTGGAATAATACTTTGTGCTGGGGATCACATTAACCACTCACAATTCATGCTGAAAAATTGAGGTATAAAAAGACGGTAAATTGAATTTCAGATGAACAGTGTTTCGTCGATCGAAGTTGTGAGGCATTTCAATTTGCAAGTTGAAACTCCGAGTGAAAGTTTAACCAGCGTACGGAATAACAAGATTGGTCTCCCTTTTGTGAAGATTAATTTGGATTTTTGTCCTTAACTCTTAGAAGCCGGGGAATCAGAATGAATTTATTGAACATGACATACCGCGAAAAAATGTTTTCAGAAAGGTAAAGAATCATGTGTATTAAGATGATATAATTTAACCCGTTCAATGGGATATAATTTTATTTTTTCAAGGATATCCAATTTGATTGTATATGGGAAGTCGCAATGAATCTTTTTTATACTTGAATGTTTTTCCTGTTGTATGAATGTTTTTGCATTTTCGCCGCCCATCTAGAAGAAGAATGTGGTAAGTCTACCAGTGCATCGAAACTCCCCCTTGGGACGAGATGTTATTGGATTACGTTCACCTGTTAACTCAACTCATTCGTAATTACCCATATACAGTACGTGGAGAGTGGATTGTAACAAAATCACCCGCGGAGTGGAGTTATCACCCAAAGTATCACTTTCAAATTCTGTACATATGGGCAAAAAACACTAGCAATGTTTCAGCCAATGGACCTCCGGGTTTAACCCGGAGGTCCATTGGCTGGAACTTTGCTTGTGATCGTTATGCTTTGCAACAAATTCGCAATTATTGCTTGGGTGGAATCTCCACTCTGCCGGTGATTTGGTGGTAATACACTCTCCACGTACTGTAGAATGTTGACAGGATTTGAAACTGATAACTGCTATATTCATTATAATATTGATAAATTAATTTACAAAATATTATTCACGCGGATTGTACACACAAGATTTTCAACTGAGTATTCGAGATGGAATATATTAAACCAATGTTGGGAAACTATAAAACTATTGTCAGCTCAAATGCCGATTTATTCAGAGTGCATTAATAGTTTGATAGTTTGATATTCCCATAGTATAAATAGCAGCCACTTTGTACATTATAAATATATCCGAATACTCTAAATTAAATTATAAGAACTGATATAAGTTACCAGCTGCCTTATTGGAGTATAAATCTACAGTACGTGGAGACTGTATTATCACTAAATCACCCCCGCAGAGTGGAGATTCCACCCAAGCAATAATTGTAAATTTGCTGCAAAGCATAACCTGCACAAGCAAAGTTTCAGCCAATGGACCTCCGGGTTGAACCCGGAGGTCCATTGGCTGAAACATTGCTTGTATTTTTTGTCGATGTGTACACAATTTGAAAGTTATAGCTTAGATGACAACCCCACTCCGCGGGTGATTTAGTTACAATCCACCCTCCATGTACTGTATATAGGTACAAAACATGTACTTAGTTACTGCATTTACATCGCGTTCTGTATTTATTTCACATCCCGATGCGTTGAAATTCATTTTAATAAACAAATTTTAATTCCGATGTTTAAACCCAAAGGTGAAGAGTCCGTTATGTTTGTTTCAAGTGGTACTGATCAAATGGATCGATAAAAAATCAAAATAACCTTTTCGGAACCAGTCTAAATTACATTCGTTATCTTTTCTGTTTGTTGAAATTCGTATCGCTGTTTCTCTTCGACTGTTGTCCATTCACGCCTAACCGTTTGGTGGCTATTACTGAGAGTAAACATATAAGTACAAATTTGGGCGGATTTGTAAAACAGCTCATAGAAACTTTTTTAAAAGAAGTTCGAAGCATGTTAGGATGTCCGAAGAGTTACCGAAATAAGGTTGACTAATTTAGGTATAACGGGATCCGCAGACGAGACGCCCAAGGGACGAGGTTAATGTTCTGGTAGGAAATGATTGTTTTTTTAAAACTGTTTCATTTTTTGTTAACTTATTTGTTTTTTTTTTGTTCTGACTTTATTTTGCTTTGGACGTGTTCATTTTTACACTACGCGACAGATGATCGATAATTGTATGACGAAATCTGGAAACTTTTCGAAGCGTAACAAATGACTCGACGGGAAAGGAACTAGTATAAACGGTGCTGGTATAAATGTTCCGACTTGTACATCTGTAGTTGAATACAGACACTTTTATGTGGTAGTGACGACTCCGTTAAATACAAGGCTTTAAAGTTTAATGGATGTGTAATAAAATCATTTCTCTTGGACAAAAAGGATACAAATTTATAGGGCTGCACGGTATATCGATAAACCGGTATACACCGGTATTCAAACCAATATCGATTGAATACCAGTGTAATTACAAAAATACCGGTTTATCGTCATTATTTATTTACCTACAACTTAATTTTCAAGATGTCTTGAGATTTTTAACTGTAGCCCCGAATGAAATATATTATCCCTTTTTCCAAGGAATCATCTGCTTGTGCCCTCGTAATATACAAATTCAGCAGTTGAAAAAATATTTTTTGAAAATTTCAACAAATCTATAGCATGTGACTCCTCCTTGGAACGAGCTCGTTGAGCTCGTTCCAATGAGGGGTCACATGACATAGTTTCCTTGAAATCTTTGGGGAAAATCTGATAAATTAATTTTGAAAATAACAAATTTTAATATCGTCTGCGTTGGGTAAAGGTTTTTCGAACCGCATCATCAAGGCATGCTAATTCGTTCCGACTGAGATGCCTCGAGTCTCGATTGTGGTACTGGTGTTCATATATCTGAACAGTTTTCGATATACCGGTATACCGCGGTATTTTTTTTTTAATAACGATGCCGGTATTCAGTTTTGAATATCGTGCAGCCCTACAAATTTAATTTACTAATTTGGAAGGAGTCGACAATGACAACCGAAATCTAGACTAAACTCTTAACCTGTCAGTCAGTTGAATAACAACAGCCGCGAGGACGTCAGATAAACAAGTAGTTTTTATTATTTCTCATTCAAGTATTATTCCAAATTTAGGCCTATTTTTGTTGTGAAAGTATGGTAACTTTTTGCTGGGGATCACATTAACCACTCACAATTCGTGCTGAAAAATTGAGGCATAAAAAGACGGTAAATTGAATTTCAGATGAACAGTGTTTCGTCGATCGAAGTGGTGAAGCATTTCAATTTGCAAGATGAAACTACGAGTGAAAGTTTAACCAGCGCACGGAATAACAAGACTGGTCTCCCTTTTGTGAAGATTAATTTGGATTTTTGTCCTTAACTTTTAGAAGCGGGGGAATCAGAATGAATTTATTGAACATGACATACCGCGAAAAAATGTTTTCAGAAAGGTAAAGAATCATGTGTATTAAGATGATATAATTTAACCCGTTCAATGGGATATAATTTTATTTTTTCAAGGATATCCAATTTGATTGTATATGGGAAGTCGCAATGAATCTTTTTTATACTTGAATGTTTTTCCTGTTGTATGAATGTTTTTGCATTTTCGCCGCCCATCTATAAGAAGAATGTTGTAAGTCTACCAGTGCATCGAAACTCCCCTTGGTACGAGATGTTATTGGATTACGTTCACCTGTTAACTCAACTCATTCGTAATTATCAATATACAGTACGTGGAGAGTGGATTGTAACAAAATCACCCGCGGAGTGGAGTTATCACCCAAAGTATCACTTTCAAATTCTGTACATATGGGCAAAAAACACTAGCAATGTTTCAGCCAATGGACCTACGGGTTTAACCCAGAAGTCCATTGGCTGGAACTTTGCTTGTGATCGTTATGCTTTGCGACAAATTCGCAATTATTGCTTGGGTGGAATCTCCACTCTGCTGGTGATTTGGTGGTAATACACTCGCCGCGTACTGTAGAATGTTGACAGGATTTGAAACTGATAACTGCTATATTCATTATAATATTGATAAATTAATTTACAAAATATTATTCACGGGGATTGTACACACAAGATTTCCAACTGAGTATTCGAGATGGAATATATTAAACCAATGTTGGGAAACTTTAAAACCATTGTCAGCTCAAATGCCGATTTATTCAGAGTGCATAATAGTTTGGATAGTTTGATATTCCCATAATATAAATAGAAGCCACTTTGTACATTATAAATATATCCGAATACTCTAAATTAAATTATAAGAACTGATATAAGTTACCAGCTGCCTTATTGGAGTATAAATCTACAGTACGTGGAAAGTGTATTATCACTAAATCACCCGCAGAGTGGAGATTCCACCCAAGCAATAATTGCAAATTTGCTGCAAAGCATAACCTGCACAAGCAAAGTTTCAGCCAATGGACCTCCCGGTTAAACCCGGAGGTCCATTGGCTGAAACATTGCTTGTGTTTTTTGTCGATGTGTACACAATTTGAAAGTTATAGCTTAGATGACAACCCCACTCCGCGGGTGATTTAGTTACAATCCACTACCCACGTACTGTATATAGGCGTTTTGAGGTTTAAATTAAGTACTATGTACTAATCTATCTGCTTCCTGCAGCATGTTATATCTCATTCATGGCTGACTGAAGCAAGAAACTAATGCAATATTCTGAAATGGTGGAGAACGTACGGGTATATACCGACCGTGCTGCTAACCTCTCCAATGCGTGTTTGCACGCTAACACGTAGTAAAAACGAATGCCACATTTACGCAGCATTCAGCTCAGGCCAGTGCGTATTCTGAAATTATATTTTATTATACGCGGTTTCTGCTCTTCGAATAAATGACCCAAACTCCGCAGTGATATCAACCCAGATTTATTGCATAGTGCACGTCACTTCCGTTGGTATATTATCTCCTATATCTCTTTACAATACATATCGAAAAACATTAGTCACACATATCTCGCAATCGTCCGATGTGTAATATAATAAATAAATCTTTCTAGCATCCTAAGACTCATCCATCCCCGTCTGACCATTTCTTAATTTCTTGTCTTAGAATGCCTTTTTCCCTCTACCAAGATGACACAAACCGCAGAGGACCGTGTCAATGCTGTTACCGAAAGAAAATGACGATTCTGTCACTTCAAAACCAAAGGTCGCGAAGATCAAATGACAATGAACTCATCTGCTTTGGATAAAATATTGAAGAAAAATTGCAACATCAAAAAGAAATGGAAAGAAGAAAGGAACAATGGTTATTTTTCTTGTAGAAGACACATCCAAATGCTATAGTTACCATAAAATGAAGTTTACTAAGATTAAATCCTATGAATATCGAAACACAAAACTCAGCTACCTTAAAACATTTTGAAAACAAATGACAACGTTTGAGTGCTCTAATTACAGCCAAAAAACAGCAGCAACAACAACAAAAACAACAGAAAACACGACACTGCGAAAATATAAACGAAGTTTCCCGAAAGTTTATCTAAAGTAAACAAATCCCCGGACATTATTTCTGAATGAACGCCGTTTCAGTTGTTCGAATAAATGACCAACAGGAAAAACTACTGTGCATTATTTTAGTAACAATTGGGCATTTAAGATAAAAATAACTTTGTACCATTTCAATAAATTGCAGTTATGTATTCCGTATAACCCTCAGTGCGTTTATCGACAAGAGCAATCTGAAATAGATTCCACTGACACGTACGCCAATAAACAGACCCTCGTTAACAGAACATGCATCTTTTTATTACACGCCTGTTCTATGAAATCCTCATCTACAGCAACACTAAACCGTGCGGAAAATGAACAAATCTGTTCCGCACATATGTGCGAAACGGAAATCGTTGACGGACTATTTTTAAATAGAACCGAAATTTCACTTGAATGATCTACAAATCGTGCAATGCAATTACAATTTGAATCTCTAGCGACAGCTGAAAATCGTCCCTGAGATCCAATGTGTTCTATGTGCTAGTAGACACATAGAACACATTGAAATTCCTGTGTCGAAATGGTGACACGGGTCCCCTCGCAAATGTGGTTGGCGATAAAATGTGTTATTTTTGTTGATAGTTGTCAAATGAATTGCTGAATGTCTTTCTAACAATTGTTTTGTATAGACGGACGTGAAAGCGTGTAATAAACACTGCGGCCTTTCGTTTTAACCTTCCGCGCTGGCACTCGTGCCATACCGATTAACCCATTCGCGTGTCGTACTGTGTAAATCCTTCTAAGAAAGCCAATTTCAACGATTGTGAAAAATTACATTCGAACGGACTTATTCGTGAGTAATTGACTAACCAGTTCTGGTTGAAAAACTGCAGACTGGCGTTTTTCAAAAATCCGATGAATTCTCACCTTGAAGTTAATTTATATAATCGAATCTTACAGTTAAAACTAGAAGTCCTGTCATGAAATGCGCACAAATGGCACGTCGATATGCGCGTTAATCTACGCGTTATGACCATAGTAAGGCTATCAAATTCTGTACATGTGGCCTGTGCACAAGCAATATTTCAGCCAATGGACCTCCGGGTAACCCGGAGGTCCATTGGCAGAAACAGTGCCTGTGTTTGCACTGAGTAACCAGGAGAACCTGCCGTGCTTTGTATGCCATTCGATATGGAAATTGCGCGCAATTCCTACGCGCAATTAAGCCTAGATAAGCGCACAGTTCATGACAGGACTTCTAGTTTTAACTGTACGCTTTCATACTAATGATATATAAACACAAGAGTACTTTTGCATAATGGACATTATGGTTTGGTCAAACGGTCAACTTGTATGTTTCAAAATTGCGACTTACTGTGCCGTTAATTTTTTAATCTTAATAATTTTACAAGGAATAGTGAACAAGTTATGCATCTTATATTAACGTCTCTCCTTGGTCTAATGGTGCGGGCGTATGCGGTAACTTCGCGGCCTCGATCTTCTCGAATACTACAAAGGGATCTTTAGCATGCACGGGGTGTGTATCTCTCCGCACAAGGGACAGCCAGTTTACGCCCCCACCCGATATGACGATACGCTGTGACAGCAGCAACCTCACAATTGATGCTGTCAGAGAGTGTTCCGACACCTAGAGAACTTTCCTCGACCGGGGATCGATCCCGTGACCTCTGACATGAGAGACCAGCGCACTTATTCACCCGGCCACTACTCTCCTTTACCCACTCGGCCACCACTCCCATGTGCCGTTAATAAAGTCTGATTGGCGGTTTTTGTGAATATAGGTCTTGGATGTTATATTTGGAGGAAGGATTATTTGAAATACTTTTATTTTAAGCATTACATGCCAAATATAAGTCTCATTTAAGATTTTCTATATTCACCAGTATACTAAGCAAATACAAAACTGACAAATGTGTATAAATCTACAATATCCTATTTACAATAATAAAACACATACACAATCAGAGATAATATTAACTTTTAAAATGTATACTGACAGGGAAAGGTATAGCCAGATTGGCTGTCTCCCTGCCTTTCCCTATAGAAAAAAGGCATAGAAGAGTAAGAGAGAACAAGGAAGATAAAGGCGGGGAGAAACAAGGCACGTACAACATTGTGCTTTCTCAGTACTGTTTAAATTAATCTTTCACCGTGTCCAATGTACTAACGTCCATTATAACATCTGAGTGTGTGCACGTGATGGCCGGACTTCAAGGACAACCATGCGCCGCTGAAATGGACCCGTTCAAACACAGTACTACTTTTCAACAGGCTAATATAATCGTGTGTATGTTTGATAGGGACCAAGTCAAAAGGCTGCTTTTGACGAGCTCCAGACAGATTTAGGTCGAGAACGGTAATGCACAAAGGACAGTCTAACTAAAAACGTCCACTGTACATTATATCCTAGTTATCCAATAAGAAATAACAGACACTGGACTGGGTCGCTGAGGCTACACCTAAAAATGAAGGTAGGGCTAGACAGCACAGTCGGGACAATACGGATTTGAGCAAGAGATGTTATTCTAGTAAGAGGAAATAAGTTTAGCTGTTAACTTGCTTTGGAATTCTACCCTGTTGTTAAGTTTCCGAAGGTCAATGTCTAATTCGTTCCATAATTTAGGGAATGCAATGACTTGGAAGGTATCAAGAGTTTTGGTTCTCGTTCTGTGGGTACGAATCTGACCTGTTTGGCGAGTATTCATAAAAGTTTCGTTGTTCACGGTTGAAAAAAAACCCATCAAATGATCCTGGCAGACTTCCATTGTGCCAATCAAACAAGAACAGGGAAGCATGTAATTTATATAAATATGTAATCTTCGGTATATTATCTTTGATAAATAAAGGGCCAGTATGGGCATTATATTTCTGGTTGTTTATAATCTTATTGATCGCTTCTGTAATTTACAGAGACGATTACAGGCATTTGGGCCCCCCCCCCCCCCCCCCCATAATGGAATTCCATAAATCTAATGGCTTTGTATAAGTGAGAAATATAGAGTTTTCATTACTTTGTGTGGGAGAATGTTCTTTACTTTATTGAGGGCGTAGTTATAGAGAGCTACTTTCGAGCAAATATGCGATATGTGAGCCTTATAGGAAAGATTCTCATCAAGATTTATACCAAGGAATTTGAGATATTTTTCAGTCTCATTATAACCAACTCTATCAATAACTTGATTGTTTATCCGTATTTGATGGGATGTGACGTTCTTGTCCTTGTGACAAGGTTTAATATAATATATTTCGTTTTCTTGGAGTTTAGTACCAAGTGGTTAGCAGCACACAAATCAAATATTTTTTGAAGTTCTTCATTAAAGTCCAAGACTAGAGGGTTTATATCCGCACCGGATTTGTATACCGAAGTGTCATCTGCAAAAGATTGTAGGTTTAGCTTTGTTGACTTATGTATATCGTTTATATATATGAGAAAGAGTACAGGGCCGAGAATAGAACCTTGAGGAACTCCACATGTTAGTTCAGTTAGACCAGATTTTATATCTCTAAGAGAGATATATTGGGTCCTACTATGGAGATAGCTCTTAAACCAGTTGTTTGTATGACCTCTTATCCCGTAATAGTCTAGTTTTTTAATTAATATTTCATGACTTATGCATCAAAAGCTTTAGAGAGATCCAGAAACAGGGCTATCGTACTATCTTCACTGTCTTTATTGTTCTCAAGAGCCATGTATTTTAGCAGTTGCAAAGTCGGATGTAAAGTACTATGCCCTTTCCTGAACCCGTATTGGTGTTGGTAAAGAATATCATATTTATTTAGAAATTTTACAAGTCTTACAGACATGAGTTTTTCAAGGATTTTGAAAAATACGGGGAGAATGCTGATCGGCCTATAGTTTGTAAACTCCTTCTCGTCTCCCGATTTAAAGACAGGTATTACTTTAGCAATTTTCATCCTATCCGGAACTTTCCCCTTACTGAAAGAAGTATTCATAATATGTGCAAGTGGAGCCGCAACCAAGTTTATTGAGTGTTTAATGATGGTGGACGTTAGATTTCCACAGTCTTGACTTAACTAAGGCCTCATGGCATTTACTATCCTTGTGATTTCAAAGGACGACGTTGGTGTGATGAATAGGGTATCGTGGTGTGGGTCAATCAGGACCTCAGTAACTAACTTACGCGATTTGGTTATTAGCTTGAAGGTTTGACTTTCCTATATTGCAAAAAAGTATTAAACTCCTGTGCAATCGTGTTTGGATCATATATTGTCCTGTCACCATGATGGAATAGTGAAGGCAATTTGCGTTTGCTTTTGTTTATGTTCAATACTTTATTTAAGACTTCCCATGTTTTCCGCATGTTATGCCTATTTTATAGAAGAGTTTTTTCATAATACATAACTTTACTTCGTTTTTTAATCTTGTTGAAAAATTTGTTGAGTAATTTTTGTAATTCTCGATATTCAATTCTCTGGGATATCTTAGTTTTTTTGTGGAAAACTTTCTTTTTATTATTGGCAGAGATAAGAAGTCCTTTTGTCATCCAGGGTTTTTATTAATAATTTTTTTGTTTGGCTTATGTTTTTGCAGGGGAAATGCTGTTTCGAAGTCATTCATGTAAGTGTTGATGAAGATTTCGTAGCTTTCATCGGGACAATCTGATTCCAAAACTTCCGAAAACTCACATTGGGACAACAACAGATTGAAGTATTCAATAGTAGAAGAATTGATTTTCCTAGTCAAAGTCGGCTTTATCCTATCCCGTTTGGTAGTTGTCGCTTCAATATAAAAAAAATATGCCAAAGTTGTAAAAGGATTTGCGATATTACTGGAGAAAATGTGATCTATGAGTGAAGCAGACTGAGGTGTTACTCTGGTGGGTTTGGTAATAACAGGCACAAATCCCTCACTAAACATCTGCTCTATAAACAAACCAGTCTTGGGATGAGAAGCTGATTTTAAAAGGTCAATATTAAGGTCGCCCATGATTAATGATGATTTTCTTTCTTTATTTAGTGCATCAGTTAAGTAGTTAATTTTTGATATGAATAAGTCCATGCCTGCTTTAGGGGCAGTATTGGGTCTATAGATTACACCAAATATTTTCGATGAATTTTTATACTTCAGTTCAACAAACAGTGACTCAAAAACATGTGGTATGAAGATGGAAAGGTCATGCCGAATACTAAATGGTATATCAGCTTTTATGAAGATCCCAACACCTCCACGTCCATCGTCGTCACAGGGTCTTGTATTTTTTTGTATCTGGTGATAACCTTCTAGACAATAAGATATATTGTCGGGGATCTGAAATACCTCTGTGAGGCCGATGAAGTCGAATGAGTTCTGGGGGCTATTCGTTTTAACAAGTAGATGATGTAGGGAGTCCCATTGGGCTTGTAGGCTTTGGCAGTTAATATAAAATGCCGAAAATGATCTATTTGTACCATTAAGCTCAGCACGCACCTCACTAGGAATGAAATACTTACTATTTATAGTGTTGTATACCGATAGAGAGTTATTATCTTCAGTCAACGTACCAGTTATATCATTTATTATCACATAAGCACTGCCTCATAACCGAGTTCAGAACAGGAATATTATACACGGGTCATAAACCCACGAGACTTTTCACGTGAGTTTATTGACCGGCGAATCACCTTAATTGATATGCGTCTTCCTACGCGTTGAATATTCATATTGCAACCCACACAAATCAATTGAACATGAAATCCGGAGATCAATGGTTCAAGAGGCAGCCAATAGGCAAAAACAAACTTACCTCTATAATGAAGCGTATGGCAACGATTGGTAGACTTTCCACTCAAAAACGCCTCACAAATCACAGTGCTAGAAAACACTTGGTTCAAAAGTTGAGTGAATCAGAAAGTCCAGCCCATCACATAATGGAGATAACAGGGCATAAGAACATTGCTTCCATCAATAATTATAGCCACATAAATGAAAATCAGCACAAAAACATTTCCCGTATTTTAAGTAACACTTCCAATAAACTTAATAATCTCTCAAGTACGAACGAATGTCATGTTGAATCCGACTGTCGATCCCAGTTTTACTGTCAGGCTCAGCTGCCATTGCCGACGACAATGCCTTCAACTTCAAGCTTAGCCTCAGGATACAATTCCACAAATAACACATTTGTACGTACCGTTGGTGCAAAACACACGGCCACTACCGGCGAAATGTTCACAATGTTTTCAGGGAATATTTATGGTGGTAATTTCAAAATCCATGTCCATGAGAATAAAAGCCCGGCTAAACCTGAGGCGAAACGACGAAGGATAATTGTTTACACTGATTCAGACAGTGATTGAGACCGTGACGTAACTTTCCTTTGCTGACTCCAGCACGCGACATTCCGAAGAAAAAGTAGCGTTTCTTTTTCGAATGTCTCTTATAAAGTCATGTGCATGGAGCTGTAATATTATCATCATTAAATATTGTTCATATTGTTATTACTAACTCATGAAAATCAGAAATGAATAACCTTTAGTCATTGATACCCGATGTACATAAACCTTACCGGGTCTATATTTCAACGAGAAAGTGGATGGCCCTCAGTAACGTGACTGGGTTACGAGTGCATTCAAAGGCAGACGAAACATTGTAGCAATGTGAGTTTGGGTTAAGGAGGCTCACCAAATTTTGTCAGAATGTAAACAAATTACGGTGATGTGATAAAAAGAATCTCAAACTCGTCCCCGATAAGTATGTAAAATATGAACCTCGTCCACTAAATTCGATTTGGGCCTCGCTAAAGCTCGGCCCGAATCGAATTTAGTGGACTCGGTTCATATTTTACATACTTATCGGGGACTCATGAGAGATTCTCTATGTATGTGACTACGTTCATATTCAGGTTTTGTCTGGATCCTGTCCAGTCTTATACTAACCGCCATGACTAACAGTCCAACCGTCAGTAGCATCATCGCATATGCATGTGATAGGAGTTGTCGTTCTTGCACATGTGGAATTATCAATGGTTACATTGTTGTTGAATAATTTTGCCGAGAAGTTAGATGCTAGTTGTATAGTGACACATGAGTTATTAAGTGGTGAATCCAAGTACAATGTTGCACAATAAAATCAGAGATTTAAAATAGAAAATAATATGTGAAATATAATTTCCAATACATGGCCTTGACGAGTGGAGAAAAGTTGTCTCTGGTTCTGCAGATTATTAGGATAATTACAATTTCGGTAATTTTCCATTTCAATTTAGGTAAATGACATGTTTCTCTCACAAACACAAATAACAGAGAGAATGTCGATAGTCCCTATATAATTTTTGTCAAACGTTTGATGTGACCTGGGGCCAATACTATAAAACTGTTACAGTTAGATATGTTGAAAATACAATTGTAAAAGTTTTACAGTATTGGCCACTGGTTTGATGTATTGTCCCCATCACAAACACACACATATACATTCTCATTTTAATTCTGCTGCCACGGTCAATAACTTCAGTCAGATGATAACAACACTTACTACTTACTACGTGTTAATTAAGCTGCGTGATGACACAAGATTAACGGAATTTTGAGTGACATTTTCCCTTTTATTTTTTATTTTACTGCAGGTGTTTTAAGCATGTTTTTCTCAGAGTAATTAGTTCTCTCAGAACTTGTACTTCATACTCGACTAGACTGGTGCAAGTACAGGAGTCCCTGAACACACAAGAAAAGACACGAGTACTTTGAAAATGTACGAGTACTAGTACGGGTACAGGAATTTGGATAATGCATGAGCATGGAAGGTTTTAACCCTTTACCTAACATGAAAAGCATACGACACTTGCAAAAAAAATTCTTGAATAACTAATCTTTTTCATTTTTTGTCTCAAAAACATAGGTTATGACCCCTCGTTGGAACGAGCTCGTCGAGCTCGTTCCAACGAGGGGTCATAACCTATATTTTTGAGACAAAAAATGAAAAAAATAATGAAAATTAATTGGCGATTTTTGAGAATAGCGCTTGCCGGTTTTGTCCGTTACGTTGGGTAAAGGGTTAAAAGTATTCGTGTTCGTGAACTTTGGATTAAGACGGAACACAACTTGGGTGGAGTTAGGGTGGTGGGGTGGAATCAACTACTCGAGTTGAACGTTTTTTATGTATTTTTTCTGTTTTTTCCGAGCTCCAAACGCGTTCATGAAATACAGTAATAGCTCCAACAACGGTCGTTGATTCCTGCCCCACCCCCCCCCCCCCCTTACTCCATCTGATTTGTATTCTGTATGTATACAGTACAGTCGCCGTGGATTGGTCGTAATCCACTCATGCGCGGTGACTTCCACGCATGTGGTAACTAGGTAATAAAAAACATCAGCAGAAAAATTTTAATTAAATTAATTCAATTTGTGATAATTATCCGTATAATTAGTGTTTGGAAACTAATATTTTTGAGTCCGTGGAAATATTGCCCACCCCATGGCAAGTGACCAGTCCGCGTTGGCCGTACTGTACCACGATTAGACTTGAGTCCAATGGATACCTTTAAAGACAAATATCACCCTCGGTGGTCTGTTTACAATCTTGCTTGACAAGAAAAAAGTCATCAACTGGCAGTTAATGATTTCGTCGGCTGGCAATTAAGACGGAGACATAAACCGACTTTCACAAAAGACAGTCATGACTAGTGATTGGTAAAGATAATTGCCACTTATGCCAATTGTCCTTACGTGTTAATTAGGCTGTGATTTTGGAAGAATTAGTAAAAACCTGAAGAGACTAATAACTTTAAATTCGATCTGTACTTCAAACCACAGTCTCCCGCCCCGTAGTCGAGTGGGTAATCAGCTAATGCATCTGTTATTTTATGAAAAGAAGTGCATGTGTCCCTTTGAACTCCAAAGGCCGTTTTTCCGGCCGGGTCACAAGCTACGTCATAATGTCATTAAGGGGGATGACTGCAAGGTAAATGTGTGGTGTAGACCAATCAATATTTTCAACGTGCAGCCCTAAGGCTGCACGTTGGAAATATTAATTGGTCTACCCCCAAATAATAAATATGGACTCTTCCTATTACTATCATTTAACTGACATGGAAGATACCATCAGGGTTCAAAGGGGTGAGGAAGCCAATCCTCTATTTGACTTGAACATGTATTGAGTCAATCTGATGGGCATAATGCTGACAGCCAACCTCCCCACACACCAGGGATTTTGTCGGAAATTTCAGTTGGACTATTTTCCTTGAACCTTTGTCCGCTTGCCCTTAACAATTTGCAAACTAGAAAGGAGATTGTCACGCATCTCTTCTTTTGCCAGGCTTTTTGATTTTTGTTTCTTGAAAATTGTGAGATTTGGTACTGAGAGTAATATCATGTCAGATAGGTTTACGTGATAGGAAGTCGGTGTACACGAAGAGACATGCCGAACAATGGCGAGTAGCTGTTGCATTCTCCAACTTTCTGATCCCGCACAGGCAGGGTTAGTACCGATTGAAGAAATGTGTACATTACGGCCCGCGTGGACTGGTCACTTTCCACGAGTGGGCAGTATTTCCACGGACGCAAGGATGTTAGATTCCAAACGCTAATTGTAGGAATAATCATCAGAAATTTAGATAATGAAGCACTGGGTACAACCCGGTGCTTCATGAACTGAAATTGAGCTGATGATAATTTTTATTACCTGGTAAACGCATGCGTGAACATCACTGCCCACGCGGCTGTACTCTACCATCACCTTAACACACTGTGCCAGTGTACGCCCACTTGGGCAAATAATAAGAATACTTGGGGCTTTCGCTAATTTGTCACGGTCCTCTAACGAGAAAGCTTGCACCAACTCCGTTTCGCTTGGTCCTTCCTTCTTTAGTCTCCCTGCTAATCACCTAGACACATACAGTTTTACAATTTCCCCCATTCATGTTTTCTCAATTTCCCCAAATAAAACAGTGAGCCCTTTCCCAATGTGCTCCGTCATCAACTCATCTCTCATGTTTTCATCCCATTCTTTAGCCACCCCCCCCCCCTAATCTGCTTTGAGAATAATGTCTGGGTGTTGTCGCCCCACACATAGTTAAACGCGACTTTACACCGTACGCTGTTTGGAAGGTTTTCCAGATAATTCAGGTTGCATACTACAGTACGTGGGGAGTGGATTGTAACAAAATCACCCGCGGAGTGGAGTTATCACCCAAAGTATCACTTTCAAATTCTGCACATGTGGGCAAAAATCACTAGCAATGTTTCAGCCAATGGACCTCCGGCTTTAACCCGGAGGTTCAATGGCGGGAACTTTACTTGTGATTGTTATGCTTTGTAACAAATTCGCAATTTTTACTTGGGCGGAATCTCTGCGGGTGATCTCTACGTACTGTATCTTCAGTTTTAGCATGAATCCACCCGCGTTCCTCTCTGCAGCTGCGTTACTTCCCCAAATGGTTCACTCTGCATATCCCTGCACAGTGTTTGCATGATTCCGACAAAGCTACCCTCAAATCCGAGAAATATGGGTGTAATTTGATACATACAAAAGCGTGCCCAAGAAATACACATAACGTTACGATATGTAAAAGCGTTCATCAATACGGCAGGAGTGCCAGCGCGTAATGATAGAAGGAGAGACGCAGTGTCGAGTTCTGTCCTTCCGCGATGACATGAGTGCCGAATCCTCGAGTTTCTGTCACATACTCTCCCAACATGCATATGATTTATTGAATCTATCAGTTGGGAAAGAGTAAATAAGTGATCATTAAATATTCTTCCTTTCCAAAACCCATTCAGGATTTCCCCTATGAATCCCCTTTCTTCGATAATTTCCACTCCTCCCCCCCCCCCCCCTCCCTTAAACTGGACCTTCAGAATAGCTTCATAATGTTGCTACTAAAGGATATCCTTCTGTAATTATAAACAAAAATGTCCCTATCTCCCTTTTATGAATGAAGGTTACCTTGTTTTTCTTCCCCTATTTCGGAACCTCTTCATTTCTTATTGTCCTGATAAATAGTGCTGTAAGGTGCTCATGGCAGACATACAATGGATCCCTACACTTTCTTAACCCTTTTGCTGCTACAGGTCCATATTGAGTACGGAACCAACTGTTGACGGCCTGTGCGATAAGTCCGTACTCAGTATGGAGATACCACATACCTGTACAGGGAATGGATATCATAGACAGTTGATATTCTTAATAGAATGCATGTTATACGAAATGCAAGCGACAGACGATATGGCATTGTCCATTTTGTTCTCAACCATTTTTCGCGTTTATGTAAATTCCGAAATACTCGAGGCAACAACGAACTCAATAGTCCAAACTTGTCCCAACATATATAATTGTTTTTTTTTTTGTTGTCACACGGCGACAAAACAAAACCAAAATTATATAACGGCCTGTGGAGGAAAGTTTGTACTACGTGGTCAGTCCATTAAATAGGAACTAAATTCAAGTCGACTAGGCGTCTTTTCTTTTGAGATTTATGGAGTTTGGCTGGGAGTAGTTTTGGAAACATTGTTGAACTAAGTCAACGTTGTTCCAACATGCAGTTCGTGGAGAATGGATTGTAACAAAATCATCCGTAGAGTGGAGGTATCACCCAAAGCGTCACTTTCAAATTATGCACATATGGACAAAAATCACAAACAATGTTTCAGCCAATGGACCTCTGGGTTTAACGCGGAGGTCCATTGGCTGGAACTTTGCTTGTGCTTGTTATGGTTTGCAACAAATCTGCAATTATTGCTTGGGTGGAATCGCCACTCCAGGGGTGATTTAGTGATAGTACACTATCTACGTATTGTATAATAACAGTTTTAAATGTACAAATACGTGAACGTTATTGGCGTTTTCATTTTTTTTTCACTTTAACCCCATTCCCTCCAATATATGGGTCAGCACAGGATATTACCAAATTGCTCAGCAGCGAAATGGTTAAAACTCACTGAGAACTGCGCCAAAACCTTCTGCTGTGCCATTATTTAACTTGGTAACTGCATTTCCTACTTTCATCGCCACAGTTCTCCTGCATATCACGTCTGATAAATTTTCGGCACATTCCTCGTTTTCCAAAGTGTTTTAAATATATTATTAATCCACTGTTTTCTATTTTTTGTCCTTGCTCACATTAACTTTTTTTTCTTGCCTCTTCATGTACTTCTTTGACACTTTACTGCCTGTATCATTCACCCTATCAAGTGCTGTACTTCTTCTAAATGGTATCGTGGAACTAAATATTGAAATTAGAGTGAACCGCCTTAAAATGACGCAATCTCTAAAAATAAACAGCCTTGGGAAAATCCGTTGTTTCAATAAAAGTTTGAAACATTCTATTGACATCTTGCATTATTGTTGAATATTCCTGATAAAAAGAGGGTGATTTGATGACTTTTGGATCTAAAAAATACAATTTACTTTTTGTGTGTTTTTGTAGGGAATTCCCTGAAAAATATGTGCACGTGACCGGTACTTCCCTTTGTGTCAGTTTTTCTCTCTTATTTGTTCCATGACCCTCTGTTTTCAGATCAGAAAAAGTTGTCTGAAGGGCTATACTTGACAGAGATATTTGATTGCCAAAATTAAAGTGATGCGATCATATTTTTTTCCACCTGAACGTTATAATGGTCGCCTATGGGAAAATATTTAGTTCTGTGAGACCTATAGGAAATATGTGTTTTGGCTTCCAGACCAGATTCAGTTATTATTTTGGGGGATTATTTCACATTTAAATATTTATTTGGGGACCATACACCCCACCAAACCATTTTATTGTTTTGAGTAGTTACATTTTTGTCACAGTCAGCAATTAAAGCTATATATTTCCAAAACTTAGGCTGTTCATGCAAGAAAATTCACATCTTGAACAAGTGTATTCCCCAGGAGCACACTATAACCTCTGGCAGCTGCTAACTAACAGCCTATCTTACCCTATTAACATAGTTATTTAAACCATGGTTTCTCCTCATATTTCTAGGGGCAGGGAGGATTCCAAATCTTCCAACCCCCTCCCAAATCACCATTCAAACACAGACAGAAAACCTACACTGCCCTTCTATTCACTATTATTTAGAAGTTTTTCTCTTCTATATTATGCTCTTCAAAATGTTCGAAAACAATTCCTTCATTGAAAGAGTATCCTGGAAAACAAATTTGAGGAAGGGGTGGGGCTGCAGTGGAAAATAACATAATAAAATTACAAATGTGAGTGAATGGCATTTGTGCATAGCTACCAATATAGTTGTCTAGTACTAGTGCTGCCATGGTTCCCCTGATACAGCATAAATTTACAGTGACAGTTGTGAAATATTACTCTTTCCCTCAACCAACTCCTCTCTCCCACACATATTTAACCCTTCTGCTGATGATAAACATTTGGAAAGACTGAACAGCATGTTTTTAGAGACTGAAGTTAGTATCATACACTTTCAGTTTCTTATGATTTACTTTGAGGCTTCAGCACTCATGGTCCACTGAGTTATTTTTCAATTTAACAACCTTGCCCTGGCTCTTCCACTATATATTTTCATTGTATGCCATTCAGTACTCTCCTGTAGACCTCCTACATGTGTGACTGCAAGCCTATCTGTCTGTCTGTCTGTGTGTCTGTCTCTTCATCAGAGATGGTGTTTCTTTGCTTTTCACTTGCCTGGATCTACATTTTCAATAATTGGCAGCTGACTAACTTTCACCCCCCATACACACACACACAAGTATATCAAACATCAAATACCACTATATTCTTGAAGCAAGTGTCTGATTCATCCTCTTTGGAAACATGTTTTCAACAATTTCAATCTTTTTGCCAGAATGGGTGTCTGTGGGGATTAAAACAAAGGTTATGAAAGTGCACATATGGGAACTTGCAGCATAAGCATAGCACTATAGAATCAATATTTGATGGTTTTAGGCATCTTACCTGTGTTATGAGATATCACAGTAGCAGGTACTGGTCATTCTTTTGGAAAAAATACTGTCTTATGTTTTGTCAGTGCCATACCAATGACTCTATGTGCCTTTACTGAGAAAACTGAGGCTTTTCCTTTACAAAAATTGCAAAATATTCATCAGTACAATGTGAAATGTCTTCAGAAGCCAGACTGTGATTTAAAAACTATTACAGATGGGAAAGTTCATATCACAGTAGGTTTGTTTTGGGTCAATATCAATTAAATTATGAATTATATCACATATTTTGATGAAAAGGGGCATACCGGGGGGGTCCTATTCAGGGCAAAATTTTACTACATCAGATGGTGGAATAAAATTTGACATCAGTTGTTAGGATAAACTGGTAGAGTCCTCTCATATTGGTGAAATATATAGCTGCATCCCCAGTTTTGGAAACGAAATTGACATCCATATTGTTCCATGGGGGTTGGGACACTGTTTTGCTTGCAGTATGGTTAAATGAGACAGATTATTTCTAAAAATATTTTGTGCTGATGCAGATGTTAGTTTTATTTTGGGATCAGGGTAGTTTTTTAAAGAAAGCTGTAAATTCTCATCCTTCTCAGTTAATTTATAAAGTAACAGGATAGAAAAATCTTTTGGAGGCAATACCAGTTTTCAAGCCCACTTGACAAAGTTTGGACCCTTTTCCTTAAAAGAGCAAATTTTCCATGTTTTTGACTCAGCCAAAGCCAAAAGTTGGATTCTAATGCAAAAATGACTCTTTTATCTCATGGAAGTGGTAAAATGTCTCTTTGGTGGGGTTGGGGATGATTATAGGTATCGCGGAACTAAATATTGAAATTAGAGTGAACCGCCTTAAAATGTTGCACTCGGAAATGACGCAATCTCTAAAAATAAACAGCCTTGGGAAAATCCGTTGTTTCAATAAAAGTTTGAAACATTCTATTGACATCTTGCATTATTGTTGAATATTCCTGATAAAAAAGAGGGTGATTTGATGACTTTTGGACCTAAAAAATACAATTTACTTTTTGTGTGTTTTTGTAGGGAATTCCCTGAAAAATATGTGCACGTGACCGGTACTTCCCTTTGTGTCAGTTTTTCTCTCTTATTTGTTGCATGACCCCCTGTTTTCAGATCAGAAAAAGTTGTCTGAAGGGCTATACATGACAGAGATATTTGATTGCCAAAATTAAAGTGATGCGATCATATTTTTTTCCACCTGAACGTTATAATGGTCGCCTATGGGAAAATATTTAGTTCTGTGAGACCAAATGCAGAACATTTTTCTTTCTCTCTTTTTTATTTCATTGTTTAGCTAATTATTTACCCTATATCCTAATTCCTTTGTCGACACTCGAAATCTTTCTCTGTTTCCCCTCTCAGCATCTCTTTGACATCTCATTACTGAATCCGTCGATGTCTGAACATTATCTACAGTTGACACATCTCTAGCATTAAGTTGAAATATTTCCCCACAGTGACTCTAATCGGCTTCCATTCCCAGTTTCCAAATTTCCTAAATTCATTACCCAATCAGCCTTCATCCCCACTTACCATCTATCCCAAATTCATTATCCAACCACCTGAACAACAAACGACACTCGCAAAAGAATTATTGGGTGACAAAACATTTTCACTTTTTTTGTGTCTAAAGCAATGCTTATGATCCCCATTGGAACGAGCTCGGTGAGCTCGTTCCAATGAGGTTTCATACGCTTTGTTTTGGAGGCAAAAAAAATGAAAAGATAATAAAATTTGAATTGTGTTTTTTTGTGAATAACGCTGGCCGTATATGGCCGTTACGTGGGTAAATGGATAAAGAACTCCCTGCGATGTTTTTATTTTACCCAAACCCTAACTGTCATCAGATTGTGTCATTACTAACTCAGAAATTCATTCGCCCTTATGTCCATGTCTAAAAACGTCATTCCATTAATTCGGAGTTAATGTGTACATAGTCAGTTATTGACTATCTATCATTCCTTTCCCAGGCCCATTTACACTTACACTTTGCATCCCTGTTCAATATCTTTAGGATCCGGTTCATTTGTAAATTCCAACAGTTTCCTCCTAGTGGCATTGATTTTCTTGTTCCTACCCTCTATACCCTCCTTCCCCTCCCCAAATGTGTTCATTAACATTTCACATCAGTATAATATGAAACCCTCTGTTTATCTGTTCTGTAATATTGGGTCTGACTGTCGCATATATTTCGTTGTTTCTCTTGGCTTAAGCTTCTATGACTACCAAGTATGCAACTAAAATCTCACTGCAACGCTTCTGTTTCTTTTTACGTTTATTTTTGCCCATATTATTCGAAAGTTGAGCAGTGTGAACAATACATCTCCTGGCTTGCGGACACCATGTATCATCAATGTAAGGATGTCCCAAATGAACTCGGAGGCTTGAGAAGCCTACCATGACAACTCACGGGTTGTAAATTATATTAACTGAAACAAATCGGCCCGGTGTGACAGGAATGATAGTCCGTAGGAACGTTAGTCCCTCTGGACTATTATTCCGCGGAATTATAGTCATAGGTCTAACATTTCTAGAAATAGTAGTCCGGCGGACTACTATTCCTAGAAATGTTAGACCTAGGACTATAATTCCGCGGAATAATAGTCCAGAGAGACTAATTTTCCTACGGACTATCATTCCTGTAACACCGGTACAATACAGGCAATCAGTTAATCACATTTTGAAATGTTTGCTTCCAAGCATATAGTTGTGGTCTCTTAATGGAACCAGCTCGCCACGCCCAATTATGTGATGAATCATAAACTGGATTGGGGAAACAAAGCAAAATATCCTATCTTGTGGCAAGCATTCCTTTTTTCCAATACCAGTAAAACACCAAGACAAAATGCAAACCTGTATTAAAGAGAGAAACGATCCACGCACTTGAGGACTCGTAAGAGAGATTTATTTTCGAAGCTGCGTTCGATCAAAAACAAAATCAAGAACTTCCATTTGTAAACATGTTTGTGTCACTGCTTTTGGTAATACCAATTAAGTAATAGGCTAAATGATTTAATATGCATAAACACGTCTGGCATGTTTGGAAATCATTTGTTTTTCGCCCAACTGACACGCAAACTTCATTGTCAATTCACCCAGCAAATCACCAATGACAACAGCGCTGCGTCCTGGTTTGCACACACTAAATAGGTTTTGCTTGAATAAACGGACGTGACAGCCGTTACTTATTCCCAGTTCCTAGTTCGACATTCAATGTGGAACAAAGAACCGGGAATATGTAACAGGTTCCACGCCCCCCTCCCTTTTATGACGAGTTGGCCACCTTAAAAGAGAGATGAAATATGTGTATATACGGGGAGGAGGTCTAATGTGATGTACTGAGCAGCGATCTCGTCTTTATGCCACATATCGATTAGTCCATCAGAGTTCTCGACTTCGATACACCATCTCTGATACCCCTCCGTCCCAGGGTGGTAATAACCAAAGATTAACCGTGTCACTCATTTACGAAAAAGGAATATTGAGAGTCTCGTCCGCAAGTAACATTTGGTAAGAAACTAATCATATTATCAAGGCTCGGAATATATATTACTCAAAGTTTGCTAAGCACCAAATATTTGACACATCATTGTGAAATTTGCTTGTGACATATTTGCGATATTTTTGGTGGATGTGATTGAGGAATGTATTGAGATGGCCCCCAGTGTTTACATTAGCTCTCTTGACAGGCAAACTTTTCGTGACAGTCATGGAAAGCATGTACCCCTTGATTTTCGTGATGTTTTCGTGTACTGTCTGCATGTACATGACATGTGAAGGGTATTCAATCTTTATTTCAACACAAACCTTTGTGATTTAATGATTGAATATAGCAAATGCAAATGTAAGAAGACATTTGTCTGAAGCAGAAATGTGGCGGGCTGTAGGGATGGTGGAGCAAGGGGCAACCCATCGTCAAGTTGGTGAAGCCTTTGGTGTGCACCATACGGTAATCACCAGATCCTGGGCAAGATTTCAGCAGTATGGCACACCAGTAAGACGGCATGTGATGACAGAGACAGGGCCACATCTGCAGCTGAAAACCGGTTTTTGTTCATTCGGGCCCGTAGGAACCGCATTGCAACAGCAACCCAGCTTCGCAGTGACCTTCAAAATGCATCCGAGATAAATGTTTCGACGCAGACTATCCGGGCAAGGTTGCACGAAGGTGGTCTCCGATCAAGAAGACCATGTATTCGCATTCCGCTGTCCCAGAACCACTGACATGAATTGGCCATGGCCCACGTTGGATGGACCAGAGAAGATAGGCGACCTGTTATTTTTACAGATGAGTCAAGGTACTGCCTAGACCACACAGATAGGCGTTTTATGGCATGGAGAAGACCAGGAGAGCGAATCGGTGCAGCCAACATTGCTGAGCATGACCGCTATGGTGGCGGGTCAATCATGGTCTTGGTCGGCATCAGCTGGGATGGACGTACAGAGCTCTGTGTCCTTGAACGTAGTACATCGGCCGCACAGCGGTATATTGATGAGATCCTGGATGTCCACGACAGATTTATGCAGGTGCAGTGGGTGATAGATTCATCCTGATGGACGATAATGGCCGTCCTCGTGTTGCCCATGCTGTCGGGGAGTACCGACAGAGGGAGGGGATTGAGCGTATGGACTCGCCAGAAAGATCCCCTGAGCTCACTCCAAACGAACATGTCTGGAATGAGTTGCAGCTTGCAATTTCAGCCCGTCTAGTCTAGCCAAGAAGTGTCCAGGAGCTTGGTGCCATGCTGGTCCAAGGATGGAACAACATCCCACAAAGGACCACCAGGAACCTGATTGCGAGCATTAGGAGGCGTTGTCAAGCTGTAATTAACAGTAAAGGGTCTCATACTCGATATTGAAGCCATACCAGATCGCTGCGTCAACTTTTTGGCACATTGAACAATTTCCTCTTTTACCAATAATATCCATTTTCCATGGTTATCGTATTCAAAAGCTAAATAATAATGTCAAACACAAATAAAATCTTAATTTCTGTACTTAAATCATTAAACATATAATTAAATATAAAATATATTCACTTTTCGTAACAATATTTCAACTAAAACGTAAAACAGGAAGTTGGATATACTTGGTGCTTAGCATACTTTGAGTAGAAAAGATAGTTCGATCCACTTTTGCTGCACGTATTCAAAACTCAACACAACAGTTGCTGTGCAATATGAATGTCAGTACAGGTGTCATAGTTGTGTTTATTAAAAGCGTCATAATAGCGATGAAACATGATTATCAGAACAGGACAGACGTGATAAAAGATCACAAAATTCCATATCCTCAGTATTGAAATATCTGAAGTTATTATTAATGGACTAGCAAATCGATAATAAACACTTGGTTGTGACCGATAACTATACAAAATTGCAGTGGTAAATGTAGTCTAAGCGTATTACAATAGTACACTTTAACCATTTGGCACTAGTTGGTTGCGAGAATTGCAATCCACTAACAACTGCCAAGGCAGTTGTTAGTGGATTGCAATTCTCGCAACCAATTGGTGTCAAATACTTTTCTGTATTTACATTCACGTCTCTTCTATTTGCGGACAGAACTGTCATAACAAAAATGGCTCGGAAACTTCGATCGGATCACGACTAGGTTGCTATCCGTTTGAAATTCTCTATTCGTTTTCTCCTATATGCTTTTCTTCCACGAACTCTGCAGTATCGAACCCGTCATAAAATAACGACTCTTTGGCCTTCCGCTGATTTGTCGCGGTCCTCTTACGAGGGGGGCCTACATTAATCCAGTGTCCCGCTGAGGTACTCCCCCACCCCACTCTCTCTCTCTCTCTCTATCTCTCTCTCTCGCCTCTCTCTCTCTCTCTCTATCTCTCTCTCTCTCTATTTCTCTGCCTCTGTCTGTCTGTCTGTCTGTCTGTCTGTCTGTCTGTCTGTCTGTCTGTCTGTCTGTCTGTCTGTCTGTCTGTCTGTCTGTCTGTCTGTCTGTCTCTCTCTCTCTCTCTCTCTCTCTCTCTCTCTCTCTCTCTCTCTCCTAATATCCCAGCATGCAGTCAAAAACTGCTTTATAAATCCCCCACTGGCTCCTTCTCGATCTTCCAAACTGTAACATTGACCCTTGTTCTCATGTCATTCTTCATCCACTTATCCTTCATATTTCCATTCCATCTTTCCATTAGTTTCCCAACAAGTCTTGTTCTACCAGGCAAATATTTGGAGCATTCTAAAATGTAATGTTCCTGGGTCTCCGTTACACTCTTTCATCGCCTTTCCCGATTCTCCCGCTCAACTCCGGTAACTTGCATCTCACTTTGAACAACAATACCCACACCCCCTTCTCAAACGATCCATCCATGCACTCCTCGAAAGCTGGTGCATCCTTTTTATATAACCCGTCTAAAGAACTCTTGGTCCTGATTCCAACTCGCCAGTTTCTCTTACAATCCCCATGAATAAAGAAACGCAACAGCATTGAATAAAATATATTAATTATATTTGTTTTTCCTCCACCAGGCTTCAATTTGCTTTATTTTAGTCATTAACTCAATATTATTGGCTAGGACAGGATTTCTCTCTTGGCACTGAAATTGTGTATATTTATTCCAATTTCCACTCCATAAATTGGATCTTCCACCAATGATTTATTGGGTTAAATTTAGATGACATTTTCATCAAATCTAGTCATGGCTGCTTCTTAGCAGCCATGACTAGATTTGATGAAAAAGATCTGAAAAATACTCAGCGAGTTAAGAGTTAAATCTCATCCCACTGAAATCAATGCTTCGCGATGGGTTCGCGATCTGATTGTGTAGAGACCACTTTCATCCAGGAGTTACATATTACTAGACTTATCAAGCATGGGCATTCGTAGAGGAAACAAGAAAGCAGCTGCTCCCTTCTGTTTTTGTTTTGCAGTCAATAAAAATTGTATAAAATCCATCAACATCAGTCACATGTCACATTATCAACAGCTTCAGTGAACTTATCCGGTTCAAATCAGTGCCTATCATATATACGCCTGGAACATAATTAAGCACCCCCTGTTTTTTTTCGCAATGGTGTTAATAGAAATTGTCATTACTTTCATGCTATCTTCCAGATGGCCAATAGTGACTGTTTGCGGAAAGAATGGTCTATTGACAAATGAAAGACAACACAATGATGAAAATATGCAGTATTTTAATGGAACTAATTAAACATATCTGTCACTAATGTTTGTGATGGAAAAATGTTCTCTCGACAAGTATGGTGCTGGAACGGTCCACGATGAAACAGTGCTGGTAATTACTGACAAAAAAATGTAACTTGTGATCTCCTGAACACAACAGCAGAGTCTGACGTCAGTAGCGAGTGTATCCACCACATGCCCGGATGACAGCCTAAACCCTCCTCCCACTGCTACCAGTGAGCCTTCTGATACGGTTCAGAGGCAACTCCTCATGCAATGCAGATTTCAATTCGGCCATATTCTGTGTAGGCGGATCCCTTGCATGCACACGCCGTCCAAGAAAGTCCCAGATGTGTCCTTAGGGATTAAAATCGGGGCTCATTGCAGAACAAGGTAGAGTTGTAAAGCGTTGTTCCGAAGGAATGCTCTCACAGCATGGGAACGATATGACCTTGCGTTGTCGTCCATGAATACAGTGCGAGTAGCCAACGGGTGGTTGTCAAAATAAGACATGACAACGACAACCGGAGTGAGAATGTCCCGGATGTACTGAAGACCATTGCGATTCCCACGTACAGTCGCCATATCAAGTTTACAATCATGATAGAGGCATCCCCAGATCATTACTGATCCTCTACCATAAGGACCAATAGGTTTGGTATTCCTGGGCACGTAAACAGTATTTCTATGCCTCCACACTCTCATGCGACCATCTGTGACAGGAAGCTGGAATCTACTCTCGTCTGACCAATGGACTCTCCTCCACGTCCTGAGATTCCCAGGTTGTCGTGCCATACACCACTCCAAACGTCGTCTTTGATGCTGATTGGACAGAACTGGACGCTTGATGACCCTTCTGGACCCCATACCCAGTGCTTTGAGACGGTTTCGGACAGTTCTGTTTCAAAACCCCTCTTGAAGCAAAGGGTTCACGCGTAACGAGGCGTACCAGACTCCGATCTTCCCGAGGAGAGGTCTTTTGGGGTTGTCCAGGCCTTGGTCGATCCTTAACATCGTTGGTTTGCTGATGTTTTCGGTCAAGTCTGATGATGACAGAGTGACTATAGCATTCCAGTAGCATCGAATGGCATGCCTTTTGCATACATGCCAACGATTTGTCATCTTAGTGCCTCTGACAGTCTTCTGCTTGTCATGTGGACATTTATTGATAAAAGAAGTGACAAATTGTCTTGTTTTATATCCAGATATTGCACGTTGATGATAGTTAGTTTTTTGTGACATTCGTGGGTAGCATGTTTCACGTGGACGAGGGGACGTGTTTGGGGTACGCTATCAAACAGAAACATCATGTTTCACTAGATGAAATGTACTGCAAGACATGGTAATCAGGGGCTCATTGTAGGACAAGCAACCTCGCTGTCATGAAACATTTCATGGGGTGCTTAATTATGTTCCAGATGTATATTTATGATCACCCACATTTCAGGATAGACCAAGATTGTTGCGTTTAATCAACTGCCTAGGATCCATATCTGTATGCTTATTGCATTCGTGTTTTTTTCTTATGCAGAAAAGCTGCTTGTTCAATATACTTATTTATAAATTTGTATCTCTTAGGTCACTCTCCAAAAGTCCTTAAAACATGTGGTTTACCGCAGCCGCCTCAGAGTCATGAAAAGGCACATTTAATTATATGTACACCTTTTTCAGTGGATACCGAATATATTTCACGAGGGAGGGCAAAGACAAAATATTTGTAGACATGGATATGTTTATTTATTGGTTTTTATTTTTAATTTGTATTTTCTTTTTTTATCTTCATAAGTGAATGATTTCCGTATCTACCAATAGTTATGAATTTCCTTTGTATTATAAATGTAAGTTAACCACCATTGCAATTAGAGTTCTCCAAAAGTTGGAAGTTCTGCAATACCCGCCGGGAAATTTCCATGGGCGGGCGATGCAAATTGACTTCTCAAAATTGTGAAGTTTGGTGCCTGTCAAAAGTGGATGGAGTGGGATTTTTGTTCAATTAAAATTGAGGAGGCGGAAGCTCCAATTCAAGGCTCTCTCTCACATCTTTGTCTGTCATACATGTGTTGGAGGTCTTGCTAATAGTAATGGCTGAGAAGATGAGTTTGTCTTACTCGACAAGTGTGACTTTTATTTGTGGCATGCCCATTTTGATTCTCAAAATCATACCCAGAAATTGCTCCAAGAATAAATGTGCATGTAAAGTAAAATATGTTCACTTTTTAGTGGATACCGAATTTATTAAGATATCTGGACACGTTTATTTATTTATTTATTTATTTATTTATTTATTTATTTATTTATTTATTTATTTATTTATCACAACGGAAATGAAATGAATTCCGTGTCTACTAACAGTTTTACTCATCGTAACAGCCCATCTCCGATAACACCCATAAATGAAATCAAAAATTATTAGTAGGACAGGAGCGCAATCGATTGTATCATGCACGGGGGAGTTCATTGAAGCCCGTCGTGCATGATATGGCCGACCGAAGTTCTTGACCGCAAGGCAATACTTCCCGAACCCACATACCGAACACATTAAATATCATAGCCCGATATATCAGACGACTAGTGTTTACATACCTTCTCCGGCAGACCTCATTCGTGTGGCCCCTCCAGCCTTTTCCACTGAAAATTAAGAACCTTTTCGTCCAAGGCAGGGGGGTTTTGTCAGCAGTATGGTCACATAACCTCAAGACGTTGTGGGAGAGTACTGTTGACAACACTCCATGGTACCCTTTAATTTCGAACTTCGTATGCAATGAACAATCGACATACAGCGCTGGAGAGGTTACGCGTATAGCACATGTATATATACGGACTGCCCGGACATGTAATGTATTAAAATGTCTCTGTGTTAACACTTGCTTTACGCCATGTAAATGGTTAAAAGTGAATAAATGAAATGAAAATGAAGATTTCCATTGTATTTTAAATGCTGGACATTTCTCGTCCCGAGTTAATTTTGGAAAATGGCAATTGACCTTTCAGTAATCTTTGGAGTATGGGGAATTGATGGTCAACATGTGGTGTTATCTGAAAACACTTCGCGAGGGAGTACACCTGTAATTCTTTCCTCGTTGGCATGATGAGAAATATCACACACAAGGTTTTTAAACTATCAATAGATATTATCATAACAGTGTGTTGATCCGTGTCGTAGTATCACGTCGAGTTGAGGTGGCCAGATTTTCGGATCACACGAGCTGCCTCAACGAGACGTGATGCGACGACACGGATCAACACACTGTTATGATGATATGTTTATCATATGACATTCTTTCGATGTCAAATTCACCCAAATTTGCCATTTTAATTAATATGCGGTGAAAAGCCGGTTACAAAATAGCAGACGAAACAACAACGATTTCCCTAGTTACGAAAACTATTCACGGAAACTCTCGGATATTTCCGTGGGAGTGTGATATGGATTTTTGATTTCCGTAAGAGTGTGATATGGACTTTTGATCCGAAAAAATCTCACCCTGTGTGATACAACAGTTTGGAACACATCGTCAAACAGTAGTGATATTTAGGGTAAAAATGTCATAGTCATATGATAAAATTTTATATCACTATCTGCATAGTTGTAAATTAGTCTACAGAAAAAAATGTTGTTTCGTAGACATCTCTATCGTGATTGAAATTCAGCAACAAGGGAAGCCATCGTCAATAAAAGTCTACAAAAAAATGTTAAATATTTTATTTTTAACCTGTCAATATATACATTGGCTGGTGTCAATTCTTTATAGGCTGTGTTTGTAACTCTTTGAACCTGGGAAGCCTTTTATATTGCCTTGGAACATGATATATCATAATTCTATTAAGTTGGATTGGTGCAAAGTGAATGCGTGGGATAGACCAAACAATATTTTCAACGTGCAGCTACGAAGCTGCACGTTGAAAATATTTATTGGTCTACATCCTAATAACGAAGATGGACTCTTCCAGTTGCTGCCATTGAAGGGACATGGAAGACACCACCACGGTTAAAAGGTTTAATGAATATGATAGAAACTCTTACATGTCAAAAACAACTATCGAATGACTAATAATGGTCTGGAGTGTAAACAGTTCACATTTCTTAAACGGTGGAAATTCTGCGATGCCAGTAGGAAAATCCCCAATGAGGCGGGCGATGCAGGTAGACTTGCCTAATCCACAAAAAAAACAGTACTCAAAACGATTAAAATGTTACTTGATCGTTTTGAGTACGGTTTGTTTAATGGCTTACTACTAAAAGGAAAGAAATCGACTTTTCTTACCTTACTCAATATGATGCGTGTACTAAACTTATCCCAGTGACATTAGAAAGTCTTCCAGACAAATATCAAACCATTGCATCTGGTATACAACTATCCAATGACTAAAATGAGCAAAAACAGTTAAAATATTTTAATTGTTTTAAGTACTGTCTTTATGGATTAGCACTGAGATGCCAAATTTCCACTCTGATTTTATCATATGACTCGTCCGTTTTGTTAATTTTAAAACATTTGATATTTTGTTTTCATATTGATCAGTGATAAATAAAGCCTTCCGTCAATTTCATTGGTCAATTTCAAAAGTAGACAATTTGATTGGCTGAATAAAATACAACTGAGCCACATTTTCATAATTTGCATAATTAGAGTTGGAATTTCTAAACTGGACAATTTGATTGGCTAAACAGAATACAACTGGGTGACATTTGCATAATTTCAGTAGGGAGAATTTACGTCATCTGTCCTATTTAGGGTTGGTTATATTCTATTAATCTTTCACCTACAAGAAAAACGCCATTCATTTTTTTTATATTTTCACTTTTTGCTTCCAAAACATAGGTTATGACCCCTCATTGGAACGAGCTCGACGAGCTCGTTCCAATGAGGGGTCATAACCTATGTTTTGGAAGCAAACTAAAAATGAAAATTTTTAATTATAAGAGGATGTTTTTTTCAAGTGCCGTCTGCAACTCAAGTTAGGTGATGGGTTAAAAGGGTCATACTAAATGGCTAACTCGTCCGAATTTTCCGTTTGGGCTCGCCAGAAGCTCGCCAAAACGGAAAATTCTTAGACTCGTTTCATAAATATTATATGAGAAAAACACTCATTCCATATCCTCTATATATTACTCAATATAGTAAGCGTACTAAACTTGTCCCCAGCGACGGCTTCAAACGGGCGGACCTGGTGCACATCACTCCCCACGGTCCAAAAATCAAAAAAGAAATAAATGCAGCCTTATTGAGATAATCGGACATCTACGAATTCACATTATTATCTTGACCTTTCACTTTACAAACAAATTTCGAGCCCACATAACCCCCAAGTCAGTGACCGACGTGATGTGCAGGGAGCCCCTTATAAAAATATTATGATATACTATGTGTTGTCCTCAAATATTCTAGTATACCGTGGTGTACACCTTCTATACCAGGGTATTTGGCGACCTTACCGTGAAGTACCATCCTTCATTATTGAAAAGTTTACCTCAAGTGTAAACTTTTCAACTATATATGCCAGATCTTTGAGGAATAAGGTTCCTGATTTTGTAGAACACATCGTCAAAAACAAAATGGATTTCTGTTTGGTTACTGAGACTTGGCTAACTGATCAGGACAGTGTAATTGTTTCAGGACTTTCCTGTGAAAGATATATTTGCAAGAGTGCCCCTAGGATTAATGCTAGGACTGGAGGTGGAATTGGTCTCATGTGCCGAGAGAATATACAAATTAAAACCTCAACCCAAGGAGATAAATCCTCTTTTGAATATGCCGAATGGACTATATGCTGGGCTGACACCAACATCCGAACTGTTGGTGTATATCGACCACCTCACTCCAAAAATCATCCTGTCTCGACCAGTGTTTTCTTTGATGAATGTTCTGTGTACCTTGAATCCATTGTTATGTGTTCTGAAAAACTCCTTATCATCGGTGATTTTAATATACATATGGTCGACAACAATGACAGTGATACTAACAAGTTTATGAACCTCTTAGAAACGATTGGTTTACAGCAACATGTTACTGGGCCTACTCATACCTCTGGACACACTCTTGACCTTATCATCACAAGATGTACTAATGACTTTCAGCTTTCTGGGTCATTAATCCCATCCAGATTATCTGACCATTCATTTGTTGAGTGCACACTAGGTGTTCGAAAACCAACACTGACACGTAAAGAAGTAACACTCCGAAAATTCAATCAAATTGACATTAACAAGCTTAAATGTGACATCGAAAAATCAGATTTGTGTAATTTCCAGTGTGCTGACCTGGATGATCTGGCAAAATCCTACAACAACACATTGTCTTTTCTACTGGATGAGCATGCCCCTCTGAAAGCAAAAACATTCATTATTCGCCCAAGTTTTCTTGGGTTACCAATGAACTGAGAACTCTGAAAGCTAATCGTCGAAAGCAAGAGCGGGAAAGATCTAAATCTTACAATGAGGAAGCAGCATATAAGACTATTCGCAATCAGTTCTCCAACAAACTAAAAGATGCCAGAAAATCTTACTACTCAACATGTGTTGAAGCTTGTAATGCTGACAGCAAAAAAACTGTTTAAAGTTGTTAAAAATCTGTGTACAGAAAAACAAAGTGTGTCATTTCCACTACACGATGATCCATCAAAGCTAGCTGATCAATTTGGCGAATTCTTCATAAAAAAATAAAATTAATTCAGAAAAAATTAAGAACATAAATGTAGATAAAATTGACATCAAACAGAGACCATCAGAAAAAGAGCTTTCAACTTTTCGACCTTTCACATATGTGTTGAACGGAATTCGTTGACGAACTATTTTTAAATAGAAGCGAAATTTCACTGAAATTTTCTGCAAATCGTGCAACGCAGTTACAAATTGAATCGCTAGCGTTAGCTAAAAATCGTTCATTAAGTTCCAATGTGTTCTATGTGCCAGTAGGCACATAGAACACATTGGAACTCAGGGGACGAAATAGTAATACGGGTTCCCCTCGCAAATTTGCTCGGCGATAAAATGTGTTGTTTTTGTTGATAGTTGTGAAATGAATGCCGAGTGTCCTTCTAATAATTGTTTTTACAGAGGTGAAGGCATTAATAAACACAGAACGGCACGCCTGTGTGAATGGGTTAATCAATGTGGCACAGGTGCCACCGCGGAAGGATACAACTCGAGGCCTGTGGCCTCTCGTTTTATCCTTCCGCGCTGGCACTCGTGCCATATCGATTAACAGATTCACACGCGTGTGTCGTTCTGTGTACATGTCAGTAGAAAACCATGGCACAATGGGTTTTTCCTCGAAAGTTTTCAGTTTCCAGACTCCTCCCAATCTCCAAGAATAGACCTTGCTGTCTACAAAAAATAAATAAGTTGATGATGCGCACAATTTTCGAGGCAATGCAAATTGGATATTTACAACTTATTTTGTTGTTAATGACCAAAAACAAGTACCAAGAATAGAAAATTGATGCAGTATTATTAGTTTCGTGTCGGGTAAACGTCGTGGCGGTTGATGAAGTGAAGTGTGGCGTAACAGCTTTCACGTGATCAAACTCATGGATTGGGAGGAGTTATCACGGAACTACACGGCATAACCATAAAAACCTACGGGTATAGTGAGCCTTCATTTCTAATTCTAATGTACTCTAAACGCCGGTGAAATCAAGCCTCCATTGAGCAACATTTCAGGTGTTGACTCAAAGAATTGTTTTTGTATTGTTGTATATTCAGTCCTCTAGAATATATCAGTTGGACGAAAAAGCGAAGCGTAGATTCGCTTTTTCGATCACAGAAATATTACAGTGAGGAGATTAAAACATAGGTGATGGACTACTAAAGGGCTAGGCTGGTTCCCGACCATAACAGAGTAGAATTTCTTTCAGAATTAGATTGATGATTCATAAGCTGTGTTTATAAAAGTAAATTCGAAAACACGCAAACAGCCTTGTATAAGCTACACCCGCAAACAGCCTTGTATAAGCTACACACGGAAACAGCTTAGTATAAGCTTCGCAGCTTGTTGCTGAATCCGTCTCCATCACTCATACTCACCTGTATCAATTGTATTGGTAAAAAAATACTTTTTAATCCTTTACCTAACACGAAAAGCAGACGACCCTTGCAAAAAAAAAAAATCTTGAATACCTAATTTGTTTTCATTCTTTTGTCTCAAAAACACAGGTTACGACCCCTCGTTGGAACGAGCTCGACGAGCTCGTTCCAACGAGGGGTCATAACCTATGTTTTTGAGACAAAAAATGAAAATTAACTGGCTATTTTTGAGAATAGCGCTGGCCGGTTTTGGCTGTTACGTTGTGTAAAGGGTTAAACTAAATTCGAAAAGTCGTAGCTGTCCAAAAGCACAATTTCTGATTGTCTTTAAAAATCTAGTGTTAAGCAAAGAGCCGAAATGAAAAATGTTGCCACGTGTTATTCACTTGAATTTTTACGGACGTGACAGCCGTTAGTTATTCTCAGTTCCTTATTCGAGATTCGTTATCAAACGATTAATCGGTTGATAAGGAATGTCGAGTAAGAAACTTGGAATAAATTATGGCTGTCGCGCTCCGAATTTGTAGTCATTGAAATATACCAGTCAAGGAAGTATGCCGCATGGTAATAGAGGTTCAGTATTGTTTACCGAAGATTTATTACACATTAAACTTTATACCCTTGTATTAAACGGAATCGCCGCTATGACAAACATGTTTCTGTATCCAACTGCTGATATACAAGCCGGAACTTTTTCCCAGCACCGTTTATACTAGTTCCTTTCCCGCCGAGTCATTTGGTACGCTTGGGAAACTTTCCAAATTTCGATCGTCTGTCGCGTAGGTGAAAATGAAAACGTCCAAAGTAAAATAAAATCCGTTCACAAAAAAATACTTAACCAAAAATGAGATAATATTTTTAAAAAACCCAATCATTTCCAACCACATCATTAACGCAGTCCCGTGGCCGTCTCGTCTGTGTATCCCGTTATATCTAAATTGATCGACTTTATTTCGGTAAATCTCTGGACATCTTGACATGCTTCGAACTACTTTTAGAAAAGTTTCTCCCAGCTGTTTTGCCAATCTGCCCAAATTTGTACTTATGTTTTTAATATCAGTAATAGCCAGCAAATGGTTAGGCGTGAACCGGCCGAAGAGAAACAGCAAAATGAATTTCACCAAACACGTCCAATAAAAAAGATAACGAATGTAATTTAGACTGGTTCTCAAAAGGTTGTTTGGGTTTTTTATCGATCCATTTGATCAGTACAGCTTCAAAAAAAAAACCCAAAAAACAAACGGACTCTTCGTCTATGGGTTTAAAATTAAAAATTGTTTATTTAAATGAATTTATTAATGTAATAAACACAGAACGCGATGTGTGTTTGAATCGGTGGGTGTTTTACATGACGAGTTGGAATGGCGTAGTCATATTTCGCGAAAGCCTTCGGCTTTCGCGAAATATGACTACGCCATTCCAACGAGTTATGTATTTATTTATTTATTTATTTGTGTTTAAGGTCACTTATTTCTGCACATTGGCTAATCATGACCTCGACAGTTTTACGGGTGAAGGAAGCCGGAGAACCCGGAGAGAACCACCAAGCAACGGCGAGCAACTGTCAGCTCCCCAACATACCAACTCCACACAAGCAGAGTTAGCATTGGTTGAAGACAGGTGCACCATCGACGTGCAGTACGGCTTAGTACACAACATCACCGTGCCCCCACGTGGACAATGCGTCGCCTGAGTGCTCAGAGAATGTTCTATGTCCCATATGGGACATAGAACATTCTAGACTCAGGCGACGAATGGGCAACGAGTTATGTAAACCTCCCACCGATTCAAACACACGTCGCGTTCTGTCAATTTATCCAACAATGTTGATTGGAGAGCTAAAGCATCATGGAACAATGAAAGTATGTGAATCGATTATCTGATTTGCCAATGCAAAAGCCGTATAAAACAGTCTCTCTTCACACTTGTGTTCACTATTTACAAGTTAGATGAACGCATTCATTGTCGACAAGGTGTCGAGAAACTTCTACCTGTTTTTTTTATCGCACAACTCCTTTAAGAGATTTCCAATTCGACTGACAACCCACAAGCAACCAATTTTCAAGACATTCAGCGCAGAATAACTTTAATTTGGTAAGTAAAGATTCAGTTACTTGGGATTTATTTTTTATCAAACAAATATTTCTATGGTGCACCTCCTGGTCACGTTTAGTGATATTTGAATGAACCCTTTACCCAACGTAACGGCCAAAACCGGCCAGCGCTATTCTCAAAACTCGCCAGTTCATATTTTCATTATTTTTTCATTTTTGTCTCAAAAACATAGCTTATGACCCCTCGTTGGAACGAGCTCGTTCCAACGAGGGGTCATAACCTATGTTTTGGGGGCAAAAAATGAAAAATTTAGTTATTCAAAAATTTGTTTTGCAAGTGCCGTCTGCTTTCCGTGTTATGTAAAGGGTTAAATGGGTTTCAACAGAGAATAATAGGCCTGGCGTTTTCAGGAGAGCGATTTATTCACTCGCCTACTGCTCGCCTTAAAAAAAATAAGGAGGGCGAAAACTTGCCCTGCTGGCCTTAGAAAATAATGATCACTATAACCGGTAAAGGGTTAATACAAATCCCGAGAGAAAGGCAAATGAACATGAAGTGTGTGTGTCTTTGTTAACCTTGAATATTTTTACCCTGTCTGTCTGCCTGCCTGCCTGCCTGCCTGCCTGCCTGTGGGTACACTTTTTAGACTATGAACTTTTTAAAAATATACTTGACGCATATACTTGTGCAGCTGCGATTTTGAGATTTTTCAGATATGTTGTTGCGGAGTTATTGCCCCTTTCTTATTTAGATTTTGTCGTTCATATATACAACGTTTTCCCCATCTGGTATTTCATCATTTCCCGTTCAATTGTGTGTAAACTTGAAAAAAAAAACAGTATAACCAGCATAGGAACCTATGTAACTAAGATTTTGTGATCAGTCACACTAATTTTAGCAGAGTCATTGTCCTTTTGTTACTAAAAGTATGTTTTCAATCTTCATTTGTATGAACATGTATTATTTCTTCCCTGTGGGATAATGTTTCTAAACTTGGCACATAGATTAACCAGCATTGAAACATGTGTACCTGCGTTTTTAGGATTGATCAGATTTATTTTGGCAGAGTTATTACCCTTTTTCAACTTAACAACTTTGAGCATTTCTGCAGCCTTCATCATTTTATCATTTACCATTCAACGAAACTGAAATGGTATATTTCTATTGTAAGCCTTTTGTCCTCAAACTCGCGTTAGAGTACTTTCCTTTAATTCACAATCATGACATTTTGGCCCGCTTATCGCCCGATACCTGAAGACAAATTTATCGAGCCCCTTTTTAAATTTCGAATAAGCCGAAAAAAATTCATTCAACATTTCAGTTGCAAGTTCATTGAGAAAGTTTAGTATTTCGAGGAGCTCGAAAAATAAGAGAATATATTATGTTTTTGCATTTTTCTGTTTTACGCGATTTCTTGACGTTTTTGCGTCATTTTATGTTTTAAAATGTTACAAGGTATATCCTTCCGTGTTGTGGCAGTCCAACATAAGAAAGTGCAAGAGATCGGCATTCCCATCTTACACATCCCTAAAAGAATACTGGAATATTCAACGTCAAAACCATATTCACATTGAGATAATATATTCAATGATACTGTAAGCTGCTGCAGACTGGTTACTTTCCAGGGGTGGGCAATATTTCCTCGGACGCATTAATATTGGATTAGAAACATTAGTTATAGGATTAATCAACAAAAGTTTAATTAATGAAGCACCGGGTACAACCCGGTGCTTCATTAATTAAAATTTTGCTGATGAGGATTTTAATTACCTGATGAACGCATGCGTGGACTTCAATGCCCACGCGTGGATCACGACCAATCTACGTCGACTGCACTATATGATGTTTTACCACACCGAGTGTTGGCAAACTTTAAACTGAAATCTCATTATATAAAGTTGAAATTAAATCACAATAATCTCGACACTTACCACTTGAAGTGAAAAAGATCGGCGTTGGCCTTGCTTCATTGGATGGTATCCGGAGATTCTCTAAAGATCTTAAGTAGACCTCAAGTTATACCAGTCAACGAAGTTGAAGTCGTATATTGTAAGTAGAACATTCAACGAAGCTGAAATGGTATATTGAAATCATAGGTCCCTAGTTTTTCTTTCTGTTTTTCTTCACCCTCCAGTGTAGGGTACATTCTGTTCATCTACGGCAGTGGGATAAAATGAGATGTTCAGGCTATATGCACCTCGTTTGTTAGGAGTGCACCTCATTTTTAGATTTTAGATTTCCCACATTTACCCAAAATAACTGGTAATTTTTGTCTATATTTTGTTATTCCCGGCGATCCATAAAATATATCCTTTAGAAATTTTGTAAAACAAAACACGTAGAAAAACATATCTAAGAATGTAATGCCGGCATTGGGCATTTTCATTGGTTATGGCTGCTATGACCTGTTACGTCATAAACGCTGAATGTCTAAAAAAATTAAGTGTTTCCTACTATCGTAAATCTGTATTATGTTGTAGAGGTCAAAAATCGAAACCTGGTATTTCTTTCTATTTAACATTATTTTCGACGTTTTTACTTCATTTTACGTGTTTGCTCTACACCACACATCCACTTTGTGAGCAGCAAAACCTTAAATTTAAAAAAAATATTCCTGGTAGCAAGAATTTATAAGACTCTAAAGGAATAATTAGTTGAAGGGGCTGCATCATTAACGCTTTGGGCCCGAGCGGCCGCTTTTCCAACCAGGAACATGATACGTCATAACGTCATTATATAGGATGACTGTTCCGTGAATGTGTGGAGTAGACCAATCAGTATTTTCAACGTGCAGCCCCGAGGCTGCACGTTGGAAATATTGATTGGTCTACCCCAAATAATGAATGTGGATTCTTCAAATTGCTGCCATTGAACTGGCATGGAACATACCACTAGAATTCAAAAGGTAAAATTCCATTCAGATTGTAGCGTTATGAGCTATGCATACATAGAAACTGCCGTCTTTAGATTTTCAAGTTTCGACCATTGTCCAAAACAGCTTCAAACTTACGTTTCTTTTTATCTATGTTTTCGCAAATTACGCCGGTTCTTAAAAAGCTATCCTTTTGAAATTTTGAAAATGATACTTCGAGCAAAAATCATATCTGAAATGGTGTTACCATTACGAGGGAAGTTCTCAACGTTTATGACCGAACGTGCCTGTGATATCATGAGGTTCATTGACCGAAAAATTAAAAGTTCGTCGGATTTTTATGGAATTTTGTTCTGTTGTAGAGTTTCAAAGGCAGATAGTTATTTCTTTTATTTTTTAACATGCAGAAATTTTGGACGTTTTTGTGTCAATTTCGGTTCTTTTACAGGAACTAGTGTTTGGTCAGCCTACAGCCATAACTATAACACACAGAGGTCCCGAAGTGTGCGTACAGACTCTCGAAGATAAGCCATAGTGTGCGTGAAGGTAATTTGATCTTGCTACATGTATACCGGAACGTCCAGAAGCTATGGCCACAATAACTCCAAAAACATAGAAAATGGTTCAAAATTAAATTTCAGTTAATAAAGTTGAAATCAGTTTACATTTCAGTTCATTTAGTTCGCATGGCAGTTTAGTATGTATCAACCCTTTAGTTCGATTTTTCGGCCCACGGCATAACTTAGTCCAATTTCTTTCTAATTATAAGAGGTCTATAAACGGGGCATTGATGATAAAATAATAACTGCTACAGACGGCTGCAAACTGCAGTTATTATTTGACCCTCTCTGTACATTGATATTGGACTGACCCATCTCACTGTAAGTGTACACAAAGGCGATGTCATTCCAGGAAACTAGGGTTGAAAGGGTTAATCCAAATACAAAAATGAACAAAAATTGGAAATCCGACTTCAAATGCCGGAAATATGACATGAATACCGGCGTATGTATTACTTCATGTTTTCAATCGTTTTGGGCAGTTTTCATTAAAATGTTTAATTTTATTATCGACAGACATTCGTAGTTTTAGTGGTAAAGCTTTAAACCTTCGCACGTCCCTTTTTAATCATTGAAAGTATCAACATTGTCTTTACTTATTACTTTCCAAAGTGTGCTTTACTGGGATTTCTGGGTTTGATTATAAACAGTTACTTCACAAGTGAATTATGCAATCAACAATTGTGCCATGTATCCGTGCGCGCAAACGAAGACGCTTTACCGTGGGTGTAATGGGGACTTCATTGTTGTTGTTTTTTTTTTGGCTTTTGTTAACCCTTTACCTAACATGAAAAGCAGAAGAAAAAGAATTCTTGAATAACTATTATTTTCATTTTTTGTCTAAAAAATATAGATTATGACCCCTCATTGGAACGAGCTCGTCGAGCTCGTTCCAATGAGGGGTCATAACCTTTGTTTTGAGACAAAAAATGAAAAAATAATGAAAATTAATTGGCGAGTTTTGAGAATAGCGCTGGCCGTTTTTGGCAGTTACGTCAGGTAAAGGGTTGAATAATATAATTATCGTTAATAATGAAAAGTAATAAACAGAGTAATCGCTTGACTGGACTGGACTGGTTACGTGAAATAATTCATTCGAGGCGAGGGACTATATTGCAAAACACTCGTGCGCATTCGCACGCAATTTGTTCTAGAATTGTATTTTCTTCCTGATAATATAATTGACTAAAATGAATCATCAGCATTTTAAAAGATATGGCAATTTGCCAACTGGCAAATTGCCAGATCTTTGAAAATGCTAATGGTTCATTTTAACCCATTTAAAGTCACAACTAGAAAATACAATTATGAAAAATACAATTGTAAAAGTTTTATAGTATTGGCCCCAGGATGCGCACCTTTTTGTAGATGTTGAACCTTTCGTTCAGTTTAAACAGTGTTGTATTTGTGAAAAGATGTATACATTACAAAACCAAAATTCGAGGGGTGTACTAAACAATAATTCCGTGCAGACTGTACACAGTTTAGGATTCGGTACTAAGCATAACCCTTATTTAACCTTTTGGTATATTTCATACCAATTCAGTGGCATCAATTGGATGTGTCCATTTTCCCTCATTTGCAGTGGACCAACTCAAATTTCTAACGTGCAGCATTTGGGGCTGAACGTTGAAATGTCCCTCACCTCTCATGAATTATTTCACGTAACCAGTCCAGTCAAGCGATTACTCTCTATTTCTTTTGTTCCGTGATGCAAGCAATACGACTTTTTCGTTTTCTTCTTAATCTTTCGGTTTAGCCTCTTCTTTCTGAAAGTTTGAAACTACATGGGATTCGGCTTTCTTCATATCTTACATACCTCTATAGGACTACATGAAGATGTTCAACATCACATCCGTATTTTTTTTATTTTTTTGAGTTTAACGACACTTTGGACAGCAAGGGTCACATCCTGTCGGACAGTTTTACGGGGGAGGGGAAGCCGGAGTACCCAGAGAGAACCACCGAGCAATGGCGAGCAACTGTCAGACTCCCGAACGTACTAACTCCACACAAGCAGGATAAACTTTGGGTGAAGACAAGTATACCATCGACATGCATTAAGCCTTAGTGCCCCCACGTGGGATTACGTGCCTTGCCGAAGGACACAACGCAGTTACATCCGTATCCACATTGAACTAACAAATTCATGTTAAACTCGTTCGATTGTCGGAAAACTTTAATATGAAATTTCATTGTGTAAAGTTTAAATTAAGTGACAGTGACACATGCTTTCGATACCTTCTCCTTGAAGTGATATAAATCGTTGGCTGCGCTTCGTTGGATGGTATCTGGAGATACGCTCGCGATCTCAAGTAGATCCTCAGTTGTAAGAGTCTTTCTATTATTTTTTCGAATTTTTTTACGGATACGTCTACTTCACTCAGAATGATGAAATGTGTCAGCCTTGTTCAGAATGACCATGATTCTAGCAAATTTGTTTTTTCCAATTGTGATCACTGGTTGAAGTGAGCCAAAAAACCCTGTTTTTTAAACATTTTAATTGTAAGCTCATTTCTCACCGTATTCTTGTGAAATTTTGGAAATATGGTCTCCGCATAAATACCTGCGGAACCAATTAGCCTGCGTTTAGCGAAAGCAATAGGAATGCAGGCACAGTCTTCGGGTTTGCAGATGTAAATGGCCAGAGTCCTGCCTGTGGTCACAACTCATTTGCAGACCCCATCGGCCAGCGTTTTGCCGGCTTGCGTACACATCGGCTTCGTTGTCGGTCGGAACACGCAACCCATATAAATTACCTTAAGTTCGTATATTTGGTGATAGTCTCATATTTTGCAACTTTTTCAGTGAACTTCATAATTATATTTTAATATTTGTATTTATTTGACAAGTTCCAATCAAAATTTTAATCTCAATCTTACTGCCAATGAACTCGCGTAATAGAAAGTGATCACGCAAGCGCCAGAGTGATCCTATGGATAAGGACTGCAGTACAACCGCCGTGGACTGGTCGTAATCCACACGTGGGTAGTGATTTCCACGCATGCGTTTACTAGGTAACACATATCATCATCAGCAAAATTTTAATTAATGAAGCACCGGGTTGTACCCGGTGCTTCATTAATTACATTTTTGAAGATTATTCCTGTAATTAGTGTTTGGAATCTAATATTATTGAGTCCGTGGAAATATTGCCCACGCGTGGGAAGTGACCAGTCCACGGTGGCCGTACAGTATCACACACTACGTTTTATATTCTATCAATTATTTATTAGACATGATTTTCATTCCCAGAATTGCTTCTTAATAAACTGGGCCGATATGACTTCAAACTCGTCTGATATAACCCTGAACTCGGCCGAAATGAACGAGTTCAGAGTTGTTCCCATTGGTGCGTTATTGCTAGGCGCATCAAAATGTTTACATCGAATCCATAAGCCGAAGAACACAACTGGTTTTATAAAATGAAATTGTTTGAAGCAGAGTTTTTGAATAATGATGAATTAATTATGACTGTGGCTGAGGATTGGATGGAGAAGAAAGGGGTGTGGAAAATGCAAAACAAGAGAGTTGTAGAGAAAATTCATTTTGAACTAAAATTGACAGTCGAAAACGGAGATTCGTCGAGATGTGAGAAGAGGTAGTTTAGCTATCAGAACGTCGAGGCTTCCCCAGTGGGAAAGCTGAACTAGGAATAGCAGAAGCGGAAACTTCGGACTTTGCGACAGGAATGGTTAACAATAACACATTTTAACAATTTGGAGAACATTTTGTATTAATTTGCTTTGGTTTAATAAATGAAGAAGGTATTACTTGATTAATTTTATATCGGACGAGATAACAGTCCTCGGTAACCTCACACCCACCTTCGATCTTCGGACTCAGACTGATATGAAGTTACCTCGATCTCATATCTCGCCCGATATGAAACTAACCAAGTAATAACCTCCAAATATCATGCGATACCTGACTGACCAGGAGGTTTTGGATTAGGTTCTATAATTTATCTAACAATCATATTTGTTTGTTTTGTTTTTATTAGGGTTTAACGACACATTAACAGCCAGGGTCATATCATGTCTGTGACAGTTTTACAGGTGGAGGAAGCCGGAGTACCCGGAGAGAACCACCGAGCAGCGACGAGCAGCTGTCAGCTTTCCAACATCGTAATTCTGAACTCTGCACCGCGGCACAGGCAGGGTTAGATTGGTTGAAGACATGCGTACCGTCGACGTGCAGTACGCCTTAGTACACAGCGTCATCGTGCCCCCATGTAGGCAATCGGGGTTAAGTGCCTTGCCCAAGGACAGAACGCGGGAGCGCGAATCAGTCGCTGAAATGGTCACCCATTCAGCTACTAACCGCGCTCGACGTTGCTTAACTTCGGTGATCAGACGAGAACCGGTAATCGCGACGCCACCGCGCCCCCTATCTAACAATCATATAGATTTTGACCTGAAAACCACGAGAAACGGTTCCGTATCATATAGACGACTCATTCTGATTCCGTATCATATAGACCACTCGTTTCCGGTAGCACTACGTGCTATCATAACAGGCACATAGATACATTCTACTATGTGAGTTTCAGTGGTCGACCGAACATTATGTCCCAAAAATGTTTGAAAATAATTTAACCCTTTACCTATCATGAAAAAGCAGACGACACTTGCAAAAAAAAATTCTTGAATAACTAATTTTCTTTTCATTTTTAGCCTTAAAAACATAGGTTATGACCCCTCGTTGGAACGAGCTCGACGAGCTCGTTCCAACGAGGGGCCATAATCTATGTTTTTGAGACAAAAAATAAAAATTAATTGGCGATTTTTTGAGAATAGCATTGGCCGGTTTTGGCCGTTAGGTTGGGTGAAGGGTTAAAATTTAATCTGTTTATGTGACAGAATTGTTAGATAAATGAATTATCATGATAATGTCTGTGATTTGTATCGGATTTTCGGTGGTGTCCAAAAATGGGATCACAACTTGCAGGCAAAGCCGGCTCGTTGAGATCCCATTCTGGACACCACCTCGAATATCACAGGACATGCACATTATCATGATAATCTGTATGTATCATACTACATTTATATGAGAGGCTCTTAGAATCCTCCGAATGAAGATTTCTTCTGTCCTGTACCCCTAGATTAACTCACATATCTGTCCCAACCCACTTTATCACATATCCAGGATGCGCACCTTTTTGTAGATGTTGAACCTTTCGTTCAGTTTAAACAGTGTTGTATTTGTGAAAAGATGTATACATTACGTAACAAAAATTCAAGGGGTGAACTAAACAATAATTCCATGCAGACTGTATACAGTTTAGGATTCGGTAGTAAGCATAACCCTTATTTAACCTTTTGGTATATTTCATACCAATTCAGTGGCATCAATTGGATGTGTCCATTTTCCCTCATTTGGAGTGGACCAAATCAAATTTCTAACGTGCAGCATTTGGGGCTGAACGATGAAACTATTGATTTGTCTACCATACAAATTCACGAAGCAACCATCTACGTTATGCTCTCAAGTTACAGCAAGATCATGGGCCGGAAAATCGGTTTCTCGAGTCTTAAGACTTAATCCGTCTCTAGCTCACAGTGTGAAATTTCAAAATAATCCAATATGCCACGAAAGTTTTAAATTAAATGTATTTGATAATGGTAGTATCACCCTGGATGTGATTATTGATTTGAACGATTTCAACTTTAAACAGGTCACTGAAGAAAGGCAAAGTTGCAGGCTGCAAGCAGAGAGGTCCTCGGTTCGAATCCCACATGCGGCAACCGCGTTCTGTCCTTGGCCAAGACACTTCACCCCCAGTGCCCACGTGGGGGCACGGCGGCATTGTGTACTAAGGTGTTCTGCACGCCGATGGTGTACCTGTCTTCAAGCAATGCTAACAATGCCTGTGTGGAGTTGGTATGTTGCGAAGCTGACAGTTGCGTGCCGTTGCTCGGTGGTTCTCTCCAAGTACTCCGGCTTCCTCCACCCGTAAAACTTCTCTTGGTCATGATTAGCCATTGAACAGAAATATGTGACCTTAAACACCAATAAATAAATAAATAAATAAATAAATAAATAAATAAATAAATAAATAAATAAATAATTTAATCATTTGCCCCGCCTCTGCGTTTGATTGGTTGAAAGCATACAGCGTGAAAGTCGTCAAAATCGTATAAACCAAATCACGTAATGATTTGGAATGTCTGCAAGTTCGCACATCCGATCCAACTTTGAAGACTCTGGAAGCCCAGCCCACTCAATCCAATTGTCACCGTGAGGGCAGACTGATAGATAGATAACAAGCTTGTAAACAAAGATCAATGATCGATTTTTCAGCGCCTCCAGTCAGCGAGAATATAATGATAACTTCTCGGGAACAATTGAATTTAATAAAATATACCGAAGTGGGAGACGAATAAAAGATCATACATCCAAACATGATTTTGGGGGAACTTAAAAAATTTTTTTTTAATGATATTGTTACGTGACTTGCTAAATATCTGTTGTCTGCGGTCGAAAAAATCAAAACAACAAACAATTTGACAATGATTGACGTGACCTGATTGTGGCACACTTTCCTGAGTTTGACTGTTGTCTTTTGCGAAAATTAAAAGTTTCTTGTTCACGTACACATAGTTTTTATATTTTAATATTACAGCCGGATTAAATTATAAGAAATAACTGTTGTTTTCCTTCGGCTTATGCGATATAAACCGAAAATTTTCAGCACAAGCTTGTGCTGAAAATTTTCGGTTTATATCGCATAAACCGAAGGAAAACAACAGTTATTTCTTAAATAAATAAATAAATAAATAAATAAATAAATAAATAAATAAATACTGAAGAAAGGAAAGCAAATGGTAAAGAATAAGGTTAACTCACTGGCGCCCCGGAACGTATCATTTCAGTCAATACTAGCAACGGCGAAATAGGAAAAACCATTCAGGTTTGTTAGGAGGTTCGGGAATAATTTAATCCAACAGCTCTGTCGAGCTGTTGGGTTAAATTATTACCGAGCCCCCCTTCAGATGTTTTGCTCTTCATATCGCCTGTTCGTCCACTACCAATATTATTTTAGCGCAGAAAATTAAAATTTACGCACACCCTTCGAAAGGGTTAATGCAATGCGGGAGGGGGGATTGGAAGCAAAAACGACAACATGTAAAATGAACAGATAACGTGCCGTTTGAGTGTCTCAACATTCAGTTTCTTTTTACACTGAGTTCAATTGATCCGTCATCTTTTTTAACTTCTTAGAATGTTGCATGGTCTGACAAACTATCTATTTATATCAATAAAACGCAATTAAATATTGTTATCATTAAAAGTAATGTGCAGTTAAGAATGAAATTAACTTTTAGTAACATTCACCGAACCAGAGAACAATCGTTATCAAGAAATACAAAATTATAGATGTAGGATTATTATTACGATTATTAAGTCGTTTATTGTTCCGACATTTTCATAGATTTCTTAAATAGCATTAATTAAGAGTTCAACAAAAACAAGATCAATTCCTTAATTACGATGCCAGCAAATTTTAATTAACAAACGTTCAACACAGGTCGAAGTCCATATACACACGTGAAGGATCTCAAATGGGTTCATATTTTCTACCACTTCTTTCACGACTATCGGCAAAGTATACTACGGTGCATGTAGTTGTTCTATTGTACGAAACTTGAAACTTTACCCTGTCCGTCTGTTTACATTTTGTAATAAAAATAAACAACTGAAGAAACCTTGCTAAACAAGTTTTAAACCAATGTTTAATGTGATTATTTTACTGAACTCACAATATTCAAATAATTAGGGATTGTTTGTTTTGGGGATTTTTGGGTGGGGGTTCTATTTTTTTCTTTTGGGAGGGGGGGGGGGGGGACTTGGAGCGAATGCTCTGGGAAAAAACGGATATTTTAACAACATCATCGGTCGGATACTTTGTGGAAGCGCTGTTTGTTTTTCGGTGCATTCAGATATATTTTATCGCAATTTGCTCAAGTGATAAATATCGTCACTCGAATGGACCAGGGCGCCGTCAGTACAGTTAAAGGTCTTTCAAATCCGCATATTGAATGATTAACAGGCACACATAACCAATCTATTATCAGACATTTGGGCTCCCCACATTACAGTGCACGTCACATGTACATTTTTCACATCTCAGTATCCGATATTTCGTCCCCTGAGTTCCAATGTGTTCTAAGTGCCTAATGGCAGCCTACTGGCACATAGAACACATCGGAACTCAGGGCACGATTTGTCTCGTCGCGTTAACTCCTCACCCAATGCAGACGATATCAGAATATATTCTTTTAATTATTTATTTATTGGCGTTTAGCGACACTTTCGACAGCCATGGTTACCTCGCATCGGAAGGTTTTACGGGTGGAGAAAGCCGGGGTACCCAGAGAGAACCATCGAGCAACGACGAGCAATTGTCAGATTTACCAACGTACTAACACTGCGCAAGCAGGGTTAGCATTGGTTGATGACAAGCGCACCACCAACGTGCAGTACGCCTTAGCACACAGCTCCACCGTGTCTCCCACGTGGGCAATCGGGATTAAGTACCTTGCCCAAGGTCACAGCGGGTGTTACCCCCTGGCGGGGATCGAATCGTGGACCTTTCGGGTTGAAGTCAAATGTCGTAACCAATGAGCCACCGCTACGATTATTATTTCAAATATCATTTTTTTTTAAATTTTTCAGAAAAATTTTAGCAAAACCATATCATGTGATCCCTCCTTGGGACAATATCGATGAACTCGTTCCAATTGGGGGTCACATGATATGGTTTTGTTGGAATTGAAAATATAATATTTCTCCAACAGCTGAGTTTGCATGTTATGCAGAATCACGCGGGCGATTCAGTGGGTAAAGGAAGGGTTAACCATTTGAATCCCGGTTTTATCTTCCATGTCAGTATGAATGATAAAAATTGGAAGAGCCCATGTTTATTATTGGGGGTACTCCAATTAATATTTTCAACGTGCAGCCTTGGGGCTGCACGTTGAAAATATTGCTTGGCCTACCCCATACATGTACTTAGCAGCCATCGTATTTAATTAAATTATAACGTCATGGGACGAAAAAAAACGTTCTCTCGTATTTAAAGGATTATACGATCTTAATAAGGTTACTTATTACTTCGGTTGGTGCCGATTGAAACTCTTTAGACGTGGGTTCGAACCCCCGCTATGCTATTGTAAATAAAACCAGCGTCCTTCTTGATTCCACGGCACACGGGAAATTTGAAAAAGAGACATTCTCACTGATTGCCATCAATTAGAACTGATGCAATTTACTTGATGAAGATCCCAATAAGCCTCGGAAAAGGCATAATGTTTAACACGTACGCTGCCGAAAGCGATCATTGTCACTTATTTTATGATGACTATGTGTAGGTTCTGGTATGCTCAGAATAAGCCCATCATCTGATTAATTGTTGGAAAGGGCTCAGAGAGCCCTTTCTAACAATTACTGAGATGATAGAGTTTCAAGTATGTCATAAATCTTATTAAACTTCCTCTCATACATGCGTACATAGAGGTCCTCCATATATGACTAAAGTGGTCGTGGCAGTAAAAAGGTTAAATACGATCGCTACCAATGACAAAGCCTCCCAAGAAAAGATAGAGTTTCCTTGATTTGATTTTCTATTTATTCTGAATATGTATTTTATTTATGATAATGGAAATCTATGTCCATTGGTCCCGCTAACGCCATCTCTGATGCAGATGTTGGACCAACTCTTCTCTAAACATCACGCAAAGAGCTTCGCCAACATTTTCAGTTACAGGCTTAATTCGGAAATGATAAACCGGTTGGTTGAATAGAAACAAAACTGAACTTCTGTCTATGTAAATTGCATATATACCGTATTCTTCTGTGCAAACAAGCAACTAGTTCCCTGACCTCTCACGCACGCGAAAGATGACTGCTCTGCTCGGAAGAATCACAAGAACTACCCAAGCTGTCACTGTAGGTCTCACGGAACTAAATATTTAGTTTAGAGTGATCTGCCTTGAAATGTTCCACTCGGATATTGCATCATAGTCTAAAATAAGACTCCTAGAAAAAAACTTATTGCCTGAGAAAATTGTTAAAGCATTTTATTAGGTTTTTACAACAATACTGAATATTTCACAAGAAAAAAGAGATTTTGTAAGTATTTTCTGGGTCTTTAAAATTCGGTTAACTATTTGTGTATTTTTGTTGGGAATTCCCAGAAAAAAACTGAGTTCAAGGACGGTACTTCACTTCCTGGTACATTTTCTCTCTTATTTGTTGCATGACCCCATGTTTTGTGGCCAGAGAAAGTTGTGTGAAGGTGTGTACTTTATGTAGGTATTTAAATATTTAATTTAAAGTGATGCGATCATATTTTTTTCCACATAAGTGTTATAATGGTCGCCTATAGGAAAATATTTAGTTCTGTGAGACCTGTTATTATCCTAATACTTGATTCGCGTAGATATAACTTACTGTACATCCCTGTAACTCTGTTAAATCCGAAACAATGTTACAAATATTTCGAGCTTCACTTCCTGTTGGTAGAAATATAAAATATTATGAACGATGGCCTTCGTCAAACGTCTTGGGCATATTTTATTTATACCATGATCGTCAGATTAATAAGAGTTTAAATGTTGAATAAATCAATATTCACACGTGCGATTCTGTGTTTTCTGTTTACATGAGCACCGATGGATGGTACTTCCGCTAGCAGTTTTATAGGCGAAACGAAACAAAAAACGAAACGCGCAAATTACGAGGCCTTTTTTAATTTTTATTACATAATAACATACTATTTCGAGTTATGGATGCTTTATTAACACGGGACAACGTATGTTTGTTAATTTTTGGTATCTTATGAAGTAATCTTATTTAAAAACGTAATAAATAATTGCCGGCTTCATTTCACCCTTCACGAGGAATAAATTTAGACAAGTTGCATTCAAGGCGAGGTCACCAAAGATTAACTTGGATGTAGTTCCACTGTAGGTTTAAATTTTAACTACTGAAATCCCTTTACTGGCGTGTTCACCACGGTTTGTGAGCAAGGCTAAAATTTATGTCATAGGCTTTTTATATATAGTAGTAGAGGTATTTATGGTTTAAATAAATAAATAAATAAATAAATAAATAAATAAATAAATAAATAAATAAATAATGCCATTTCTGTTCAGAACCAATTACCGGAGAAAAAGCTATCCATCTCTCTCATTAGTAATTGAGGGACTCCACCTAACTAGTTTTTTCTCTCGCTTTGCATTGCACTGCTTGGCGTTTATGATTGAATGGATTCCTCCATGGGACAAAGGCCTTGAAATATACTAACAATTGCCATACAATTGATTGCACTGGTCTTCCATACCATTCCATGTCCCATGATCAGTAGATGCTATAAACAACGCCACATGCACGTGTGTGTGCAAATTAACTGATCTCCTTAACGAAGGTAGTCGGTGAGGCTATCGTTCAAAGACCTGTCATGGACACGAGAGATTTGCCTAACTATCGACGTCAAATATGCACTGGCCAAGTATTAAACATGCGCTTCCAAACTGTCTCGCAGATTAGCTGGAATGAAGTTTTCTTTATTAATTAACCCGTTGAACTCTAGTGGTATAGTCCATGCCAGTTCAGTGGAAGAACTTGGAAGAGTCCATATTCATTATTTGGGGTAGACCAATCAATATTTTCAACGTGCAGCCTCGGGGCTGCACGTTGAAAATATTGATGGGTCTACCCCACACATTTACAGAACAGCCATCCTATATAATGACGTTATGACGTATCATGTTCCTGGCCGGAAAAGCGGCCGCTGGAGTTCAAATAGTTAAATGGCAAGGAACATTTGGAAACAAACCAAAGTGAATGAACACACATATTGGAATACTGATTATACGCATATGGCTATCTCACTAGCAAAGGGAACTGTGGCTGCCCTCTTTCTCGGCATTGGGTGGCACAACGACATCCGTTTAAATTTGCTAATCTTGCTCTTCTAAATAAAATACCATTCGGACTCCCAAGTATTGTGAAGGAATAAAAGACTAAAGTGAGAGTAAATTGAAAAATCTCAGAGGAAGTCAATCTCAACACAGGAACCCGTCTAGGGCTGAAACAGTTGGCTCATTTACACAACCGACTAGCCGAAAGCTATAACCGGATAACATCCGGTTAACCGTAGCCATTATTTCACCGAATCTGGGGTCAAAACTGTAGGAATTAGAAAGCACTATTCTCAGAAACTATTCCGTAGTGTGTATGCAAATGAACGTTGTCGAGTACTCGACAGCGTTCGTTTGTATACATACTACGGAATAGTTTCTGCGCTTACTCAGTACTCACGGAATTTGCCGATCATTAACGAAGTCTTGAACGCCAAAGTCGATTATTTGTCAATATATACAGAGCGGTTTCGAGGTGTAATCTATCTCAAAGAAGAAGCGGCAGATTTACTACGTTTTAACCGTGGAATGACGATCACTATCGATATTTCGGATAACCTGTTGACGTTTTTTTAATCGATTAGGTAGGTAACCGGTTTCAAACCGGTTATCCGGTTAACCATTTAAGTACTAAACCCGTCAGTGATTGTTACTCAGTCCTCTTCTGTTCCCAATATACAATAACGATGTAGGTAAAGTAGGTCAACACTTACGCCCTGAATGGTATCGTCTCACAAACTACTGTCAAAATGGAGTGGGGGTGGGCAAGTCTATTTTGTATTTTATTGGATGTTAGGTAATAATTTGGGGCTGTGGGGTTAAATTTATACTGACCACTCTATCCAATTTGATGCTTATTTTATTGTCTGCTTATGGACGACCAATATTTTCTTTACATAAACATTCATTCATGTTATTCAACCTTTTGTCGCACCTCGTTATGCATAAGGAGTTGAAAAGTTGAATAGCATGAAAAAATCTCTTCTCGGTCTCGGCTGGACATAAACTTCGAGTCGCAAACCTTAGACCTTGTTACCGATAATTAATCACAATAACGTTTAGTGTTAAATGGTTAATCGCTTTCAGTTTTACTGTAGAAAATGTTTGTAATTTGAACAAATGAAGTGTATTTTATCCTATGTATCTATATTCAATATAAACACATTTAGCTGGGGCGTTGTGAACAGCATGTTGCTCTAAAAGTGGAAACCTATTTAAAATAGATGCTGTGGTGTATGTTATCAAACAAAAGGCATCCAACCTTTATTCTTACCGCTTTTTAAAAAAAATTCTCACCACGTCACATTGTTTTCTTCAATTTAAACGAATTTTGTCACACAAAAAGAGTGAAAGAGACAATAGTCTCCGTTGTTTGTTCTCTATAAATCGATTTTTTTCAAAGAAGATAGAACACGCGCGACAGCTGATTATTACATTTTAACAGAGAAAAATACGTCGACCCAAAACTCGAAATTTCTGGGTGTTTGTCTCCAATTCCACACATATTCGGAGGATATCCTATCCTACCGAGGTTTTGCAGTGCCTCTGAACATGTTCTGGGTCAAAAAAGTGTAAACAAAAATAGGTAATAGTCCAGACATACGGGCATTTTGATTCCCCTTCCGTTCTCTAGATAATTTCAATTCTTGATAGTATTTCTTGGGAAGCTGTCAGATAGAGCTTCCAAAAGTGGTTTCAAAGGGAAATACATTGTACTTGTGGCATGCGTTCGCTTGTTGTTGCCCAAGAACTTAATCCAACTTGAAGTGTTAGCAGTTTCTTATGAAAACCTGTTATTCTGTTTGCTGCTCAGCTTTCGCCTTTTCTCCTGTTTTGTTTAATGTTCATGGTCACTCAAGGTTACGTAGATCACGTGTGGAATAGATTAGGGCTGAAATGGTTGGCTCATTTACACAATCGACTAACCGAGAGCTATAACCGGATAACATCCGGTTAACCTAAACCATTATTTCACCGAATCTAGGGTCAAAACTATAGGAATTGGAAAGCAGTATTCTCAGAAACTATTCCGTAGTGTGTATACAAACGAACGTTGTCGAGTACTCGACAACGCTCGTTTGTATCCATACTACGGAATTGTTTCTGCGGTTACTCAGTACTCACGGAATTTGCCAATTATTAACGAAGTCTTGAACGCCAAAGTCGATTATTTGTCAATATACACAGAGCTGCTTCGAGGTGTAATCTATCTCAAAGAAGAAGCGGCAGATTTACTACGTTTTAACCGTGGAATGACGATCACTATAGATATTTCGGATAACCGGTTGACGTTTTTTTTAATCGGTTAGGTAGGTAACCGGTTTCAAACCGGTTATCCGGTTAACCATTTCAGTACTAGAATAGATCGCAATACTAAGTGTGGCAAGCATCTTCAGAATGGCTAAAATGCACCACAGGCCAACTGTGAATATAACACTGCCAGAAAAAAGTAATTTGTTTATCAGTGTTCCACGCTGTAACGTAAGAACTATATTCGGGGTAACGGACTTTACGGCTTCTTTCGACTGTTGCATTTTAGACGACCAATGCGATTAGTAGTGGCATAATGTCGATAACCTCGTTTTGTTATCACAAGCAAGGATAGCATTGGTTGAGGGCAGTTTCATCATTGACGGGCTGTACACTATACTACACAGCGCCACTGTGCACCCCCCCCCCGCCCCTCCCAGCACGTGGGCAATCGGAATTACATGTCTTGACCAATGACACAACGCAATTATCCTTGATATTCTCTGTTCATATTTGTCTTCTAACAGATAGAACGAGAAAAGAAATAAATTTGTTATCTATTTGTAGTCAAAGTTTGAAAGCTGATACACCCTTCAGCTGCATTCTTATAACATAGTAGTTTTATTGACTGCGAGTTAACCCCTTCAAACAGTGTGCATAATATTTGGTGTAAATGAAAAATTGGCATGCCACGAGTAGGCAACGCAATGAACATCCAACTGGACAGGAGGTGTGGTGATAATATAATCCTACAGATCCACGAGTAGACAAGACAATGTACACCCAGCTGGAAGGGGGATGGCTGATAATTTATTACTACGGCCCTATAGGGCTGTTGGATTAATTTACGACTGGACTTCTCCACAAATGCAAGTTAGACTCCTCACCCTTTTCGATGAACACAGTAGTGCATAAGACGCTACTAATTAGAACATCAGGTTTAAAAGGGACAGAAAATTAAAACTAATATCTGATCTGACTCCTTGTATGACCATTCAGTTGATACTTTAGAACTGGTAAGGGGCGATAATTCAATAGCATCTTGAAAGTAGCCTGAGTGTTCCTAGTTGTGGTCTCGGGAAAAACTTGAATCCTCATTACAGTAGAGCTGAAACGGTTAACCGATTAATCGATTAACCGATGACCAACGTCTTGATCGATCATAAAAAGTAATTGATCGATTAACCCTTGCCTTAAACTACTATATTATATGGGTTAGTAAAGGAACAAACTTGCTCTAAAACAGGCAAATATTGTCACACTGATTTGCATCAATTATTATGAGACAGATTAAAGTTAACTCTTTGCCCGTTGCGGACAGCAGACGATACTTGTAAAATAAATAAATACATTCTTGAATTACTAAAAATTTTCAATTTTTGTCTCAAAAACATAGCGTATGACCCCTCAGTGGAACAAGCTCAACGGGCTCGTTCCAATGAGGTGTCATGGGCTATGTTTTTCAGACAAAAATTGAAAACATAATAAAATTTGAAGGAGATTTTTATATATAGCGCTTGCCTGTTTTGTGTGTTACTTTGGACAAAGGGTTAATGCTATAAATCATCAACGGTACGGCAATAATTCAGCTACCTACTACAACAAGTGATTAATCGGTTAACCAAGCTTAATCCCTATCATTAATCGATCAAGAAAACCCTTTAACCGTTTCAGCTCTACATTACAGGTGGTCCGCTTTAATTTTTACGCCACGTATCACTATTTATATTTATTTATTTATTATTTATTGATGTTTAAGGTCACATATTTATGCACAAAGGCTAATCATGACCGTGACAGTTGTACGGGTGGAGGAAGCCGGAGTACCCGGAGAGAACCACCGAGCAACGACGAGCAGCTGCCAGCTCCCCAACATCGTAACTCCGCACTGCAGCACAGGCAGGGTTAGATTGGTTGAAGATATGCGTACCATCGACGTGCAGTACGCCTTAGTACACGGCGTCATCGTGCCCCCACGCGGGCAGTGGAGACGAGGTGTCTTGCCCAAGGACACAACGCGGTTGCCACAGGTGGGATTCGAACCGAGGACCTCTCGGCTTGCAGCCTGCACCTCTACCTACTGAGCCACCGCCCCCCCCCCCCCCCCACACGTATCACTATCGAGTGTGCAGCATTGGTATAACAGGATGGCTAAACTTTACTTTTCCCCGCGGGAATCCGGGAAGTGAAGCAGTGCTTGTTTTCTGTAGTAATCAAGCTCCGTCCTGCTGGTAAAATATGACCCGGTCACCCATGAATGGGGTCGAAGACTCGAAGTGCTCTAAAATAGCCAGCATGGTTATAACCTATTGGCTGGACTTGACATTTTATCCATGTTGCGGTCACCCTTAGGCATTGTACAGAAATATGTGGCCTAAAACACAAATAAATAACTCAATAAATAAATAAACATGATTTCATACCTACAGTTAAAACTAGAAGTCCTATCACGAACTGTGTGCTTATCTAGGCTTAATTGCGCGTAGGAATTGCGCGCAATTGCCATATCGAATGGCATCCAAAGCACGACAGGTTCTCCTGGTTACTCATTGCAAACACAGGCAATGTTTCTGCCAATGGACCTCCGGGTTACCCGGAGGTCCATTGGCTGAAACATTGCTTGTGCACAGGCCACATGTACAGAATTTGATAGCCTGACTATGGTCATAACGCGTAGATAGCGACTTGTTCAAGTTCGGTCTGAATAGCGACTTGTTCAGCCATTACGTTAGTAGCTCACCACAATGTAGATGTGGAAATCAAAAAGAAGATGTTGAACCCTTTTTTAAACACTGTCTACTCTATGTGGCGCCCGACACGATCTGATCTCGTCACTGGGACTCACTGACAGTAATGAGATGTCGGTTGATTCACTTCTGTATGGAGACTACCGACGATCCGATAGTGATAATATTGTCATGTGTATTGCTGTACAAAGGTTTATAAAGAATACCAAGAGGTTTAACGACAGCTAAGTTCATTGAATATATGCAAATACTTCTTGTACTCGTGCATATAAAGAACCCTCATCTCCTCCTTAAGCTAGCGTCATGCCGCCGATTTGGAGCCTTCCTGTACGGGGTGCACTCCATAGTGGAATTCACTCGGTACTGGCTGGCTCATGGCCCTGAGTGTCACTCTGTGATTAGTCACAAACTTGGCCATGTCCAAATCCTGAACCATCCGATTTTGAAAGTAGAACACGCGCGCGCGGTTTGTCAATGGAGCGGTTTCACGCGGCGAGGATGATGTCCTCACTGTTTTGATGTGTGATGATGTTGAGCAGGAAATCGTCGAGTTCTCCCCCGTTTTTATCTTTGTTGTTATAAGTTCAACCTCACTAAATCATCTGTTCTTCACTCAAACTCGACAACGCATCTTTATTTGTTATTTCTATTTAATGTGATTGATAGAATAAGTATGTATTTGTTCTTCAAATTTTGTTGCCATCTTTTGTATGTTTGTATATCTGTTCGAGGAGCGGAGGGTTATAAGTGGAAAGCACTTGTCCGCCAATCCTCGTTTGCATATTCAATGACAAATAAAATATGTTTAAATAAATAGACGCGTAGATCAACGCACCGATCGACGCGCTATTTGTGCGCATTTCATGGCAGGACTTCTAGTTTTAACTGTAATTTACATAATTGTCATGATATAGGCACGTATGCTCAAAATGACACTGGATACCATAAATACATAAATAAATACACAAATGGATGATTAAAACATCTGTCATCGGAAAACTTATCCAGGGATGGACGCTCAGCTATATGTAAACAACGTAATGGGTATTGCATACTGATTAACTAAAACTTTCTCATCGTACGTTATGTAGTAGATAAGCAGGGTAACCTACTCAGGGAATTAACCGCCAAGCAATGACTGATCTTCCCGACTAATAACGACGTGCACTACAAGTGAGCGCACTGTCGATCGAGTCTCAACCTGCCAGATCATTGGTATCATGACATTGACAAACTGACCCCACTTTCCTCATTTATTTCACTCTCAATCTGTTTTCTGTATCTCTTTTACCAGCATGTGGTTCTGTTGTATCACTCTAAACCATTTATTACACGCATGTTCTATGAACTCATCATCAACAGTAACACTAAACCATGCGGAGAATGAAAGTTTGTTCCGTACATATGTGCGGAACGGAAATCGTTGACGGACTATTTTAAATAGAAGCGAAAGTTCACTGAAATTCTCTACAAATTGTGCAACGCAGTTACAAATTTAATCGCTAGCGAGAGCTGAAAATCGTCCACCGAGATCCAATGTGTTCTATGTGCCAGTAGGCACATAGAACACATTGAAACTCAGGGGACGAAATGGTTCCCCTGGCAAATTTGGTTGGCGATACAATGTATTGTTTTTGTTGATATTTGTCAAATGGATTGCTGAGTGTCCTTCTAATAATTGTTTTTTTATAGACGTGAAGGTGTGTAATAAACACACAACGACACACGAGTGTGAATGGGTTATCCTACCGCACTGGCACTCGTGTCATATCGATTAACCCATTCGCACGCGTGTGTCGTTCTGTATATATATTATTATGTTCTAACTTTGCACTTTTATGAGACAACTTTCATAAAGCAAAGGCTCGATGTCGAATCTTTTATTACAGTTAACTATATAAAAATAGGATACCTTCTATTGTTCATGTATATTTTAAAAAATATAATTTTTACCTTAACTACCAACCATTTTTCAGTTTTTTAATAAATATTGTTCAAGTTAACTAGGCATTGTAGAAAGCGTTGTTTGTTTCTCGATCCACACAGAATTCGTTTATCAGGTTTGGGATCAGTTGATAAACAAACTATTCAACTCGCTGCCATATAGTAAACGAACGAAACCCGTTCGGTGAATTAGGACTCGACCAATTTCACTTAAATTCGTAAATGTAACTGCAAACATGGGACTCTTTTGGTTTATTAAACATTTAAACGATGCGTTTTACTTGTTTCTCCACTCGTGAATCATATAATTATTCGCGTCCTAAGTCGAAATGTGACAACCCAACGTGCCCCGACTATGTCATCCGCCAGCCATATCCTCTGGAATCTCATCGTCCCCTTCCCACCACGTAATCCTCAAATACATTCTAGCCCCCTTGAATCACAAATAAAAGATCAGACAATCCCGTTTTGGGGAAAGCACTTCGATACACAGAGATGCCTTGATATCTTTCTTTTTTACGGGAATGGTAAGAAGACAGCCTTAAAGGCTATGCCATGTCCATGCTGCATACTAGCTTATATTCTTGTTTTTGTAATGCTATTTGGTAATCATTGAACCAGTATACTGCAAAATAAAGATCTATCTATTTATCCAGGTGCGCAGTGGCGTTGCGGCAACCGGTTCTCGTCAGAACACCGAAGTTAAGCAACGTCGAGCCCGTCTGAGCGATTGATTTGGACTCCCGCGTTGTGCCCTTGGGCAAGGCACTTAACCCCGATGTCCACACAGGAGCACGATGACGCCGTGTACTAAGGCGTACTACACGTCGATGGTGCGCATGTCTTCAACCAATCTAACCCTGTTTGTGCTGCATTGCGGGGTTACGATGTTGGGGAGCTGACAGCTGCTCGTCGTTGCTCGGTGGTTCTCTCCGGGCACTCCGGCTTTCTCCACCTGCAAAACTGTCACCGACACGATATGACCCTGGCTGTTAGAGTGTCGTTAAACCCTAATAAATAATAAATAATCTATCTAGCTATCGCCATTACTAAGACACTGCGAAGCATTCTGCAAAAGTGGCCGTGGAAAATGGCCGGTGAGATTCTTTTTTATGCATCGTTTTCTACTAACACTTGTAACATGAAAGGCAATTATTATCACAGCCAATTAAACGTTTGCCAATCGTGGATTTAATTAAGTCGTTTTCACAATAGATTTACACGTCATACATTGCTAAGTGAAGGTGATCTACTATGAATTTAGAATCGCTTGGAAATTATACTAATTGCTATAGAGCCCAGAAAGTAACACATTCACTGGCGGAGGAACCTAACGTTGGGGTGGGGGTGATTGCCAAAGGGAGTATCCACCCCTACATGATTAACATGCTTCAAGACTATACAGTCAGTTTTACAATTTGCGGCGTATGCTAATGTGTCAATATAATGGATAGTACCGTATTAAATTACCTAAGTACGCTAAGAAATTTAGCCGTATTTTTAGCCATTGAGTTCCATCTTCTCCTGGGTCAGTCTACTTTTTTTAGTTCAACCTTCTTCCAACCCTAAGGGTTGGATGGTGCTTGAAGTAGAAAAACTAGACAAGATCATGCCTCTAAAAGTCTTATCCATTTAATCCGAAATTAGATACACTGACTGGTTGAAAAATATATTTAGGAATAACCCTCTACCTAACACGAAAAGCAGACGACACTTGCAAATAAAATTTTTGAAGCACTAATTTTTTTGACTTTTTGCGTCAAAAACATAGCTTGTGACCACTCATTGAAACGAGCTCGTTTAGCTCGTTCCAATGTGGAGTCATAAGCTATGTTTTTGTGACACAAAATGAAAAGGTAATAAAAACTGAATGGAAAATTTTGTGAATAGCGCTGGGCGGTTTTGGACATTACGGTAAAGGGTTAACGAAGTTTCAGCCCAATGAAGTTGGGTTTCCCACTCCACCCCAGCCACCCCCCCCCCCCCCCACACACACACACATGTACACACATTTCCATATTTCGACTTCCATTTTATGTGAATAGTAATAAGTTTGTCTCGTTGAACAAGTACTTCTATTTTGTGATCATTTGCCAGAGTCGTGTTTCGACAATGGATTTTCACAGAGTTTCGTTGAAATGCCAACATGATCTTACCAACTAACGAACACACACAGACTTAAAAAAAATCAGATTGCATCTCCAGTAGAATGGTGAGAGCAACCTACCCTTGTTGCAATTTCTTTCTTTTCTTCCAGACCGCAATTTTCACTGGCCTTTTGGCAGATTGGGGTTCATCATCAATATTAAAACTAAGGTAGAAATGACTGGTCACGTTATTGCTGCTGTGCGACTGACACAATCTTCATTTCTCTTTTCTAATCCTTTATTGTTACATCCCTGCAGCAATCTCGCAATGTACAGCCAATAACCATCTGGGACAAAATGGGTATTATCACATGCCTGTAAGTTTATCCCCATTTCCATATTTAGACATCCGAACGGAACACGTGTTCCGTACGGTTTTCCGTTAACGGTCTATTTTCAAACAGACGGTGTGAATCCATCAAAAGAACTAAGCTGCTCCCATTTTCGTAATCAGCCAATCAAAATGTCACATTTTGACCCAGATCAATTTGGAAGCTGTACTGGCAGCCAGCAAATCGAATGTCAATTGGAAAAATGACACAGAGTTTTTAAGTTTGAAATTTTCTGCATGTAATGTTTGAATTTTCACATTAATGGATTTTATACTATATATATGAAGCCTATCACATAAATTTGAGCTTTACACACCAACCGTGGTGAACACATCAGCAATGGGATTTCAGTAGTTAAATTTACACCTACAGTAGAACTACACCCAGGTTGACCTTTGTTGACATCGACCTGAATGCAACCTTGTCGAAATTTATCGCACGTCGCCTCGCGAAGAGTGAAATGAAAGTGGCAATTATTTATTACGTTTTTAAATGGGTTTACCTCATAAGATGCCACAAATTTACAAACATGCACTGTCTCATGTTAATAAAGCATCCATAATTCGAAATAGTATGTTATTAAAACGAAAAAGGCTCCGTTTTTTTTTCCATCTCGTTTCGGCGATAAAATTGACAGCGGAAGTACCTCCCACCGATGCTCATGTAAACAAAAACAGATTCGCATGTATGTATGTCTGCTGTTCAGTAAAATCGAGAAAAAATAATAGCGACTCTTAATCATCTGACGATCATGGTATAAATAAAATATACCCAAAGTAGCTTGGTGTACCAAATGTTCACCACTCGTGGTGAAGTGGTGTTAACCGCGCGCCAAAGGCTCGCGGTTAACACCACTTCACCACTCGTGGTGAACATTTGGTACACCAAGCTACTATGTGTATATGCTATATATACTTCGCAGAGGCGTGTAGTAAACACATAACGCCACGCTATATGAATACGTTCGTCAATGCAGCACTTATGCCATCACGGGCGAATAGAACTCGAGGCTGTGCATATCCTTCTGCGCTGGCACTCTTTCCGGGTCGACGTTTGCATTCACACATCGTGACGTTCTGTGAATATCTTTTTCAGTTTTGCAATAAGAATTTCTGTAACCTGAATAAAGAAAGAGTAGTTCATCATATTTCACCAATAAGTGTAACTATAGGCAATAAAAACACATTAAGCTTGCATTGTGATGGACGGTTTTTATCTCTGCGGGTGATAACTTTATTTAAATATGTCGTGATGATATGCTCTTAAACAAAAACTCCCAACTTTAATTTCTACTGATGTGTATTCGTATTGTCAGCACGACGCATTGTTTTCATCTGTTGACTAAGTTTGTCATTCTGAAAGTTTGAAAAGGACAATACCGACGTCTGTTCTCTGTAAATTAACTGGCGTTTTAAAAGAAGGGGGATATGTGCATTGCATTGTAATGGCAAAGCAAACACGGCGAGAAAATCACTAACTTCGAGGATAGGTCAGTCACATTGGTATTTTTATTTTTATATGCCTTAAACAATGAATGAATGTTCTCTCCAACTGAGGTTTCTCGGTACCTCTAAATGTTTTTCTGCGTTAACAGTGTACCAACGAGAATGAATAATATCACAATCACGAGGGAACTTTGATTTCCCTTCACTTGATAATTTCATCTTTTAATATCATTTCTTAAGAAGCTCTCGAGGATCTAAGGTAGTAATATACAAATTTTGCTGTAGAAAAAAAAATCAACACAATTCCAACAAAACCATATCACGTGACCCCCATCGGAACGACCTCGTCGAGTTCATTCGACTAAAAGGCATATGATATGGTTTTGTTGAAATGTTTTGAAAAAATTGAAAAATATTATTTAAGATAGTAAATTGTGATATTATCTGGGTTGGAAAAAGGATTAATATGGGGTTATTATTATTTTTTTTTTTAGTGTGAAGTCTCTCATTGATAATTCTAAAGAGCCTATTATTAACTGGTTGAATGCAAGAAGCCACTATGAGGGCTTTCAGAAATATGAGAATACCAGAGTAAAAAGCTAATATTTTCCTTGCTCATGTTTCAAATTCAGTCAAACGCAAAAAATATTTTGTTTATTTAAATTTGTTTTATTACAAATTATTGGAGAGTGTCTGTCGGCACTCTCCAATAAGTTGTGATTAGGGCTGTCACGATTTTTGAATTTAGGAATCGATTAATCGTCGCAAATAATCGATTATAATCGATTAATCGTACATAGATGACGCCGTCCCCACATTTCCCTCTCTTTAAGTTGTTAAAAATGAAGTTCAAGTCAGTTGACCTTCCTCAAGTAAACAACGAAGACGATCCTCTTTTAGGTACATTCAAAGGTTTAATGCTCTGAACTTTTGAACCGTCAGTGTAATTATCAAGACCGGTCGTCAGTTGCTAACTTCGCAAGTTCGCAACTGCCGACCGGTCTTGATTATTACACCGACGGTTCAAAAGTTCAGAACATCAAAGCTTTGAATGTTCCTAAAAGGCAAATGCTTCTAACGGCTTCTTGAGATTTAACGTCGACGTTCTTGACCCTTTACCTAAAGAAACAATAATTTTTTTTTTTTTAATTATTAAACGTCTAAAACGGGGTAAAACTTACCGATTCTTCGACAACGAAAAATACTAATCGATTTCGGCGTGATCGATCAGCAATCGATTAATCGAATAATCGTGACAGCCCTAGTTGTGATAAAACAAATTTTGAATAACAAATTCAGATGACCCAAAATAATCTAACCCTTGACCAGTTAATTGGTTTGTCAATCTTTGAGACAGCGCGATACAAAAAAAAAAGAATAAAATGTTTTTATTTATTTCTTTTATATCAGCCTTGATATGAGACCGAGGGTTTAAGGCTGATAATGTTAGCGGGGCTGATATCTAGGCAGATATGGAATCAAACAAGCTACAATCCGTTTATTAATTAGTTTAACCCCTTGATACATTTGTACGTCTTATGACGTACTAAATCTAACAGCGCCTTGATACTTTGTGGTCATTTGTTTTGTTATTATTTTTCGATTTTTAAAAAAAATTAACCTCAATTCCTGTTTCCTCTCGAATAGTGCTCGTTGACAACCGTTGGGCCAAATATTATCGCAGCTTAAAATACTAATATAATCCTGCTGTCAAGACTTCTTAACTGGTTGAGTGCTAGAAGCCACTATCAGGGCTTTCAAAAAATGAGGATACCAGAGCAAAAGCCAACATTTTCATTGCTTATATTTCATATTCAGTCAAACACAAATAATAATTTGTTTATATAAATTTGTTTTATTACAAATTATTGGAGAGTGTCTCTGGGCACTCTCCAATAATTTGTAGTAAAAGAAGTTTTGAATAAAAAATTCAGATCGTCAAAAACTATCTAGTCCTGAACTAGATAATCAGTAATGTGAAAAATACATTGTTATTTAAGAAATAACTGTTGTTTTCCTTGGGTTTATGCGATATAAACCGAAAATTTTCAGCTCAAGCTTCATAACTCGCGTAGTGAGTTATGATTAAGCTTGTGCTGAAAATTTTCGGTTTATATCGCATAAACCGGAAGTAAACAACAGTTATTTCCCATAATTTAATCCGGCTGTAATATTAAAATAGAAAAACTATGTGTACGTGAATGAAAAACTTTTAATTTTGGCAAAAGACAACAGTCAAACTCAGGAAAGTGTGCCACAAACAGGTCATGTCAATCATTGTCAAATTGTTTGATGTTTTGATTTTCGATCGCAGACGGCAGCTATTTAGCATATTCACGTAACAATATCAGGAAAAACATTTTTTTAAGTTCCCCCAAAATCATGTTTGGGTGTATGATCTTTTATTCGTCTCCCGCTTCGGTATATTTTATTAAATTCAATTGTTCCCGAGAAATTATCATTATATTCTCGCTGACTGGAGGCGATGAATAATCGATCATTGTTCTTTGTTTACAAGCTTGTTATCCATCTATCAGTCTGCCGTCACGCCCTCACGGTGACAATTGGATTGAGTGGGCGGGGCTTCCAGAGTCTTCAAAGTTGGATCGGATGTGCGAACGTGTAGAGACATTCCAAATTATGACGTGATTTGGTTTATACGATTTTGACGACTTTCACCGTGTATGCTTTCAACCAATCAAACGCAGAGGCGGGGCAAATGATTAAATTAGTTGTATTTTCCGATGTTTGACGTCGCATTTCGAAAAAACGTTGAAGAAACTGAATTTCTGTGACGTTTGAACGTCAGGATAATTAAAGTTTCAAAGGATTAAACAATATTTATTTCCATTTGGAATACATAGATATTATTACATAAATAGACAGAACGCGATGTGTGTTTGAATCGGTGAGTGTTTTACATAACGAGTTGGAATGGCGTAGTCATATTGCCTCGAGCGAAATCCATTCCAACGAGTTATGTAAAACACCCACCGATTCAAACACACATCGCGTTCTGTGTTTATTACACAACCCATACATTAAGATTCATTTAAATAAACAAATATTAATTCCGATGTTTAAACCCAAAGGCCAAGAGTTTGTTTTGACCGAAGCTGTACTGATCAAATGGATCGATAAAAAATCAAAACAATCGTTTCGGAACCAGTGTTTGTTGAAATTCGTATCGCTGTTTCTCTTCGGCTGGTGCCCATTCACGCCTAACCATTTGGTGGCTATTACTGTTAGTAAAAATATAAGTACAAATTTGTGCAGATTTGCAACACAGCTGAGAGAAACATTTTTAAAGAAGTTCGAAGCCTCTCAAGATGTACGAAGATTTACCGAAATAAAGTTGAACAATTTAGATATAATGGGATCCACAAAACGAGACGGCCACGGGACTGGGTTAATGTTCTGGTTGGAAATGATTGTGTTTTTTAAAAATATTATCTCATTTTTGGCTAACTAATTTTTTGTGAACAGACTTTATTTTGCTTTGGAGGTTTTCATTTTCACACTATGCGACAAACGGTCGATGATTGTATAACAAAATTTGGAAACTTTTCAAAGCGTAAACAAACGGTGGGGTAAAAAGTTCCGGCTTGTATATCACCCGTTGAATACAGAATCATTTATATCATAGCGGCGATTCCGTTGAATACAAGGGTTTAAAGTTTAATAGATGTGTAATAAATACTTTTTGTGGATCCGACTTCAAGCTTTTTTTAGTTTAACCCTTTACCCAACGCGGACGATATCAAAATTTATTATTTTAAATATCATTTTTTCAAATTTTTCAAAAAAATTCAACAAAACCATATCATGTGACCCGTCGTTGGAACGAGCTCGACGAGCTCGTTCCAAAGAGGGGTCACATGATATGGTTTTGTTGACATTTTTTGAAAAATAATATTTTTTCAACTGCTGAATTTGCATATTACGCGGGCGGATGCGGTCGATTTGTTGGGTAAAGGGTTAAACATTATTTATTAGATGTGTAAATTTTAAATTCAAACATAGCGCCATTCAAGTGGTGATATTATGAACACGAGGCACGCAGCTTTCCAACAGGTCTGTATTTTATCCAGTTGCGATACTTACACGGAAACACAAGCTAAAGACCTGGCAATCCGATCAGATTAAGTTTGGCCATACCCTTCCTTATTCATACTGCCTGGAGACGCATTGCGGTAACTGGTTCTCGTCAGATCAACGAAGTTAAGCAACGTCGAGCCCGGTTAGTCCTTGGATGGTTGACCGTCTGAGCGATCGATTCGGACTCCCGCGTTGTGTCCTTGGGCTAGACACTTAACCCCGATTGCCCACATGTGGGCACGATGACGCCGTGAACGAAGGCGTACTACACGACGATGGTGCGCATGTCTTCAACCAATCTAACCCTGCCTGTGCAGCAGTGCGGAGTTACGATGTTGGGGAGCTGGCAGTTGCTCGTCGTTGCTCGGTGGTTCTCTCCGGGTACTCCGGCGTCCTCCACTCGTAAAACTGTCACCGACACGATATGGCCTTGGCTGTTAAAGTTTCGTTAAACCCTAATGAATAAACAGATAAATTCGTGCTGCCGTATGTATTAACGCTATTGGCGATTCTGTGCTGTTGGGTGATGAGTTTAATAGTCAGATAATTTCTGAATGCAAACGAGAAAGTGAGGCGTTGATATAGGCCTTGCCTGTTCGCCGAAGCCTATTTCATTTAAGTGAAATAAATTATTGTTTATAAAAAAGAGGAAGTGTGCCAGAGTTCGGCACTGTCATTGAGTTAAAAATGGAAACACTTCTCAGTGAAGAGGTTTTGTGTGCTGTTTCTGCTTCACCTATCGCTGCATATGGATTTGGTTACAGGACGAAATGCGTTACTACATCTAAAATCTGTATGCATATTAGTTTAATGCGAGGTGTTAGTTAAAATTTACCGCTTTAAAATGTAATCAAAGAAGCAGCAAATGAAGAGTGAACAATTTCGTTGGCATGGTGAACGCTCATGCTTTATGGAGATGCCTGGTAAAAGAAGAATCACGCGCGATAATTGCCCAGGCAACTTGCACCAGCCGAACTAAAATATGTATCCGCCGAGTTCGGTGGTATATCGGCCGAGACTGACTTATTTATCAAGGAAGACAGATATCTGAAGATTCCAGGCAAACTCTTGGTGTTTAATTCTTAAATATAAATAAAACCAAGTACACTTTCAGTGACAGACAGCGAAGAGCTGCTCTGTCAGGCAAAATATGATGGGTTATTTTCCTATTCCATGGAACAGAGCTTTGTGAGAAGAGTGAAAGAGAAACCTACTTTATTACACGCCTATTCTATGAAATCCCCATCTACAGCAACACTAAACCGTGTGGAAAATAAAAATCTGTTCCGCACATATGTGCGGAACGGAAATCGTTGACGGACTATTTTTAAATAGAAGCGAAATTACACTGGAATTTTCTACAAATCGTGCAACGCAATTACAATTTGAATCGCTAGCGATAGCTAAAAATCGTCTCCTGAGTTCCAATGTGTTCTATGTGCCAGTAGGCACATAGAACACATTGCAACTCAGGGGACGAAATATTAACACAGGTTCCCCTCGCAGATTTGGTTGGCGATAAAATGAGTTGTCTGTGTTAATAGTTGTCAAATGAATTGCCGAGTGTCCTTCTAATAATTGTTTTATAGACGTAAAGGCGTGTAATAAACACAGAATGACACACGCGTGTGAATCCGTTAATCGATATGACACTTGTGCCATCGCGGAAGGATAAAACTCGAGGCCTCTGGCCTCTCGTTCTGTCCTTCCGCGCTGGCACTCGTGCCATATCGATTAACCCATTTACACAAGTGTGTCGTTCTGTGCATTTATCATCTGCACATATTTATATATTCCAACTCATGTGAACTCCTAAGGGAGACACACTTTTCATGCCAGTGAAATTTCTTGTACAATAGAGAATATATTTTATTTTTTTGCGCTTGGAGTTGACTGTGCCCAAATGTCGGTCCTCCAGGAAGCATAGATCACGCGCCTCCGGTGCGTGGAGTATTCTTTCGCGCGAACCACAATTTTGCCATCAAAGTCAACGAGACATGCCGTACAATACTTTTTGTAGTATGTCGAACCAACCGAGAAAGAATTTTGCAACCCATCAGAATATCACTGCCTATTGCCAAGGACGTGCCCAAGATTGGCATTTTCGCGCTATTTTTTATTCTTGCTCCATGCAGACATCCTTTATTGGCTTTTATATCGAGCAATAAATAAAATCGTCAAGCCGTCCCTAGCTGATAGTGGCATATACAAAAACTCGTCCAGTAAATTAGCTCGGGACACCAAATTTACGAACTTGTTTTAAATATAAACTGGTGACTCTACCGAAATACTCCTATTATTATGAGAATTATGCGCGATGCTTTGGCTTTTCAGTGTCTCCACTCTTGAATCGAGTCGACATTCCTAATTTGGACCCCGAATGAGAGTGACGATGGAGCAGGTGGCAGTGTATGAAAAGTTTCTGAGACTTCCTTATGTTTATGGATTGTTGATGGTAGTTTACTGAAAGGTGTTGGAGCATCATTGGCAATTATGGACACAGCTAATTAAGCGTTTGCAAACCGCGTGTCTAATTAAGTAGTTTTCACGATAGACTTGTCAATAAGCTTCCTTCACATATCATATATAGCATAGTTTTAATTGTCAGTTGACTTTATCGACGTGATCTTAGTTTTCTTATTTTAAAAATGTACTTACCTGCAAGGGCTTACATATATACATATTTATTGGTGCTTAAGGTCACATACTTATGCACACTGGCTAATCGTGACCGTGACAGTTTTACGGGTGGAGGAAGCCAGAGTACCCGGAGAGAACCACCGAGCATCGACGAGCTGCTATCAACTCCTCAACATTCTAACCCTTTTCAAGCTCCGCTCAAGCAGGTTTACAGCGGTTGAAGACATATGCACCAATGACGTGCAGTACACCTTAGAACACTGTGTCATCGTGCTCCCGTGTAGGCATCATGGATAAAGTGCCTTGCCCAAGGGCACAAAGCGGGTCGCCCTTGTCGGGGGGTCGAACTCGGGACCTCTAGCATAGAGGTCCAACAGTCTACCACTGAGCCACCGCCCCAACCCCCACCCCCTCTAGGGTTTGAAAATGATAGTAGCTGTCATTGAGACTGAGAAGTGATACATACAGATTATTGCAACAGTCTGCTGATCTGTGTTGTAGTATTCCGTCGAGTTGATGAGGTGAGATTTGCCAGATCCAACGTTTGAAAGCCGTAAATCACGTTCGTTCAATAACATTAGGAAAGTAGACCTAGACGAACTCAGTTGTATTGCTACATAAATAACGATCGTTGACAAAGACCGGGGAGACGGTAAATCCTTTTTCAAACCTTTTAAACTTTTTTCGTTATTTGAGACTATTTTTGCCAAACAGCGCATTGATTCCAGCAAAGTGATTCTTCACCTTAAAGGAATTGTTGATTGTTTATCGACCCATTTAGGCTGCGTTTAATGAATTTGAGATCAAGTGGTAATTAGAATTCTTAACTCCCCCTAATTAATCAATTTACTTTTTTACAACTCAACCACCAGAAATCAAGTCGTCGTGGGGTCCCTTCCGGACCAAATGCAGTCACCTGAAACTTACATTTCTCTTTTGGGTTCCTACAATTGCAATCTAATTTGAAATAAGCAGGTATGGGCTGGTCAGACCTTTTACGCTTGTGGTGTGATCGAACATTCCCATGAATGATTCGTCTCGTTTATGGCCTTTAACTTCCTGCATGCTGCTGACGGATATTCCTGCCAAGTCAGAAAATCCCTTGTCATTAAAATAAATAACATTTGAGCACATTTTACCAAATGTTTTCTCCTGCAAATTGTATAGAGGTTTTGACCAACGATTTCTTGATTCAAATTTTCATGAATTTATCATTACATCTAGTCATACAGTACGTTAACTCACCCGCAGAGTGGAGTTTCCACCCGAGCAATAATTACAGATTTGTTGCAAAGCATAATAAGTACAAGCAAAGTTCCAGCCAATGGACCTCCGGGTAATACCCGGAGGTCCATTGGTTGAAACATTGCTTGTTTTCTTTGTCCACATGTAAGGAATTTGAAAGTGATACTTCGGGTGATAACTCCACTCCCAGGGTGATTTCGTTACAATCCACTCTCCACGTACTGTAGCTGCTTTGCAACGGCCATGACTAGATTTGTTGAAAAATGTTTTTAAAATACTTGGAAGGTTAAGAGTTAACGTCGAGACGAGTACACATTTTTGGCTCCATATGTAATCATGTTCCATGCCTGGTGGGGATATTTGTTAAATATAGCAGCGGAAAAAGAAATGCGTGAACATAGGTGGACATTTTTATTTTCAGATTTTTTGACCCACCCACACTTTCCTGCATATTTTTTCATAACATTTTTTCCATATAATATTTGTGAACTTTAACCTTTTTACTGCCACGCCCACTTTGTCCATATATGGAGGACCTCCATGTGCGCCTGCATGTGAGTGAGTTTAATAAAATTTATGCCATACTTCAAACTCTATCATCTGATTAATTGTTGGAAAGGGCTCTCTGAGCTCTCTGAGCCCTGTCCAACAATTAATCAGATGGTAGGTGTGATCTGCGCTTACCAGAACATACAGATAATTGTCATAAAATAGGTGACAATAGTCGTTTTTCGGCAGCGTGAGTGTTAAAGTAGGCAGTGAACTATTACAACCGTCGAAGAGGAGGGAGGATGATTGAACATATGTGAACATTTTTTTACCCACCCTTTTACCCACCCACCCTTTCGTGCATATTTATTCCATGACATCTGGGGAGACCCACCCCCTTCACATACATTTTCTATACAAAACTTTGGCACTCGAACACCAACTCAAAACGCGTAATGCAAACTGATTCAATGCATGTTTTTATATATCCAAACATATTTCCATTTACTCTATCAGATGCATTTTTTTCAAGCTCACCAGATTCACATCAGTGCACAAAGACACATTACTGTATAGGTTGAAGCCCATGTGTACCCAGGTATAATAGGTCCACATTTGATAACCAAATTATTAACGCACAGCAGCGATAAAATAGCTGTTCAGACATTTTAATACTTTATTGATGCAGCAAATTCTACGAAATTTGTTTTATCCTTATATTGGGGTGTCTGTGTGGATGAGCTTGCTAGTTTCTCCAGAGATTGGTGAATTCCTCAGGTCATCCAGTGGATCTGCTTGAATAATTCTACCTTCATCTTGGAAACTAACAACGTCGTGATATAGGCATCATATAGCCATAGTTGTTGAAAGCGATGCAAAACCCCAATCAAACCAGATCATTCAAACTAAATGTATAGCTTAATATTCTTACAAATCTTGTTTCTCTGTGTTTACCTTCCAAATGAAACTCAATTATTCTTTTTATCAAATTTAAATAAGCTTTTCCTAATTTTGATATTCTGATATGAAGTGGTGTGCACTTCGAACCAGAGCTGGGGTGTATTACTTTCAAAAATAATATATTATATTACTATTACTTTTGATTTTGTTTCTTATTATATTATGTTCCAATTACAAAGTAATAAATATTACTTTTTATCACTTTTATTATAACATTTGTAAATTACCCCAATTCCATGTAGAAATTTGTTCCCATAATGCAAATCACGACATGAATCAAGAGATCAAAAGCTTCTACACTGCAAAAAATATAGGTTCTCTTTAGAACCAAAACTGGTTCTAATCTTGTCCCTGAGATGGAACCAGCTCTGTTTAAACAGTATTTATTTCAAATCAAATAAATTTACCAAGATTAGCATTCAATTTTAAAAGAATATTACATGAACTGAAGTAGATTCAGCACTAAACTTGGAACTAATTCAATTCTGTCGCCAAACATTTTGAAACAAAGGAGATATGAACAGTTGGCATACCGAACCAGTTTTGGTTCTGTATAGAACCAAAACTGGTTCGATATGCCAACTGTTCATATCTCCTTTGCTTAATAATGATTTGAGACAACCTCGTGTAAGCTCTAAAATTACGGCTGAACCCCCCCCCCCCCCCCTCAATTTATGTTTAATTTTGTTAATATTCAATGTTAATCTTTATAAATTTATTTGATTTGAAATAAATACCGTTTAAACAGAACTGGTTCCATCTCAGGGACAAGATTAGAACCACTTTGGGTTCTAAAGAGAACCTATATTTTTTGCAGTGTGCTTAATATGTAGTCTTCAACTCTCAGAGTTTGAAAAAAGAATGTTAAACACAAGGTGTTGTTGATGGTAGAAAAGCAGGATGTACTGTAATGGCACAAGTGACACGGACTTGCTGGATGATGAGAAGCCACCCACAGAAGCAGCTGAGATCAAGAAGAAAAGAAAGAGAAAGAAGGGACCTTCGCCAGACGACGCGATGCACCCAACTGACGGAGTTCGTGGAAAAGAAGATGAGTTAAAAGGAAGCGAAGGAGGCTAACAAGGGCGAGGAAAACTCGATGCCTGCTACCCCTGACCGTTCCAAGTCCAGCTCAGCGCCTTCCACTCCGGTGGATGGTCTGGAGGACGCTTGTTCGCCAGGTTCCAGCCCATCACACTCTTCTTCGGACGAGGAGATGGAGGAGGAAGGACTGTTTGTGGAGCAGGAGGTTGAGTCGGACATCGCACCTGTCGCCGAACCCGCCCTTGCTTCTCCAGCTTCTTCCAACCAGATCTCCAATTGGGAGGTGAGCACCGCGGAATCCGTGGAAGCTCTCCTGGGAATGAAGTTCAGGGACGACGGACATCGAGATTTCCTGATGGGACACTTACCATACATGAGCACCATGGACATCTACAAGAACAACCTCGAACAACTAAAATTAAATACACGATTACTCAGCAACTGCTATCTACAAACAAATCCACCAAAGGTAGCCACTACACCACCATCAGCTGCAAGGACTAGGCCATTCATTCCAAGCCAGTCCCCTAGTCCTCCAACACCAACTACACCTCCGACAATGATGTCTCCATTACGGCCACCTCCTCCCAAGAAGAATCGCCGGAGACATAGACGCCGCTGAACACCTCAACTTCTTCCTCCTTTGCCGTGCCTGGACATGAACGAAAGAATTTAAATACAGTTATTGCTGAGGGTCGAAAGGGGTTTGCCCCATACCGTCCCTGCGCGCCTTCGTCGCGCGAAACCATTAAATCTTCTTCTTTAGTCTTACTGGCATCATTTGTTGGATATGATGATGAGAGGATTCCAATAAATGATATCATTGGTTGAGACAGTCGCTACGTAGATAGGTGGATGTTTGTTTACATAACAAGTTGCATTTGATCAAAAGAAAATAAATTCTTTTTTCTGTATATAAATTCAAAGTACTATTTGTAAGCTTGGACTGAAACCACTCACATAATTCTGTGTATATACAACGGCTGTCACGATTAATCAATTAATCGATTGTCGATCGGTCAAGCAGAAATCGATTAGTATTTTTCGTGGTCGAAGAATCAGTAATTTTTTACCCCGTTTTAGACATTGAAAAAAATTTGAAGAAAAAACTATTGTTTTTAAAAGTAAAAGGCCAAGAACGTGGAAGTTAAACCCCAAGAAGTCTTTAGAAGAATTTGTCTGTTCGGTACATTCAAAGAGCCCAATTGGAAAATTCGGACGAGTTTCATAAATATTATATGAGAAAAACACTCATTTCATATTCTATTTATCATATGACACACACACACACAAATTAGCCACTCAGTATGACTTTTTAACCCTTCATGTAACTTGAGTTGCAGACGGCACTTGGAAACAATATCCTCCTATAACTAAAATTTTTCATTTTTACTTCCAAAACATAGGTTATGACCCCTCATTGGAACGAGCTCGTCGAGCTTGTTCCAATAAGGAGTCATAAACTATGTTTTGGAAGCAAAAAGTGAAAATATAAAAGAAAATGAATGGCTTTTTTCTTGTAGGTAAAAGATTAATACAATATAACCCACCCTAAATAGGACAGATAACGTAAATTCTCCCTACTGAAATTATGCAAATGTCACCCAGTTATATTTTTTTTAGCCAATCAAATTGTCTAGTTTTGAAATTGACCAATGAAAGCTCTCAACTCTAATTATGCAAATTCTGAAAATGTGACCCAGTTGTATTTTGTTCAGCCAATCAGATTGTCCAGTTTTGAGACTGACCAATGAAATTGACGGAAGGCTTTATTTATCACTGATTAATATGAATACAAAATATCAAATGTTTTAAAGTGAACAAAACGGACGAGTCATATGATAAATTAAAATATAAGACAGTATAAGATGAAGCCAACATGGAATCAAACAGGCAGCCGTGAGTCGAACGACGTTCAGATATTTATTTATTTATTTATTGGTGTTTAAGGTCACATACTTATGCACAATGGCTAATCGTGACCGTGACAGTTTTACGGGTGGAGGAAGCCGGAGTCCCCGGAGAGAACCACCGAGCAACAACGAGCAGCTGTCAGCTCTCCAACATCGTAACTCTGAACTCTGCACCGCAGCACAGGCAGGGTTAGATTGGTTGAAGACATGCGCACCAACGACGTGCAGTACGCCTCAGTACACAGCGTCATCGTGCCCCCATGTAGGCAATCGGGGTGAAGTGTCTTGCCCACTTCAAAAAACGTGCAAAAGGACAATGAGTTGACGCAGCATACACACCCTGAAGGGGCCATAACAAGACGAGCTAGAACTGGTCTGGATGTATCAGGAGATAACATACCCGACAAGAGAACGGATAAGAAATTTTCCAATATTTCTCTCTAAATGAGCTTTTATTGTCAACTGGTGACATTTTGTTACTGTTTGGGGCACAGAAGATGCCATAATGGTGAAAAAGGAACCAAATTCATTAACTGTTTACATATATATTTTTTTTTTCTACTTGAGCACCCACCCACTCACACCTATGTTCAAGCAATTTTTTTCCGCCCCCCCCCCCCCAATATAGTGCAAAAATTGTGTGTTTTTCTCAGTGTAGATGGTCGACAGGCCTGAACAATGCTTTGTGTATTTTATTCTCTCTAAGCCACTCAGATATAGTAATGCTTCCTGATTAATGCTTCGACTGAATTTTAAACTAAGGAGATGGCAACCACTCTAGTAATTTAACCCTTTACCCGGCATACGGCCAAACCGGCCATAACTATTCTCAAAAATCGCCAATTAAATTTCATTATATTTTTCATTTTTTGTCTCAAGCACATAGGTTATGACCTATCTGTGGAAGAAGCTTGTCGACATCGTTCCAATGAGGGGTCATAACCTATGTTTTTGAGACAAAAAATGAAACAAATTAGTTTTTCAAGAATTATGTTTACAAGAGTCGTCTGCTTTTCATGTTAGGTAAAGGGTTTATTACATTAATAATTGCAAAATTCATATTGTCCTTCAACCAAATACAGGTATCCGTAGGACCTAATTAACGGGAGTTCGATATAAATTATCACAAAGTAAGCAATTATAAGCAGCAGTACATCAATTAAAATCTACGTTGGTCCCAGAGTGTTTTGAACAATCCATTGAGGAAATCAACAGACTGCCTCAGCAGCACAGAAAATTTCTTATTAGCTCATACAACAAACTTTTAGATTTTCATCCATGCGGGCAGATTCCTGTAATGTATCTTCTTTAATTGGTGGTTGTTCAAATGGATGGATTTCAAAATCATTTAAGGAATGATCGTTTCTTTTTGTCTATTTCTTGAGTTATGAACCCCAAAAAACAAAGTCCAAACTGTGTAAATAGGTAGCCCATTTATACAGTTTGGACTTTGTTTTTTGGGGTGCATAACTCAAGAAATAGACACAAAGAAACGATCATTCCTTATAATTAAACGTTCGCGACCCAAATAAATAAATAGTGTTAGTCGTCCTCTACTTCAGCGAACAAACACTTAAAAACTAAAACTGGTAGACATATTATTTTTCTGGCATAAAAGAGGGCGCATATTATTGAAATGCAGGTAGCAATTGACTCACTTTCCAAGTCAAATGCACTTATGTCATTAATTTTTTTATTGACCAATGAATTACGTAATACAAAGAAAACGTTATAAGCCACGTCTCCCTCAAATTTCATTCAACTGTTCACTTCACGTAAAAGTTACGTTCCGTGGTAGGTGGAAGTAGGCCATCAGTATTACATTGTATTTTGGTTTTGACCGTTTCCCGAGAACTGAAAAACACAGTTGGTAAAAGTGGAGTTAGATATAAAGCCAGATGACATGAAATTAGTTGAATTCAATGTCAAAATTGCCGTATTCGTCGTGACCAGCCATTGTTTACAATCGATTTGGGTAAAACGATGAACGCAGACGATCACCCAGTGTGCGTAAAAATTGAAATGTCAAATAAATACAGTTGTGAAGAAAAAGAAAAATTGACCCACCACGGTCATTTAAATATTTTATATATAATTTCATGGTGATAAATTAGTAATATAAATTTATTTTTCTTTTTCACATTTAGAACGTGCCAGTGTTCTAACTTCTACTGATTTGACACCATGTTGCAACTCCGAAGACTGGTATTTTAGGGGCGTGGCTGGGGGCGGACCTAATTGTGTTTTTTTTTCGGTTCATTGAGTTATGAAAAGAAAAAACAGAATCGTGTGAGCCAATCGTTTTATTTGAAAACGCATGAACCGAAAAAAAGTTTAATTATTCAAAGAATGGCCGGGAAGGTTAAAATGTTAGGCTATGGGCCATGGAGGGGGGTGGGGGTGTCAGCATTATGTTTTATACCCTGTTTATGTCAAGGAGCACACATTCAGAATGGATTTTGAGTTAGTTTGAGCCGCATATTGTTTCCAACATCGTTTTCAAGTGATAAGGTAAATGACACCGAGTGAATTACAGTGTAGGGAGCTGCGGATATGAAACTGATTTTTTGTTTGATCAGAGGAAAATTCTTGATCAGTCATAAACTTATGTAGTCTACAACGATACTTTTTGCAATTCAGTACCGCGCCACTGGAGTATTGCTACGGTGTGTTGTGTTCCATTTTCAGTGGTTTCAAAGCATTCATTTCTCCTATTTGTTCGGAGGCTGAGATGTCAGTCTACGCACAAAAAGCGCTCGTCGAGCTGGGTCCTGTGACAGGTCACATGATATGATTTTGTTGATTTTTTTTTTAAATGTTAAAAAACGTTAATTAAAATAAGCAATTTCGATATCGTGCGCGATGGGTAAAGGGATAACGCATGCTTGATGGAACAACTGAAAATGAGTTTCTGACGTTGCTCCGTCGACATTTTAACCCTTTATCTAACATGAAAAGCAGACGACACTTGCAAAAAAAATTCTTAAATAACTAATTTTTTTCATTTTTTGTCGCGAAAACACGAGCTCGTTCCAATGAGGGGTCATAACCTATGTTTTTAAGACAAAAAATGAAAAAATAATGAAAATTAATTGGTGATTTTTAAAAATAGCGCTGGCCGTTTGACCGTTACAATGGGTAAAGGGTTAAAACGTTAGCTTGGCGCGGTATTATATTTTACAATTTATACAATGCCCAGCGGCCTTGACAGTCCACCAAGTTAGTGTGACAGACTGAAGAACCAAATATATGTGTGTTTGGTTCCATGTAACCAAATTTGGTTTCCCTACCGGGACAAGCCAGTTTTGATTCGTACAGGAACCCAAAACTTCTGTGTATGCAAAGGAGTTTCATCTGGGTATCTGGTCCACGTTTTCTCTATAAAAAAGATACGAGATTGGTTTATCTGAGCTCGTTTTAATGAGGGGTCATAATCTATTTTTCCTAGGCCACACGTTTTAGTATATTTAAAAAAGCTTAGGCCCTACTTGTTCAAACAGTCATGCCTAAAAGTTGCCAACGCCCTGATAATGACCCATATGGATTATGGCAATAGCCTTTTGATGGACCTGCCGCAAAGCAGAATAAAGCCTTTCCAGAGAATTCAGAACCTCACTGCCAAAATCATAATGGATAGGTCAAAATTCTCCAGCTCTACAGATGCCTTGTTGCAAGAGTGCCATTTTCTCCCAGTCGCAGTTAGATGTCAACTTAAAGTCCTTGTACTAGTCTTCAAGTGTCATAATAGCATGGAACCTGAATATTTGGCGAATTTGATTATCTTCTCCACCAATCTTATGCCACTAGATCTAGCACTACGCTCAAACTGGCACAACCCTTTAATAGGAAAATTACTATTGTTGACAGATCTTTTAGCTCTGTAGGTCCAAATCCTTGCCAGGTTACATAAAAATAAGCCCAGACCTGAAAACATTCGAAAAACTATTAAAACAAAATCTATTTAAGAAAGTTTTCAAATTTCACCACACTTCTGTTAACTGAATACTTCTTTTATCATCCTTTAAACATGTTATGTGTAGTGTTTAAATATGTTAAATGTGTATTATATGTTTCTGTGAAGCGCCATAGAATGTGGCCCTGTCCCTAATTATTCGGGGCAGTGGTACGATTTGAGCGCTATACTAAATGTTTTATGTAATGTAATGTAATGTCTGTACACTGTAAAAAAAATTACCGTAATTTTTTACGGTCATATGAGCGGTGGCTAGTTTCCAGGCATATGACCGTAAGCGTATAAAAAAAATTCACTGTCATTTGCCGTATACTCCCGTAATTTTTTTCACAGTTTGCCGTTATTTGTACGATCATATGCCTGGAAACTAGCTGCTGGACATATGACCGTAAAACATTTTAACCATCATTTGCCTTATTTTTCCGTCAAGATTAGCATCAGAATAATTACGGTCAATATGACCGGTGGCAGTGTTCCAGCCATATGGCTGGAACATTGCCACCGGTCATTTTGACCGTAATTTAATTCCAGCCATCATTAACCGCATTTTACCTTGAACCAATAAAAGCATATGGGTTTGTCGGCCTTAGCGGAGATCCGTGGCCACAAGCCATTTTTTATTAGGGTTTAACGACACATTAACAACCAGGGTCATATCATGTCGGTGACAGTTTTACGGGTGGAGGAAGCCGGAGTACCCGGAGAGAACCACAGAGCAACGACGAGCCTCTGCCAGCTCTCCAACATCGTAACTCTGAACTCTGCACCGCGGCACAGGCAGGGTTAGATTGGTTGAAGACATCCGCGTTGTGTTCTTGGGCAAGGCACTTAACCCCGATTGCCTACACAGCGTCATCGTGCCCCCATGTAGGCAATCGGGGTTAAGTGCCTTGCCCAAGGACACAACGCAGGAACGCTAATCAGTCGCTGAAATGGTCACCCATCCAACTACTAACCGCGCTCGAAGTTGCTTAACTTCGGTGATCTGACGAGAACCGGTTACCGCGACGCCACTGCACCCCCGGTCACAAGCCATAAGATCCATCGAGTATCGGTGACGCAGTACAAACAGTCTGCTATTCTGCATGATTACCGAAACAATTATTCGCATAAAAAATTGATGTTGTTTGATTTTCATGCCTAAGACTGCAACGAACATGATTCACTTGGCCGCAAACTTACAAATTGATAGTAATACGTCGCTGTTCGTCTTCAAAAGCATCGGGCATCCTTCTTGGAAATGGTGACTTCCAGAGTGGCGTACGGCAAGGCCGATCTCGTACTTCACCATTTTTACCGTCGTGCGACGTAAATGGATAGCGTGATTTGAAAAATACGTTCTTTGGATCAACTTCGCGGGTTTTTCTACGGCAACACCGTTAAAATTAATTAACGACCTCGAGACCGTTTGTATTTGACAGTCATCTGACATTAGTTAACCGTACAATTGCGGTAATGTTTTACAGTGTTCTGATTAGGTGAACAGTTAGTGAAATTAATTATTTCAGAAACAGGGCAACTCTCTCTCTCTCAATATTACGACGTCACGTTGACGCCTTGTGTTTATTTGGGGCGTTACGGACGATATTTCCGTAATGGGTAGTTTGATCGTAATTATGTTATAATATGTGATTACGTACTTTTGTGAAGACAAAATACACAAAACGACACGCGCTGTGAATGGGTTAATTGATATGGCACAAGTGTGCGGAAGGATAAAACGAGAGGCAACAGTTGTGTGAAGAGAAATATAACATAAGCAACGTACGAAAAATTAAAACAAATTCAGTGTGTGTTTATTGATGGGGTGTTGTATTGAATCATTTCCTACCTGAACCCTCTACTGAGAAGAGTGTTAAACAACCGCACCAGAGGGTTTCATAACTGTGACATCGTCCATCCATGCAATCTTTTCCTTTCACTTCAAGAACTGGTAGAATAATTTGGATTAGGGCTGTCACGACTAATCGAATAATCGATTGTCGATCGTTCACGCCGAAATCGATTAGTATTTTTCGTTGTCGAAGAATCGGTAAATTTTACCCCGTTTTAGACGTTTAATAATTAAAAAAAAAATTGGATAAAAAACTATTGTTTCTGAAGGTAAAAGGTCACGAACGTCGACGTTAAACCTCAAGAAGCCATTAGAATCATTTGTCTTTTAGGTACGTTCAAAGCTTTGATGTTCTGAACTTTTGAACCGTCAGTGTAATAATCAAGACCGGTCGGCAGTTGCGAAGTTCGCAACTGCCGACCGGTCTTGATTATTACACTGACGGTTCAAAAGTTCAGAACATCAAAGCTTTGAATGTTTCTAAAAGATGATCGTCTTCGTTGTTTACTTGAGGTAGGTAAACTGACTTCAACTTCATTTTTAACGACTTCAAAGAAAGGGAGAGGGAGGGGACTCTAGGTACGATTAATCGATTACTATCGATTATTTGCGACGATTAATCGATTCCCAATTAAAAAATCGTGACAGCCCTAATTTGGATTGTGAAAAACTCATAAGATGCCAGACAACACAATCTATTTAGGAACGAAGAGCCATACGGCCGAAAAATACTTTATTTCGTGCAGTACGTTCCTTGGACGTACCACACCAAAAAAACACATTTTACGTCTTTATGGTACTTAGTGGCACCCGGAAAGCTATCATCGAAAACACAAAGGTTACTTTATGTCCCGATACCAACCGCAATACCTTGCAGTGATTTGTCAATGCCTCGTTGATTTTATTTTATGCCACCGGGCACGCGCATATGTCTACTGTCAGCGATTCTTATGTCCACTGTCAAGGAAAGCGTCTCGTTGCCATGAGCAACGGTTCATCGCAATATCTTTTTTTCACTTGAAATCAACTGAGACAAATACATTTAACTGAAGTAAAATACACACAAAAGTACCGTTATTACGTACAAAAAGATTAGTCATGTAAGCATGGGTAATTATTTATGAAACCGATTAGATTATAAGGTCTCTTTTCATTAATTTACTGTAACATAAACTGAAACGAATCGAGAGCATCTCGCCCTGTTGTGATTGCGTACGTGAACATTGAATAAAGGGAAATCACGTCTGTCTGTTATGATAAAAAATAACACCTTACCGAAACAACGTCTGCTTTCTAATATTCGCTGTACAACAATTCAATTTTACTTGTGTAAGAACGGGACATATACGTTATTCTGTTTGTTGACAGGGGACATGGTCTCACGTTCTCTGCGTGAAATTTATATTCAACCGAGGCTGACGCCTCGGTTAAATATAAATTTCATGCAGGGAACGTGAGACCATGTCCCCTGTCAACAAACAGAATACCTTATAATGTCACCTATATACGATCGGTCATAACTGGACAAATATTGTTATGATCAAAGGCGTGACATGGTCACTAAACAACTAAATTTCCCCAAAGTGTGCTCACGATTGGCGTAAAAAGATATAATAAATTAACAGGGCCTTGAATAGAAACGTCCTTTGAAATTACACTCATGAAAGATAGCTATGCTCATTTAGTCGGCGATGACATCTGGTATTGTTGACTTCTTTCCATACGGGTACAGATATGTATTAGATTGTTTGAAGATGTTGTACGTTATTCTCCCCGAAAACAATATGAGTGTCATGGGAGAGATAAGTAAAAACTGCTACGACCCTAATTCCAGAAATGATGAAAAAGTTGAGATGGTGAAAATCTCCTGAAGCGACAGACAAGAAATCAAATCTAAGAAAGAAGAAGCCAGCAAAAATGTGAAAGTAACTGTTAAGTCGAAAATTACACACGGTGGTTTCATCCAGTTGAACGAAAATGTTCACCTCGCAGACTTTAACCCATACAAACGATCTATCGTTTAACGAATGTTTTTCTCCAGTTTAACTCCCAGGTTTAAATGAACACGTTCAAAATGTGTTTGGCCACCGTTTTCTTGGACGTAGCAATCTCGTCAAGTGAACGGCGTCTCAACAAGTTCGTCAAGGAATTACCAAGTCGTGTCTGGATTGTCATCTATTAACCCTTTACCCAACGCAGACGATATCAATATTTATTATTTTAAATATAATTTTTTTACATTTTTTAAAATATTTCAACAAAACCATATCATGTGACCCCTCATTGGAACGAGCTCAATGAGCTCGTTCCAATGAGGGGTCACATGATATGGTTTTGTTGAAATATTTTGAAAAAATTAATTTTTTCAACTGCTCAATTTGCATATTACGCGGGCGGATGCGGGCGATTCGTTAGGTAAAGGGTTAAACTAATAAAATATTATTTGGGAAGCGCTTTGGACTAGGCTCATGTCATGGGCCATGTCATGGAAAATGCCTGGACAGTGTTAAGTGTGTGTGGTATTGTCTCAGCCGTATTTATTATTTATTTATTGGGGCTTAACCACACTATCGACAGCCAGGGTCACCTTGTATCGGAAATACCCCCTTTCAGTAGGCTTAGTCTGATGAGACACCTCCGCCACATTTTTTGTTTATTTTTGTTAATGAATTCTTAATATAGAAATTGAAAAGTACTTAACAAAATGGCGAAGTCGGTTACACCGACGAGGTAATGATGGAGGAATGGATTCATCCAAGTTGTGATGCGCAAGAGGGTGACAATACGATACATTAACACCCGTTTCATGCTTTAACGTATTCTGTCAAGCAGAAGCAGCGGGAGCTCGATAAAAATGGAGGGGCACAATTTTTAAGGCTACCATAGTTCGGCCCAGTGGGAGAAAGTTATAATCGAATATCAGTAAATGTACAGTGACATACTATAGCCTCTCGTTCTGATGAATATGCCGCTGTGTGATCACTGTCCTGTCCGTTTCTTCTTCTTCAACCATCTTCCAACCCGAAGGCCAGCCTTCGGGCTGGAAGATAGTTGAAGTAGAAAAAACGGCCAACCTTCGGGTTGGAAGATAGTTGAAGTAGAAGAAACGGACCGAGGAGACCGAAAGTGGGATTCTTTGACTAAATATTGTTTGGATTTACAGGAATGCCTGTATATCGACACGTTTGCATGCGCCCAGTTTAACTCATTCTGACTGTGTAACTGCGAAACATATCTGTGGAGAAAAGTGGAGGGGCACGTGCCCCCTGGTTCCGCCGCCTCTGTTTCAAGGGGTTATGCTTGACGGATATTTGTGGGTACTAGGGGGATTTCATCTGCATCTCGTTTAGATGAGCATACCACGGTGTAATCACTGTCCTGACCATTTCTTCTACTTCAATCAGCTTTCAACCCAAAGTCTAGCCTTCGGGTTGGAAGATGGGTGAAGTAGAAGGAACGGTCCGAAGCGACCGAAGGTGATTCTTTTGCCAAATGTTACTTAGATTTTCAAATAATATATTAAAGGAATGCCTGTATATTGACTTGTTTGCTTGCGTCCATTTTAAATCATTGTGTAACCGTGCAACATGTCTGTAGAAAAAAATGGCGGGGCACGTGTCCCCTGTGACCCAGTGGTTCCGCCGCCTGTGCTGTCAAGGATGAGATTGTAAAGAACGTAATCACGGGACGTGTCAATTTGTAATTGTCAGAGTCTCGACGGTTTCATTATTTTTCCTACTCCTAGATATATTTTTGAAAGCACTATACATTTATTCTATATTTATACCATGATTACCCATTCTACTATATATAGAAAGCCTATGACATAAATTTTAGCTTTACACACCAACCATGGCGAACACGTCAGCAATGGGATTTCAATAGGTAAAATTTACTCCTAATCTGGAACAACATCCAAATTGACCTCGCCTTGAATGCAACCTTGTCTAAATGTCGTCGCCCCGTGAAGGGTGAAATGAAACCGGTAATTATTTATTAACAAACATACATTGTCTCAAGTTAATAAGGCACCCATAACTCGAAATAATATGTTATTATGTTGTGAACAAGAAAAGAATTGCGCGTTTCGTTTTCCATTTCGTTTCGGCGACAAAACTGCCGCCAACCGGTGCTGATAAACAAAAACAGATTCGCACGTTTATTTATTTATTTATTTATTTATTTATTTATTTATTTATTTATTTATTTATTTATTTATTTATTTATTTATTTATTTATTTAGGTTTAACGAAGCTTTCGATATCCATGGTTACCTCATGTCGAATAGTTTTTCGGATGGAGGAAGCCGGAGAGAACCATCGAGCAACGGCAAGCAACCTCTCCAACGTACTAACTCCGCAAAGCAGCGTTAACATTGGTTAAAGACAAGTGTACTATCGGCATGTTGTACGCCTTAGTACACAGCGCCACCGTGCCCCAACTAGAGCTGTAGGTTTTTAAATTTCTTGTTCGGTTTCGGTTTATCAGGTGGAGTAAAACCTCGGTTCGGTTCGGTTTTCGGTTTGTTCATGAGGCCAAATAAAATTCAATAAAACTCATTCTTATGTCCGGAGTCATAGCTGAATGGCAGTGAAATTGAGTGAAACTCAATGAATGCCCGAAATAAGCTATAATACATGAAGAATCAGGAAGGCCAATATAATAATTACCTAAATATACAGAACTTTTATTGTGCTTGGCCATTTTTCGAAGTCTGACACCTACACGCAACTTGAGGAAAGCTGCAAACACAACTAAACTGAAATGTCGGAAATTCACAGAATGTAGCCTTCCCAGAGTAGTGAGAGTACCCAGACACTGCCATTGGCTCGTCGAGCTCGTTTCAATAAATGGTCATAACCTATGTTTTTGAGACAACAAATGAAAAAAATTAATTATTCAAGAATTATTTTTGCAAGTGTCGTCTGCTTTTCATGTTAGGTAAAGGGTAAACTTAACTATAATGGTAAATATAATTTTTTGTCTTTGCAGCAGAATGGCGAGTACCTTGACGACGTTGATGGATACGAAAGGGGTGGAAATGGTTGAAAATAGTACGTTGCCAATAAATATGTCCTCTGTGACTACATTTCCACGTTCCTGTCCTAACACAACGATCAACAACACCACAGACTTCAACAACACCATTGTCTGTTTTGCAAACCATACAACTACTGAAGCTGTTTATTATGGGAAAATTGGTTTTGGAGCCTTAGAGAATTATTCTGAGTTGTGGGCTGCATATTACATAAACTTATACTACCTGAAAATACTTGCGGGGCTGGGTATTCCAGGAAACCTTCTGTCATTGACAGTTATCTGTCTTATGCGGCCTCTTACCTCATTAAGTATTTATATCGCCGTCCTTGCAATTGTCGACTCATTTACGCTGGCATTGAAATTACTTTATGTGGAACTCACGCGGGTGACCTACGACACGGGTTTGTGGGGTTGTAAAAGTTTTAGATTTCTGCTGTCGTTTTTACCAATGAGCTCGTTTTGGATTTTAGTTGCTGTGACGTTCGAACGTTGTTTTGCAATATTTTTCCCACTGAAAGTCAACCAATATTGCACGAAGAAGACGACCGTATTCATTTTGTCTGTGTTGTTTGTTTTTATGGCCAGTTTCAATGCTTTCATGCTCAAATTTACAATCAAAGGACCGGTAGTAAAAAACACCGAGTATTGCACATGGCGAAACGATATTCTAAGTTTTTTAAATAATGTTTGGGTGTGGGTAGATGGGGCTTTCAGTGCCATAATCCCAAGTGTCTTACTATTTTTCGGCAACATTGCAATCATATGGAAAATACGGCAATTCGGTAAACTTCGTCAGGGGATGGCAGGAAGTGCGACGGGTTTGTTAAAACAGAACCAGATGACTGTAATGTTAGTGACAGTTTCGGTGATTTTCGTGGTACTTACGACACCATATACAATATTTCTTCTCTTTTCTCACAAGCTGGACTTCATCACTCCAACACGACGCACGGCGTGGAATTATCTCATTCAGCAACTGACCTTTGTTTTATATGAAGCAAACCATGCAATCAACTTTTATCTTTACTTTTTCTCTGGCAGTAAATTCCGACATAAGACTCTGGAGGTACTGTTGTGCAGGAAGCCCAAAAGATCGACGACTTACATAGCAAGCACATCAGTGCCTTCAAACTCCAATATTCACCTTTCTTCTGTTTAGTTCATTAAGCTTTCTGTCGTGATCTGTTTAGGAATTTGTACACCCTTTTATCTTTTCATTTATGTTTCTTTCGAAAGAATTCTGCATTGAGGCACATTTTCGGATAGGTTTCTAGTAGGGCTGTCACGATTTGTTAATTTAGGAATCGATTAATCGTCGCAAATAATCGATTATAATCGATTAATCGTACATAGATGACCCCGTCCCAACATTTCCCTCTCTTTAAGTTGTTAAAAATGAAGTTCAAGTCAGTTAACCTTCCTCAAGTAAACGAAGACGATCCTCTTTTAGGTACATTCAAAGGTTTGATGTTCTGAACTTCTGAACCGTCAGTGTAAAGATCAAGACCGGTCGTCAGTTGCGAACTTCGCAAGTTCGCAACTGCCGACCGGGCTTGATTATTACACTGACGGTTCAAAAGTTCAGAACATCAAAGCTTTGAATGTTTCTAAAAGGGCAAATGCTCCTAACGGCTTCTTGAGATTTAACGTCGACGTTCTTGACCCTTTACCATAAGAAACAATAGTTTTTTCATTTTTTTTAATTATTAAACGTCTAAAACGGGGTAAAATTTACCGATTCTTCGACAACGAAAAATACTAATCGATTTCGGCGTGATCGATCAGCAATCGATTAATCGAATAATCGTGACAGCCCTAGTTTCTAGCTCTTTCCAAGATAGTGTTAATTAATAACAAATCATTTAGCCGATTACCAAAGACGACTACCAGACCACACTCACTCGCAAAACAATTCTTGAATAACTAAATGTTTTTATGTTCTGCCTTCAAATCGCACCTCATGGACCCTCAATGGAACGATGCCAACGAACTCGTGTCAACAAAGAGAACATAATTTTTTGTTTTGAGTGCACAAACTGTAGAAACAACTAAGTATGAATAGTGATTGATACCATGGTCGCCTTTGTTGCTACCTGTGAAAAGCCTGTATGTTAAATTTCAGTTTTTAACCCCACTACCGGTGTAAAGTAAAGCTTCTACAGCGGTTAAACAAAATTTACACCCATAGTCGGAATTTCACCCAACTTGACCTTTGGCAAGACGCGATTTGCCGGCTTCGATACATTCACACTTAGCGATGTTTCATCCAACATACGACGTTTTGCGGTACTATCTACTACGTGCAATGACTTATTAAGTTTAAAATACCTACAATTAAAAATTTATAAAATTTAAGAATAGTTAATAATAATTGACTGAAAAAGCAAGGTAAATTCAATCACCTTTGACCATGTGTCTAGCTGTCAACCAAGCATTCACGTGCAGCCGGTAGTTCTGCCCACTGGCGCAGATGTACACAAAACAAACCGGTGTGTTCGCGAAAGAATGTGTTGTTTTTTGTCCATTTTAAGTGACAAATTCGATTATTTATTACGAGCATGATATAAATTTAACAAATAGGTACTAGGGTCCGTAATCAGATTTAAACCACTCGTAGAATAAGGGTTTTAACCACTTGGCAAGCCGAGTGGTTAAAACCCTTATCCTACTCGTGGTTTAAATTTGATTACCGGCCCTTGTACCTATTTATTCTATATGTTTGCTAGTGGTACTGGTCGGATATGGCCGTTACAAACAAGGTTAGATTCGGTTGGAGGCAAGTGTCTCATCGTCGAGCAATACTCAATAGGCTTCAGTGAATAGTTGACTGATGAATAAATGAATGAGGAAATAATATTAATATATATTCTATTTTTTCACTAAAATAACTAATTGCTGGATTATTTCAATAATTTTAATATAATTTAAAATATTATTCATTAAATTTATATTTAATTGATCAATTGGTTGGGTAAATCATTTAAGACGGACGGACGGACTTGAAAAATTACGGAAAAATTGTTTATTTTATTTCGTTCGGATAATGGTTAAAACCTCGTTTTTGGAAATATTTCGGGGTATAGACATGGTTACATCCCCCAACCTTAATGCTGAAGAGAAACTAACCATAACCCGACCCTGAACTGACCCTAACCTTTAATATAAACCCCGAAAATTCGCAATTTGCCTCATAAGTCTCATATCTCAGTAACTGAGCTCATAATATATCAAATAAGCTCATAATATTTCGGTAAGCTCATAATGCCTGTCCAGACACAAAAAACTCGTTAACTCCCGTATTATAGCGCGAACGGATGGACGGACGGATCGATCGATTGATTGATTAATTGATTCTCCCGCAGTACTGTCGAAAAATAGAGACAACCACATTAACAATGGAAGTAGTTGCACACATCGGGTTGGGAAATGGTTGAGGTTAGGGTTGCACGATATTCAAAACTGAATACCGGTATCGGTATTCAAAAAAATACCGCGGTATACCGGTATATCGAAAACTGTTCAGATATATAAATACAAGTACCACAATCGAGACTCGAGGCATCACAGTCGGAACGAATTAGCATGCTTTGATGATGCGGTTCGAGAAATCTTTACCCAACGCAGATGATATCAATTTTTTTTATTTTCAAAATTAGTTTATCAGATTTTCTCAAAAAAGTTCAACAGAACTATATCTTGTGACCCCTCATTGGAACGAGCTCAACGAGCTCGTTCCAATTAGGGGTCACATGATATAGTTTTGTTGAAATTTATTTTTTCAACTGCTGAATTTGTATATCACGAGGGCACAAGCAGACGATTCCTTGGATAAAGGGATAATATTATTCATTCGGGGCTACAGTTAAAAAACTCAAGACATCTTGACAATTAAATTGTGGGAAAATAAATAATGTTGATAAACCGATATTTTTGTAATTACACCGGTATTCAGACGATATTGGTTTGGATATCGGTATATATCGACTTATCGATATACCGTGCAGCCCTAGTTAAGGTGGAAGAAAGTTACCAATTTTAGGCCATTTGCAACTTTGCAACTTTGTTAATATTTGCACTCCATCTAGAATCTATTACATAAACTCAAGAAAAGTAGTACATTTGCATAATCTAAGTTTTTTTTAACCATTCACCCCCCCCCCCCCCCCCCCCCCGAGGTATTTATTTATTTTGTTCGTGTGTCTTTGCCTCATTACAATTCATGAGAGAGTACCTGTAGCCACTCTCTCATGAATTGTAATAAGGCAAAACCTAACAGACAAAACTATTTAACTTCAAAGGTAATATGAAGCTCATCCACCAAAGATGACGCATTCAAGTTGAAGCACCTGCATTTCAGAATCAAGCCCAGAAAATGGGCTTCCAGCACTTTACCAGTTAAATGGCTTTATGGATTTTAGTCATGATTTTTTTATAAGGGTGTCATTTGTCAGAAAAGGTGGACGAGGGGGCGAGTTCTCCCCAACCCCGGTTACACTGCTTGGATTAGGACTGTATGGACTGGAGACCGGCCGGAGACTGAAATAAACTTATGGCTTTATAAGTCTCACCCTATGAAATATCTTATAGTGAACGTTTCTTGAATGCGAATTATCAGGCGCATGCGTGTGGACGAGGAATTGAAATATCTATTTCCGACGCCAACCATCCCAATTAATGCCAGGTATTTATTAATTGGCATGCAGCTCATTACTACAATTCAAACCGGATGTATCGTCTACCTTTACGAAGTGTGATCTCGTTATTTGAGACGCTATCAAAATACATGTTGTAGTTTGCTTGCTGGAATTTAACGACACATTCAACAAACAGGTTGTTTAAAACAAAATAATGCATACGCCAAAATACATACGTGACAGAATTAAACGGAACATTTTGGATTGTCAAGATCGAAGCCTAGATCTCCAAAGTTTCCCACGAGATTTGGGCCGAGAGTTAAAATTTCCCGACATTGTTCTCTTGTCGGTGAGTATTGGTGCAAACTTGAAATCCAACTCAATACACAGAACGACACGCGTATGTATGAATGGGTTAATCGATATGGCACGAGTGTCAGCGCGGAAGAATAGAACGAGAGGCACATGTGCCATATCGATTAACCTATTCACACACGCGTGTTGTTCTGTGTTTATTACACGCCTTCGCGTCTGAAAACAACTATGAGAAGACAGTCAGCAATTCTTTTGAAAACTATCAACAAAAAGAGCACCTTTTATTGCCAACCAAATTTTCGAGGAGAACCCGCGTTGCTATTTCGTCCCCTGAGTTCCAATGTTTTCTATGTGCCTACTGGCACATAGAACACATTGGAACTCAGGAACGGTTTTTAGCCATATTCAAATTATAATTGCAAATTTGTAGAAAATTCCAGTAAAATTTCACGTCTATTTAAAAATAGTCTGTCAATGATTTCTGTTGCGCCCATATGTGCGGAAAACATATTTTTATTTTCCGGGTGGTTTTGTGTTGCTGTAGATGGGGATTTTATGGAACCAGGCGTGTAATAAATAGAGGATATGGAATAAGTGTTTTTTCTCATATAATACATAGGAAACGAGTCTAAGAATTTTCCGTTTTGGCGAGTCTATGGCGAGCCCAAACCGAAAATTCGGACGAGTTTCATAAATATTATATGAGAAAAACACTTATTTCATATTCTATTTATCATATGACACACACACGCACAAATTAGCCACTTGGGACTTTTTAACCCATCACCTATATGGAGTTGTAGACGGCACATGGAAAAAACATCCCTGTATAACTAAAACTTTTCATTTTTTGCTTCCAAAACATAGGTTATGACCCCTCATTGGAACGAGCTCGTCGAGCTCGTTCCAATGAGGGGTCATAACCTATGTTTTGGAAGCAAAAAATAAAAATATAAAAAAAATATGAATGGCTTTTTTCTTGTAGGTAAAAGATTAATACAATATAGCCCACCCTAAATAGGACAGATAACGTAAATTCTCCCTACTGAAAGTATGCAAATGTCACCCAGTTGTATTTTGTTTAGCCAATCAAATTGTCCAGTTTTGAAATTGACCAATGAAAGCTCCCAACTCCAATTATGCAAATTATGAAAATGTGGCCCAGTTTTATTTTGTTCAGCCAATCAAATTGTCTAGTTTTGAAATAGACCAATGAAATTGAGGGAAGGCTTTATTTATCACTGATTAATATAAAAGCAAAATATCAAATGTTTTAAAGTGAACAAAACGGACGAGTCATATGATAAATATACTTCTTCTTTAACTGATGAACTGCTAAATTTTGTTGGTTGCCAAGACTTCTTCATATGTCTTATTATATTTATTATTATTATTATTACTTTTTATTATTATTTTTATTGCTATTATTACACACAAAACGAACGGTTTCATACAAAGAATATTTGAAGTATAAGAGTAAATTTGCATCATGAAAATTGTTGTTTCCACAAATGTCGGCAATGTATTGGTACATGTCGTGGCAGAATGATGCAACACTATCGCTTGGCGTGGTTAATTTCTAAAGCATGTCCCTCCCCTTTATCACAAACCTAGCAACCACCATGGGGGGGGGGGGGTGTATGCCTATACGGATTTCTTTGAACACACCGGTTATTGAACAATAGTACTTTTCCCTACTACGGGGGGGGGGGGGGGACCCCGATTGTCCACATGGGGGCACGATGACGCCGTATACTAAGGAGTACTGCACGTCGATGGTGCGCATGTCTTCAACCAATCTAATCCTGCCTGTGCTACAGAGCGGAGTTACGATGTTGGGGAGCTGGTGGCTGCTCGTCGTTGCTCGGTGGTTCTCTCCGGGTACTCCGGATTCCTCCACCCGTAAAACTGTCACCGACACGATATGACCTTGGCTGTTAAAGTATCGTTAAACTTAAGTAAATAAATTCCCTACTACTGATGGCGAAACAAAGAATCCACGCCTCCAGCATTTACGTCTCTGGTCGATCTTAACCCTTTACCTAACGAATCGCCCGCATCCGCCCGCGTAATATGCACATTCAGCAGTTGAAAAAATATTATTTTTAAAAAATTTTTAACAAAAGCATATCATGTGACCCCTCATTGGAACGAGCTCATTCCAATGAGGGGTCACATGATATGGTTTTGTTAAAAAAATAGAAAAATTACGTCTCTGGTGGATCTTAAACAAAATCAATTAAATTAATTCAAAGTTCTGTAGGAATTACTCTCGTTGAGATTATCCAGAACTATAGTCTCCGTTACAGTACGTGGAGAGTGTATTATCACTAAATCACCCACAGAGTGGACAATCCACCCAAGCAATAATTGCAAATTTGTTGCAAAGCATAACCAGCACAAGCAAAGTTTCAGCTAATGGACCTCCGGGTTAAACCCGGAGGTCCATTAGCTGAAATATTGCTTGTGTTTTTTTGTCGATATGTACAAAATTTGAAAGTTATAGCATGGGTGATAACTCCACTCCGCGGGTGATTTACTTACAATCCACTCTCCACGTACTGTATAATGATAATATAATGACGATGAAATGCTGTAATATAAAAGAGTTTTGGGTTGGGCTGTCCGAACCAACTACAGACGTGCATTATATATATCAAAGCATATTATTAAAAAAGACAAAACAGTAACTAAACACGCAACAGTATCCATGGTTCAGTAGCTGATTTAAATAAGCATGGGTAAGCATATATATTCTTTTTTACATTTTTTTCTTGTTTAATCCTTTTCCCAAGCAGAATAGAGGACGATGTCTGCAACAAATTTCTTCAAATTTTAATTTGTTTGACCAAAAACATAACTTACAACACTTCATGTGGACGAACTCAATGAGCTCGTTCCGATGAAGCGTCATGAGGATTGTTTTCAAGGCAAAAAAAAAAATGAAAAAAAAAAATAATTAAATTTGTACGGCGAAGAGCGCTGACCGTTTTTTTTCCATTACGCTGGACAATGAGCAAGATATTCTTTAAAAGTGTCAATATTGTGTCTAATTTGTGGCCAGTGATTCAGTGACTCAATTCGGAAATTGGCATTAAGTGCTGAGAGTAATTTTTTTTTGTTTCCTGTAGAGGAGCGACATTACCGACATTATATTTTTAGCCTTTAACAAATCCTAACATGAATGCCCTTATGATGAGTTTTCGGGCTGCGATTTGTCTGAGAACGACAAAGAATTTTCTGACCGCAATGACAACAATCACTGATTGCATTATCAGAGAAAATGGGGCGTCAGTGAACGAAAACAAATATTTACTGGTTGAACAAGTCGTAGATTGACTATAAAAATTGTTTACAACGTCTTCATCTTAACCATTTCGCTGCTATGCTATGCTGCTATGGTATCCATTCCCTGTACATGCATGTTGTATCTCCGTACTGAGTACGGACTTATCGCACAGGCCGTCAACAGTTGGTTACTTACTCAATATGGACCTGTAGCAGCGAAATGGTTAAATCGTCTTTCTGGTTTATCATAGATTACATTTAGCTGAAGTTGACACAAAAAGACGCACGACATTGAGTAGATTAATTGAGTGTCATGTTAAGCTTAACACCCTGTCACAATCTGCTGCGATCAGACCGGCGCTTACATTGCGCTGAAACATTATCAAAGCGCCAAGCTAAACGTATTAAGGTCTCCAAGAACCGATTGGTGACGCAGTGGACACTGGCTAGGACGGGAGAGGGTCCCCATGGTGGCCCGTGAGCGCCAGTGCGCCGCGCTTGTTTTGTGCATGCACAAAACAAGCGCCGAGATCGGCGTTCTGACCAGGGCGCTGCAATGACTCAGTACTGTCGACGTGGCAGCGCAAAGTGAGCGATGTGGGCGTCCCGTTGACGTAGCAAGGCTGCATACAAGCTACTCGTGGTCGTAGCAAAGAATCAATCTTGCCCTCTACGACTGCAGTAAGCTTAATCAGACCTCTCACTACGTGCCTCTCCCGTTCTTATTACGCTCGCTACGTCTCTCTCCCGGTCTTATTGCGCTCTTACTGCGCTGCCAAGAAGCGTTATGGACTGGTTCCCGCTCATAGAACGTCCACACGGTGCTGCCACTGCGATTATGGCGCTCGTTATACGCCCAAGCGTGACAAATGGCATTGTTCCGACGTTTACAGCAGGTTTACAGTACGATCCCACTTTGAAATGCGATCTGCTCACCCACACACTCAAATGGTATAAATACATCATCAGCAACAGCAATTGGCGTAGCACTGGGCATAGGGGACGGTGGTGGTGGAGGATACTGCTTTTCTCTTCACCTCCCCCTATCCTTGGGAGCTGGAGCTTTGCCTTTCCTTTTACAATTGTGACTACGTTGCTCGATGCGATGTTTAGCGCCAAAAACAGACTGACGACTGGAGCACGGAGGAGGCTCTATTTACACTCTAAATCGGTTGGGTTAAAAATCAACCCAAATCGACTGGGTTGATGAATATGAACCCAATTTGGGTTCATATTCACTCAACCTAGTCGATTTGGGTTGATTTTTAACCCAACCGATTTTAGAGTGTATACTCTCCGCGCCCACACAGAGAACGTTTTGCAAACGTATTGAGAACGTACTAGCAACGCAATGACAGCGACTTGGATGCACTAAGAACGTTTACAGCGTAGAGGAAGCACAGTGAGGGCGCGTGTGGGCGTGAAATTTGGCAAAGTAGGAACGCAATGGGTCGTACTAAGAGCGCAATAAAAACGTGATAAGCGGGATAGGAGCATACAAAGAGCTCCCTTGTTTTAAAAGATTGACAATTTTGGACAGTTTTCCGCTCTCTTTCTGTGTGTTGTTTATATTTTGATAATTTGTCAGCGCAACACAAGCGCCGGCATGATCGCAGCAGAGTGTGACAGGGGCTTAGAGCGAAGAGAATATGAGTCTGGTATGATATTTCTTTGTAGTTTTAGTTCTCATTTCAGATAAAGACGATATTCTACTCAAGCAGTGTTGATAGTAAAATGGCAGTCTACACAATTGGGTCTCTTTGTTGAGAATGAGCAACTAGGGACCTACATTGTACGAATTTCCGATTTCGAATGGAATCGAATATTCACTTTCGAATCGAATTTCGAATTTTCGCAGAAACCTATGAACAACAAATTAAACTGATCTGCAGACGTGAACAAAACCTCCATATTAAATAATACATTTGACCTTTTGAACCGGAAATACCTCTTTTCCGGACGGGACCCGGATACTTCTCAACTTCATGAAGAAAAGGAGTACTCGGCAGTGAATGTATGGTAGATTAATCAATAGTTTCAGCGTGCAGCCATAAGGCTGCACGTTGAAAATATTGATTAATCAGCTTCTACCCCAAAAGACGAACATTCCCTAATAGTTGATGCCATTGGCAAGACATGGACGATATCACCAGGCTTAAAAGATGGAAGTAGGTTTCAAGATTAGAAATCGAATTATAGGCAAATTCTTAACTCGACTGAGGAAAACAACTTTTTTTTAAAAAAATAAAAACGAACAAAACAATACCAGAGAAACCGTTTATTCATTATCAATGGCTCAGGCAAGCGCCCCAGGGGAGATAATTCATAACATTTTAATAATTACCGCATACCTTCCCCTGATGTTTCTATTTATTTTCTGTGTACAAAATAAACTAAATTCTATGAACGTGGTGTTTTGTTACGAATTATAATTTCATCTGTCCATACATCTGGAAAAAACAGTACATAATGATATATGGATTTCAGTGTTGAAGAGGCATACTTTTATGAAAAACAAAATGGCGGTGATGAAGTAGTCTCCATAATTGATTGACATTTGGCGATTCAAATTCTAAATTAATATACCGAAAAATTATCGCTTTTAACTGGATAAAAAAGCATTACATCATAATAATAAAAACATTGTCCACCCCCCCCCCCCACCCCGAAATATTTCACATCTTTCTTTACTAATTGACAAATCAATTTTCCCAACTGTAACATATAAGTTTCAGATATTTGTGAGGGGTATATATATAACTGTTTTATAATGTACATCATCATGACCATGTGCGTGTCCTGTAATTTGCATCAGATTCGAGGTCGTGTTTACAATCGGATCGCAATCCGATTGTAAACACGACCCAGAATCCGATACAAATTACATGACATGCACATGTCCACGGTAATACATTTATCTAACAATCCTGTTACATAAGGCCCGTTTCCCTTATTTTTCAGTTTAAGTTGGGTTGAAATTGGTCAAAATTTTGAATTTCAGGAACTGTATTTTAATGCGTAATAACAATGCATATATGTGATAATGCGGTGGTTACCAGCAGTTGAATCTGTCTGATACGGAATCGGAACGGGTGTAGGAAGGGGGAGGGGGATGTCTGATACAGGTGTTTTTTTCCGAGTTTTGGGCGCAAATTAAGTTGATTGTTAGATACATATAGACTCTCAGCTGGTTCCAATTCATCGCCCATCCTTTGCCAAGAGGTAGTCGTCTACACTATATTTTTCTGTAAACACGTTTTTAAGGAACCTCCAAAAAGCAAATAAAATGTAAGCAAGTGTATTTTGTGCGACCTCAAAGTTAAAGTTATTTGTGTATATTACGTCACTAATTATACGTTACTGAAAAGTAAGGCCTAACATCGACACACGCCGACCCAGTCTGTCGTTGAACTCCAATAAATAAGAAAATAAGGCCAAAAAATAGTTTTAATTCTCTGAGAATTTTTCTTTTTTCAAATAAGAGTGGAAGGGAGGAGTTTGGTTTCCTTCTTTATCACCATCGGATCTAATAATAATAATAATAATAATACTTTATTGCACAACCAAATAAGAAGTGGTATGGCACTACAAACTACACAAATAAAGCAAAGTAAACTGACACAATTCAATATTCATGAACAGTATGCCTCATGATACCCAGACCTGCTACACAGGTAAAAATAATGTAGCTCTTTACTAGTTAAATACTCAGATATTATGTCAAAGTCTGTGTGTATATCATGCACACAAGTTGCTCCTTGCTAGTTAAATGAAGAAGAGCTTTGTCAAAGTCTGAACATCATGCGCACAAGTAGATTTAAAGAAACATGCCGTTACCATCACTCGTCAACACTCGACTGATCTTCATTACAGATTGGTACGTATTTGCTCTTTCAGTAGCTAAAATGCTATTCCAGGTTCGTGTTACGCGTCGCATTGAAACAACGACCTGCGTACCGACGTTGGTTAAATCATCATTTATTTCGCCCGAGATTTCTTAATATACTGGCCGAGTGATAACATCACTTCCCGGTCAGTACTTTGAAAAAGTATGTGAGTCTTTTCTATCATTGAACGATTACAAAAAGTAGGAAATGTTTTTGAGCTATGAATTCTAAGGAACAGAGCCATGGTGATCAAGCCCGGGTACCATATTTTATATATAGTTCAGCGATTTGGACGTAACCTATCCCACATAATGGGGAACAGCCACGTCATGAATAGTACTGAAATGGTTAACCGGATAATCGGTTTGAAACCAGTTAGCAGCGTAACCGATTAGAAAAACCGTCAACCGGTTATCCGTAATATCGATAGTGATCGTCATTCCACGTTTAAAACGCAGTAAATCTGCTGCTTCTCCTTTGTGAAAGATTATACATCGAAGCCGCGTTGTGTATATTGAGAAATAATCGACCTTGGCGTTCAAGACTTCGTTAATGATCGGTAGTTTCCGTGAGTAATCGCAGAAACTATTCCGTAGTATGTATACAAACGAACGTTGTCGAGTACTCGACAACGTTCGTTTGTATACACACTACGGAATAGTTTGAGAATACAGCTTTCCAATTTCTATAGTTTTGATTCCATATTCGGTGAAATAATGGCCACGGATAACCGAATATTATCGGGTTATAGCTCTCGATTAGTCGGTTACGAAAATGAGCCAACCGTTTCAGCCATAGTTTTGATCACTGAACTACTATTATATATATAAAGATGCATTTTTTTGTTTTAACGATACTAAAATGCGAAGACTATAATATCGTTGACATTTTCACTGGAAGGCCTGTATACGCAAACACATTTGCTCAATTTGACGACTTCGTGTTTTCTGAAACAGGAGACTTTTTTTACTCATACTTTTCAGCAATAGTCAATCCCACTGTATCTGCTGTTTGATTGGGGCTATTTTACAAGATAAACCATTATTGAAACCGACTCTCCAGTACATAATTCACGCTTCTTAGTTCTATGTTTGTGTCTCCTATTTTCGTGTCACAATCAACGGTGATATATAAAAATTAGGGCTGTCACGATTTTTTAATTGGGAATCGATTAATCGTCGCAAATAATCGATAGTAATCGATTAATCGTACCTAGATGACCCTCCCTCTCCCTTTCTTTGAAGTCGTTAACAATGAAGTTGAAGTCAGTTGACCTACCTCAGGTAAACAACGAAGACGATCCTCTTTTAGATACATTCAAAGCTTTGATGTTCTGAACTTTCGAACCGTCAGTGTAATAATCAAGACCGGTCGGCAGTTGCGAACTTCGCAACTGCCGACCGGTCTTGATTATTACACTGACGGTTCAAAAGTTCAGAACATCAAAGCTGTGAACGTACCTAAAAGAAAAATTCTTCTAATGGCTTCTTGAGGTTTAACGTCGACGTTCGTCACCTTTTACCTTCGGAAACAATAGTTTTTTATCCAATTTTTTTTTAATTATTAAACGTCTAAAACGGGGTAACATTTACCGATTCTTCGACAACAAACAACAAAAAATGCTAATCGATTTCGGCGTGAACGATCGACAATCGATTATTCGATTAGTCGTGACAGCCCTAATAAAAATACCAAAAAAATGTACCATCGCACACGAAAAAAAAAATCATTTGGGCGGTCCCTGGGAATCAAAAGTATTTTATTTATTTATTTATTTATTTATTTATTTATTTTTGGTGGGGGGGGGGGTCTAACACTTGTTTTATATGAATTTTAAAATTAACTTTTATTTCAAATTCGCAGTTGTTTTCCTGGGAAACTTTAGGACATAAAATTGTTTGTAAACTCCCATGAATGTGAAAATGAGTTATGTAGTTAAATATTGCATTGGATTTTGATACATTCGTTCGAATTGTTCAATTGTTACCGAATTTTCTGTTACCAAATATAAATACAAATATTGATTTTCTCAAGAGTTTTAACATTTGGCCATATGGTGTAAATGTGGAGTAAATGTCCGATGAATACGAGTAATGCAAGGAATATAAGAGGAATACAAGGATTGATTGATTAATTTGATTGATTAATTTATTTAACGACACACATAATATACAAAAAGTACTGAAATGGGTATAGAATTGTATTATTAACAAAAAATATTGTACAAAGATTATAAAATTAGGAGTAAATATACTACTCAAATTTTGCTAAGCACTAAGTACATCCAACTACCTGTTTTACGTTTTAGTAGAAATATTGTTATGAAAAGTGTATATACTTTTTACTTAATTATATCTTTAATTATTTAAGTACAGAAATTAAGATTTTATTTGTGTTTGACATTATTTTTTAGCTTTTGAATACGATAACCATGGAAAATGGATATCTTGGTAAATTTATTTGATTTGAAATAAATAATGTTTAAACAGAACTGGTTCCATCTCAGGGACAAGATTAGAACCAGATTTGGTTCTAAAGAGAACCTATATTTTTTGCAGTGTTGGCTGTCCTATAGGGTGCATTGTTGTAGCATACATTCAATTGTGCAACGGATGATACTACATATTGAAAGGAGAGGGAAACACCTCATACCTAACTAACACACTTTAAAATCCGCTGGGTTAAAAACTAACCCAAATCAACTGGGCTGAGTACTTTTGAACCCAATTGTGTTCATATTCTCTCAACCAATTGGATTTGTTGGTTTGTAACTCAGCTAATTTTAGAGTGTGGGTACTCAATCCCAGGTTTCAGTCTGGATAGGTAAATGTTATAGCATGCTAAGGGCCTCACAGGGGAACGATTTATTTATTAGTTTTTTTTTTTGTTATTCCACTTAATGGCTTGTCGACAATTATTTCACTTGGTCCAAATTCTGAAACACTTTAGACTGCTTTAAGTGATGTGGTAGTAATATTTGAACAGATTAGCGCCGCCCTTGGAAAAGGTGATCCTCGAATTTGCTCTTGATATGATTGTTGTGGGAACATAATTATGCCTCGCAATAAATGGCTCTACCCATATTACTCTCTGTGTACTGAGTTTTTTTTTTTTGTTTTTTTTTTTTTTTTTTTTGGGGGGGGGGGGGTGGGAAGGGGGATCGAGAGACTGTTGACGTAGATGTTGTGATTCCTAAAGAATGGGTTTAGTCTATTTCTTCGAATATTATAAGTTATTCTGTTTGTTGACAGGGGACATGGTCTCACGTTCCCTGCATGGAATTTATATTCAACCGAGGCTAACGCCTCGGTTGAATATAAATTTCATGCAGGGAACGTGAGACCATGTCCCCTGTCAACAAACAGAATAACGTATATGTCCCGTTGTTACATAAATCGCTATATTCGAATCATTTTAAAATTTGTTGTTGTACAGCGAATATTAGAAAGCAGACGTTGTTTCGGTAAGATGTTAACTTTTATCATAACAGACAGGAGTGATTTCCCTTTATTCAATGTTTACGTTCTCAATCAACGGGGCGAGATGCTCTCCATTCGTTTCAGTTTATGTTACAGCAAATTAATGAAAAAAGACCTTATAGTCTAATCGGTTTCATAAATAATTACCTATGTTTACATAACTAATCTTTTTGTACGTAATAACGGTACTCTTGTTAGTATTTTACTTCAGTTAAATGTTTTTGTCTCAGTTGATTTAAAGTGAAAAAAGACATTGCGATGAACCGTTGCTCATGGCAACGAGACGCTTTCCTTGAAAGTGGACATAAGGATCGCTGACAGTAGACATATGCGCGTGCCTGGCGACATAAAATAAAATCAACGAGGCATTGACCAATCACTGCAAGGTATTGCGGTTGGTATCGGGACATAATTGTTTTGTACCTAAAGTTCTCGGTGTAATGGTTGCCATGTTGGAAGATCAAGGGGGAAATAACTAGAGCTGCACGGTATATCGATAAACCGATATATACCGGTATTCAAACCAATATCGTTTGAATATCGGTGTAATTACAAAAACATCGGTTTATCGTCATTATTCATTTACCCACAATTTAATTTTCAAGATGTCTTGAGTTTTTAATTGTAGCTCCGAATGAATAATATTATCCCTTTATTCAAGGAATCGTCTGCTTGTGCCCTCGTAATATACAAATTCAGCAGTTGAAAAAATAATTTTCAAAAATTTCATCAAAACTATATCATGTGACCCCTCATTGGAACGAGCTCGTCGAGCTCGTTCTAATGAGGGGTCACATGATATAGTTTTGTTGACATCTGGGGAAAATCTGAAAAACTAATTTTGAAAATAAATTTTGATATCGTCTTCCGTTGGGTAGAGATTTTTCGAACCGCATCATCAAGGCATGCTAATTGGTTCCGACTGTGATGCCTCGAGTCCCGAATGTGGTACTTGTGTTCATATATCTGAACAGTTTTCGATATACTGGTATACCGTGGTATTTTTTTGAATATAGATACCGGTATTCAGTTTTGAATATCGTGCAGCCCTAGAAATAACCTATTTTTCCATTTCCTCCTGCGCACCCTTCCTCCAACTAAAAGGTCCACCCCTCAGTGCATTCGGTACAAAAAAGATTTTTGTTTTCCAGGCATTCCGATAGCTATGTGTAGTTGGTTTGTCAACAGTGGCTACTGTAATGTCTTTCCTATGTCAGCCGGGTATCATTATGCCATTTGTTTAGAAGCTACTGTAGGATTGTTCAACTTATGCGCCTTTAAGGGGGCGCGGTGGCTCAGTTGGTAGGGGTGCAGGCTGCAAGCCGAGAGGTACTCGGTTCGAATCCCACCTGCGGCAACCGAGTTGTGTCCTTGGTCAAGACACTTCACCCCAATTGCCCACGTGGGGGCACGGTGACGCTGTGTACTAAGGCGTACTGCACGTCGATGGTACACCTGTCTTCAACCACTGCTAACCCTGCTTCTGTGGAGTTAGTATGTTGGGGAGCTGGCAGTTGCTCGCCGTTGCTCGGTGGTTCTCTCTGGATACTCCGGCTTCCTCCACCCGTAAAACTGTCTATATCATGATTAGCCATTGTGCAGAAATACATGACCTTAAACACCAATAAATAAATAAATAAATATAAATAAATGCGCCTTTAAAAAAGTATTTTTATAGTATAAATCATCTTATATGAAGTAAGATATAAAACATAATCGCTTTTATTATACGCTAAACGAGGGATTATCGAATAAATTGCGGAAAGATAGAAATCGTATCCCCCACTGTGAAGATATTGAAATTTTCACTTTCACAGTATCAATCAAAAAATGGCGGCTTTCAAAGCATCACTTCAAGGTGAATACCAGTCAAATTATCACTGGAAATGATCAACTTGTTCTAAAAACGTATAATGGAAAGTAAATCCAGTGTTTTTGAGTGGATACCGATCATTTCCAGCAATAATTCAACACGTATTCACCATGAATTGACGCATGAAACCCGCTAGTCCAAACATGGCCTGAAAGTCCGTAATATACGTTTTTGGTTTGGTACGTCCTTTCAAAGGACGTACCAAACCAAAAACGTATATTATATATTACAGACTTTTAGGCCATGTTTGGACTAGAAACCCGCCATCTGAATCAGATTACAAGACGGTATCTGTTCCGAGTATCAATGAAATCACTTCCACGTTTCGTTGATCCAATGCGCTGTTTACTTTCATGCATCAATTCAAGATTAGAACGAGTGGAATTTTCCGATTCTTATGAAAGCGCATAATAAAAAGGAAATCTAGTGTTTTTGAGTGGATTCCGAAAATTATCTCTCTTGTCCTCGTCTTAGATATGGGTTTAAACCGCGCCCAGCGCACATTTATATCATTTTTATTGTTTACGCTTATGGCAAAGTCTGTTACAGCAAATTATCGCTTATAACGAATATGTATTGTTACTGAATGATGCAGGTCGATGGATAAAAATGACGCAGCTCGATGGATAAAATTATGCACATCGCTGGATAGTAAGGCCGAGTTATGCTGCAGTGCTGGAAGCAATCAGGAGTGATCTTGGTTGAATGAGAATCAGTGACAGAATAGGCTTGATGAAACTTTCTTAACTATTAGGTAATTCTCTTTGATAGCCGATGGTGTAAATTAATTTATTACATTCCTCAGTTCCTTTTGCATTGAATTTAATGTTGATTAAAAAGTGGTAATGTCACAAGTGAATTATGTCACCTCAACAGTAACTTTGGAACGACTGACGTATATAAGCCACGCCCCCACCGATTTGTTGATGTTTTGTTTTCCAGTTCCACATCAGTTAATTAAAATGAATTTTCCTTCTGAATATTTTTAAAAATCCTTTCTTTTCTCTAAGAACAGGTTCGTTAGCACAGTTGACAAAATCCAAATAGAAATGTTTTATCTTATGGCTGAATGCCATTCCCCAAATGCGACTGGAACGCCACATAAAATAGTAAAATATCGAACGAAAGTCACAAAAATAAAACTGGGCCATTTCCAATCGAAGATTTGACACAGAAAGTGATGTATTCATACGCGCTAATTTCAGAATTATTTCGGAGTTGCATTTGCGAATATTTTGTGTTGAATTATTTTTAATGAAAGACATTTTGGTCTAAAATGTCATTTACTAAAGAGAGTAACCCATTCTTACGGCAAGTTACGGTATATAATTCGCCTCGAGACAGGACTATTTCGTATTTCCTTCCTGATAATTTTAGAAATGTTTCCGTGTTTACACTAAATTGGATTACATCTGACACTAGTTTGGGTTAAATTATTATAGCAAAAGACCTCTTTATCCCAAATGTCATGTAATAAACAGAGTAATCAATTTGTTTTGAGCGTTACGGTAAATAATTCATCGAGAGACGGGACGTGAGTAAATCACGAGGGCGTAGCCCGAGTGATTTTCGAAACAGTCCCGTCTCGAGATGAATTATTTACCGTAACGCTCAAAACAAATTGATTACTCTCTATGTAATACGATATTAGTAATTCTAATCTTTAGTTGGGCAACTAGGGGAGTTAATAGAAAACTATTCGATACAGATCTCCGACTTGGTAGGAGGACAACCCAGGGTGAAAAATCGTCAGAGAGAGGGTCATGGATAATTGTAACAGAAATGGCCCAATGTGAGTCAAAACAAAGAGGTGCTTTGGAGGCCTGCTTGATAAAGAGACAGAAGGCTTTGAGTAGTACCTTTATGGCACATTTAGGGGAGTCACTGCTGCTCAAACTGAGCCGAAGTCACTGGAGCTTAGAGGAAAAATTAGAAATAATAGAGGAAAGGAGTGTAAAATGTGTAATTTGGGACTTTCTCTTAAAATGCCCTAAGTATCCAAAGTATCCGTCTGACATAATAAGATTTATTGGGAGTATAATCTGGAAATGAGATAGAAGAATGAAGAATACGTGGTGACCTTGTGACCCCAAAACAGGATTAGTATGCTTATCGTGGAAATTGGTAAAAATGTGGTCCGTCTCCGGATGTTAGTAAGAGAGAAGAGCGTGGAGAGGATGTGGTATGTGAGAGCCCAGGTGTAATCAATGCCTTCTCATCTGAGAACTTTGACAAGTTAACAGCTGGTCGAAGTATTATTATTATTACCCCAGCTGTATAAAATTACATCATATAGTAGGAAATTTGTTTTCGTATGGCTATTCTGTCATCCACTTAATTAAGTTCTCCACATTACTCAAATACTTACTGTGAATCTTAAGGATTAACAAGGCGTTAATTAATAATAAGTAGTGTACTCTAAAGGTACATATTTAGTGGTGTAAGTAAATAATAAAAGGGTATATTGTATAAGGTGCTCCTACTTTTCATAAATTAGTGCAGTTTGAAGCTAACAGCATCCAGAAATGTGGAAACGAGAAATAATTATCACAGAAAACAATCATAAAGCAGTGGAGGTGTTCGCAGTTGATAGACAGAGAAAGTTAATTACATCATAATTCGCTATTTTATACCACGGTGGCTGTGCTCATTTAACGTGACACGATACGATACAGATGTTGGGAAATGTTTTAGATACACTACTATAACTTGGATTACACGTAAGAACGTCAGGTGAGAATGCATCTGATTTTAGATACACTACTATAACCTGGATTACACATAAGAACGTCAGGTAAGAATACATCTAATTTTAGATACACTACTATAACCTGTATTACACGTAAGAACGTCAGGTAAGAATACATCTGATTTTAGATACACTACTATAACCTGTATTACACGTAAGAACGTCAGGTAAGAATACATCTGATTTTAGATACACTACTATAACCTGGATTACACATAAGAACGTCAGGTGAGAATACATCTGATTTTAGATACACTACTATAACCTGGATTACACGTAAGAACATCAGGTAAGAATACATCTGATTTTAGATACACTACTATAACCTGGATTACACATAAGAACGTCAGGTAAGAATACATCTGATTTTAGATACACTACTATAACCTGGATTACACATAAGAACGTCAGGTGAGAATACATCTGATTTTAGATACACTACTATAACCTGGATTACACGTAAGAACATCAGGTAAGAATACATCTGATTTTAGATACACTACTATAACCTGGATTACACGTAAGAACATCAGGTAAGAATACATCTGATTTTAGATACACTACTATAACCTGGATTACACATAAGAACGTCAGGTGAGAATACATCTGATTTTAGATACACTACTATAACCTGGATTACACGTAAGAACATCAGGTGAGAATACATCTGATTTTAGATACACTACTATAACCTGGATTACACGTAAGAACGTCAGGTGAGAATACATCTGATTTTAGATACACTACTATAACCTGGATTACACGTAAGAACGTCAGGTGAGAATACATCTGATTTTAGATACACTACTGTAACCTGGATTACACGTAAGAACATCAGGTGAGAATACATCTGATTTTAGATACACTACTATAACCTGGATTACACGTAAGAACGTCAGGTGAGAATACATCTGATTTTAGATACACTACTATAACCTGGATTACACGTAAGAACGTCAGGTAAGAATACATCTGATTTTAGATACACTACTATAACCTGGATTACACGTAAGAACGTCAGGTAAGAATACATCTGATTTTAGATACACTACTATAACCTGGATTACACGTAAGAACGTCAGGTGAGAATACATCTGATTTTAGATACACTACTATAACCTGGATTACACGTAAGAACGTCAGGTGAGAATACATCTATTCACTACTATAACCTGGATTACACGTAAGAACGTCAGGTAAGAATACATCTATTCACTACTATAACCTGGATTACACGTAAGAACGTCAGGTAAGAATACATCTGATTTTAGATACACTACTATAACCTGGATTACACGTAAGAACGTGAGGTAAGAATACATCTGATTTTAGATACACTACTGTAACCTGGATTACACGTAAGGACGTCAGGTGAGAATACATCTGATTTTAGATACACTACTATAACCTGGATTACACGTAAGAACGTCAGGTAAGAATACATCTGATTTTAGATACACGACTATAACCTGGATTACACGTAAGAACGTCAGGTGAGAATACATCTGATTTTAGATACACTACTATAACCTGGATTACACGTAAGAACGTCAGGTAAGAATACATCTGATTTTAGATACACTACTATAACCTGGATTACACGTAAGAACGTCAGGTAAGAATACATCTGATTAGAAGTTACACGACTGAGTGATGTTACGACATGGATGAGTGATTCGATACAAAACAGTTTTAGGCAAGTAAGTTATCAAACTGCCGAAGGTGATATTTTTCTTTAAAAATATCAGTTTTATTCAATCAGTTTTATTCAATCAATTCAAGTGTAATCATGATATAAATCCAGAACATTGCGTCGCCTGAGTGCTAGAATGTTCTATGTCCCCTAGGGGACATAGAACATTCTAGCACTCAGGCGACGATTGGTGGAGTTCAATCCGAACAAAACCGAAAGTATGCTAATATCGCGTAAAAGCAATCCCATCGAGGAACCTACAGCGTACGCAACGCAGATCATTTTACCATGTATCAATCCCGAACCGAACATTTTAAAAGATCCTTCTTGCCATCCATAGTAGTGGCTTGTAACTATTTCCCTCAATACGTGTCATCAACTGAAACTGTAAATGAGTTTAAAACTAAAATTAAGCTATTAAAATTAAATCCTGTCGTTAAATCTCCGCTTTATTTCTCCTCCGGAACAAGGAAACTGAACATTCTACATTGTAGGTTAAGGAATGGCTGTAGCGAACTGAACGGTGATAAATATGCAAATTATATATCTGATACATCCAGGTATAGTTGTGGACACGTACTTGAAAACAGTTTTCATTACTTCTTCGAATGTCCTCACTACGTAGTCCAGCGTGAAATCCTCTTTAGACGACTTTCTCAATTTAACATTACCTACACAGACGATGTTCTTTTCGGAAAACCTAATTTATCACAAAATGAAAACAATCTGATTTTTAAGTTAGTACAGTCCTTTATTTCAGGTAGCAATCGTTTTAGTTAACTCTCAACCTTACCCCTTTTTGGTGTGCCTTCTCTCCAACATCAAGTTAAGGCTCGATGATGACTTGCGATGGCCGCATCCGTACGATAAGGACACAACACTCAACTATCCTCTGCTTTCTTTTGCTTTATACCATCTTATCCCATACCTGCATGTCGTGTCTTTCACTTCTCTCCAGCTACTATGAATTGGTTTGACGCATGTGTATTGTATTGTAGATATAAAATGATTTTTTTTGTTTGGTTTGTTTTCGCATATTTTTGTTAGCTGCCATTGAATGTTTTAGGAGAGGAACTTATATAAGTTTAATAACTTGTGTTCCAATCCTTTTGTCAGTTTTCAATCCAATGACAGTAAAATATGTTTAAACTAAGCAATCCCATCTACCACCCACCCTTATTCTTAGGCGGTACTCAGGTATCTGAAGTCTCCGCCCACAAACACTTATGGGTCATACTGAACAGAACTTGTACATGGAACGATCATATCGACCATAATTGCTCTAAAGCCTGGTCTCGCTTAGACTTACTGGGGAGGCACAAAATTAATTTAGATCGTAGTGTCTTAGAAAAAATATATTTTGCTTTTATTAGACCTCTTCTTGAATACGCGGATACTGTTTGGGACAACTGTTCTGTAACTAAAGTGGCGGAACTGGAAAAAATACAGATTGCAGAGGCACGGATTATTACAGGGGCAACTCTTAGTGCTAGTAAGTCCTCACTTTATTTAGAAACACGATGGGACCCATTACAACAAAGACGTCGCAAACACAAGTTAATTCAGTTCTTTAAAATGTATCACCGCATGGTTCCACCACATATCTCTAGTAAAGTCCCCCCACTTGCCACTTTGACCAATCCATCACTCAGTCTCATATCAAGTCAAAACCACCGTGTTCCCTTCTGCCGAACTGTACAAGTCTTCCTTCATTCCCAGCGTTGCCGACCAATGGAATAACCTGCCCCTGCCTGTTCGTGAGAACTCGTCATTGATTAATTTCAAAACTTTCCTAAACGATGGTAATCGACGACCTCCAAGGTTCTATAGTATTTCGAAATCTCGCACAGCCCAAATATATCATTATATTATATCTCACGTGACCTTCTAGGCTCCTGATTGGACGAATGCTGCACCCCTATTTCGTGTAGTTTGCATCCACAGAACTGACCAGGCACTACACCCAGGCACTACACGTTTTCTATTTTTAGCACACTACTATATCAGTTTTCTTTTCATACTGGGCGAATAAAACTAATCAGGCTAAATTTAAATATCGATTCACAGAGGCACAGCATCCACAAAACGACCCGGAAAGAAATCATTATGGAAAAATGTATCGCTTTTCCATTGCTGAAGACACATTTTTCGAGGCGTTCATTTTATTCCTTGAGAAGATGATCCATATCTTGTTTCGAAGAGAATGATCCATACCTGGGTACAACTTTCATGAGAACGCGTTCGGATATGAAAAATCGTTTGTTTCGCTGCTCATATTATTTCGCTATTTAATTGTATGTTTTGGGCAGTAAACGAATAAATAATGGAATTCAATTGAATCTTCGGAGTTTGTATCCCGTACTGACCCATTCGGTAATGTATATGTGTGACAAATGTGCGGAAATTATCAAACTGCGTTGTCAAATTTCGAAAATTTTAGTTTTCATTCGCGAATTGCGTGATTCTAGAATACACCGTTCCGTTTGGGGGGGGGGGGGGGGGGGGGAATGTTTTGTTTACCCTTGCCGACCTATTCAAAATCTGTCTTCTGCTCATATCAATAATCCAAGTTAGCCGTGTTTTGGAAGAAGAAAATGTTTTTTAAAAACTACATGGTATTTTTTTCTATATAACGCTGGTTGGTAGGGCTGCTACCTTGGTAATAGATTAACAAATCGGACAGATGTTTTTCCTGATGGGTGTTCGATATAATATAAGGATTAGTGCATGTATTGTCGCTGACTACGCCCATATAGTGCAAAATAACGTGAACTAATTAAGGAATAGTGCATGTCTTGTAGTTGACTACGCCCATATAGTGCCCAGTGGGGTGGTGTAGTTTCCTCCGCTTCTGGTCGTAGTCAACTCCAAGCCATGCACTATTCCTTAAGTGGGCTACGACTGGGGCGCAGTAACCTCAATTCACACGTATACGATAATCATTTATTACCAAATCCCGTATGCCAGTGTGGCTAGCAAGAGACTACTGATCACTTTCTCTTGCTTTGTCCTATTTTCACAGACGCTTGTAATTATAAAATTAACCTGCTCCCTTTTGGGTCAGACGTATCAACACTTCGTTTTGGTTCGGAATTCTTGAACAATGAAGGCAACCGACTGATTTTTGAAGTGGTACATGATTTTATATTATCAAGTAAGCGATGTCAATGATTAATGTGCATCACAGTATTAAACTAGTCTAAATATCATTAAATATTATTATGAATGGTTGCCAAACTAGCTCAATGGAACAAATATAGCCCTCCACACCATTCAACGCTCATTGCAGCTCAGAGCCACCCAGACTGTATTCACAGTTTGTATTCATAATCTTCTGCTAAACGATTTGAATGAAATTAGTTATGTCATTCTCGCGTGTAGTAAATGCACCATGTATTCAAGATGGCCGAGATTTGTTTCTTTTCTTATTATTTATTATCGTTCTTATATTGTCTAACTTGTAGTCTCAATATTCCTACACATCGTCTTCCAGTGGTCTCTGCCTTTGCCTCATGTGACGACCATGATTGGGTGGTCCTACTAACAAAAACTCCCATTAAAATTTTATTTCCTTTACAATTTTGGACTCGGAAACATGGATCGTGGCCCTCCACTGGAGTGAGCTTGTTAAGCCCGCTCCGGTGGAGGGTCAAGAGCCGTGTTTTTGAAACAGAAGATAAATAGTGTCTAGTGGTTCAAGACGGCTTTTGTGCAACTGTCGTACTCTATCCGTGTTGGGTAAGGGGTTAACCTGGAGTACGGGGCGGGGGCCCCTGGACGACGATGAGCGAGGTCGACTACTGACACTTGTGTAATGTATACAAATACTGTTTTAACTAAGGAACTAAAGTCACTCACACCTGCTATTGACATTAGTAACTATTTGTAATCTTGTTTTGGGTGGAAACGGTCTTGTATAAGCTTATAGCTTCCTGCCGAATCCACATCAATGTATCAATGTATGTAACAATTTTTATTATATATTCTTGAAATAAATATTGTTTAAACTAAATACAGAACACAACTCGAGTAGATGAGGAAGATTCTACCTGTTTATCAAATCTCACAGTTCGTCCCCTGGGTTCCAATGTGTTCTATGTGCCAGTAGGCACATAGGACACATTGGAACTCAGCGGACGAGTTGCTGATTCAATTAGAAAACTTAAAATATGGACTTTTTCATGCCACTTGAATTTTGATTAGAATGGAAAATGAAAACAAAATGTTCGTGACTGTGACAAATTGCTAATGGATGACATACATTGCGATCGGTACACATTTGAAATAGACTTTGTATGGCCGGTCGAACATGAAGTTCCGACTTCATTCACGTCAGTTGAATTGCGGTTGATATGCATTCAGTTTCGGTATTTCGGAAATCTTCTGAATGGCGAAGGAAAACTTCACGTTTGGAATGTCAGGCACAAATAGTAAAAGAAAATCGTCTAGCGATCATTCAAACCATATGTTGCCGTGCTCACTTTTCCATACCCGCGACGGGTGCAGCCACAACGCAATAAAATGAGATTCGTTATTCATCGATTTTCCAGTTGGAAGACATGGATGTAGCGCCATTAACATTACACTGAATGGAAGGAATTGTGAAATCAGCGTTCACGGTTCGCTTGAATTTCTCCAAAGTTTTTCTCTTTGACTAAACACTTTATCAACTCCAATCTGTATCAACGAATACGCAATAAATTCTTTCGACATTCCAACCTAAACTATTTCCGCTTCTAAATCGAACACGCATTAATTCACTTTTAACGGAGCAAATTATCCGTTGAGTTGGGTTTCTGTGACGTCAATGTCTCAGTTAGCGAGACCTCCCTCTACCTGCAAGCGACTCTATACAAATGTTTTAGCGGTAAAGAAACTTAGAATAGGTACCTTTTCGGCTTCTTGGAGGGACTTCAGCTCCTGGTCTGTCTTCGCTTTACTCCCTTGTCCTATAGTTAAATGGGTGCGCAAATCAGTAAGTCTTATTCAGATGTTTAATAGATGTTTAGTATCTTCAAAATATATATTTTTTTTTTCGGCCCGCGGGGGTTGGTCTTATCCAACGGTTCACGGACTGGCGGCCCATCGACGCCAATTGTATTCTATGTTCGGGGGGTTGATACGCCCTCTCGTACAATGGTAGCGTTTCTCTCACAAACCGTTTACTATCCACCATAATATTATTCCAAAAGAGGTTCTATCACTAAACCTAATGTGCCAGTGATAGAAACTATAACCCTTACCGAATTGTTGCTTAGTGTATTACTTATTGTATTAATTATCGTACTAAACAAAAAAGTCGTATCCCTTGTCTACATCCTTGTAGAGTGGTGAGGGAGGACGCTACAGAGGTATCAGTGGTGAATTATCCACCTGACAAGTTTCTAATAACTGGCGAATATAGGACACAGGAACTGACGATGGGTTTTCGGTCGTGGGGGTTGGTCTTATCCAACGGTTCGTGGACCGACGGCTCATCGGCGCTTTTTGTATTCTATGTTCGAGGGGTTGATATGCCCACACGTACATTGGTAGCGTTTCTCTCACAAACTGTTTACTATACCCCATAGTATCTTTCCAAGAAGAAGTTCCATCACTAAACCTAATGAGCCATCAACACAAATCTTGCTGTCATGAATATACTTTTCGTCAAAAGGGAATGGCAGGAAGACAGCCTCTCAGGCTATGCCATTTCCTTGCAGCGCATTCAACTATAACCTGTTTTATTGTTATCTTGTATATTCTTATGCTGCAAAATAAATCAATCAAACAATCAGTTCTTCTAGCAAAATATATTTATCAAGATGTAAAACAAGTAGTTTTAATGATATTGCTGTGTAATATGGTTGCCCTGGTGTTATTGGATTACTTCAGGGAATATGGTGGACTTCTCTTAGCCTTAGATAATGAACTCCTGTTCTATTGCAGTTGTACTTCTGGCCTTCTAAAGATGGTGGCGCGCGCATCGTTGCATCCAGCGGAATCTGCGTATACACATGTGTGGAACAGTAGGAGTGTTACATCATGTTGTAACAACTTACCACAAACGTGGATATAAGTAACAAAAATTGTTGGGTGGTGCAGGTCGTTGGAGCTCGACGGCTCAGTCATATCTGTTTGGAACATATCCAATTTCTGAGACTTGTACGCTACACATATACAGTCCTTTGATAAAATACTGTATTAAAACATACACCAGATGAAATAATATGTAAACTATCGTACCCTCCTACTATCTAAAATCAGCGGGTTAAAAATCAACCCAACTCAACTAGGTTGAGTGAATATGAACCCAACTGGGTTCATATTCACTCACCCTAGATGATTTGGGTTAATTTGTAACCCACCTGATTTTAGAGTGTTCATAATCATTCAATGTCTCAACAAAAATTACATTTGTGTTTGAAAATAGAATTTCTCCTGGAACTTTGGAATGAAAACTGCAGTTTAGAAGTTTGACATGCTTTCTTACCGAAATAGTGCACCTTTTAATCTGTGTATATTGTTGTCGGGAAAGTTTTAGATTTTACCAAACTTAGTACTCCAAAGCGTGCGTCCATGTGCAAGGACGTCTGCCCTACTTTATATTGTCTTGCCCAACCTCTGCGGAGAAAACCCATGATCGCAATATTATTTTTTCCCGGGGGGGGGGGGGGACACCAGAATTTACTTCTCTGCTTATGCGAACTTGTAGAAGCTAGATTGTGTTTTTGTCACCACTGTACAGTACGTGGAGAGTGGATTGTAACTAAATCACCCGCGGAGTGGAGTTATCACCCAGGCTATAACTTTCAAACTGTGTACATATCGACAAAAAACACAAGCAATGTTTCAGCCAATGGACCTCCGGGTTTAACCCGGGGGTCCATTGGCTGAAACTTTGCTTGTGCTGGTTATGCTTTGCAAAAATTTGCAATTATTGCTTGGGTGAAATCTCCACTCTGCGGGTGATTTAGTGATAATACACTCTCCACGTACTGTATATAACACTTGTTTATGTTTCTTAACATTTTCCATTCTTCTTTACTTCATAAGTTTGTATATTATTGAACTTTCTTTGGACCTCTTTGGACCTTTCTGTTTGAAAATAATATTTTTAAACGCCGACTTTTCAATGCCACATCCATGGTAGACATGGCTCTCACTACATCTCTTTTCTGTAATTAGTGTTCAACCGATGATCGGAACTGGTCACCCCAATCGGCCGATTGTAGGCAATCGGATGACAACGACTACGGCTCCTGGAACATCGGTTCAGCCGATTGTTGCCAAGCATTTTGCAATAATTCACTAACCGCATTTTATTATCTTGTTCAACTGCTAATGTAATTTGTAAAATAATGCCAATGATACCATTCAATAAAGTTGAGAAAGAACCACAGTGTGTATGCTTAATCTCTCCAGGCGCCCCTTTTACGGGATACACAAGTTAAACGACAAGCGATGCTCACAATTGAACGTACTTGCGGCAATCGCCAGTTCCTACCAGGAAAGTGAAGATTGTACTCTATTGACTCAGGTCGCAGTAAAATTACCAGTCGCGCACACCTGGGCGGTAAACGTGGCTCTGTGACAGCCATGTTTACCGCCCAAGTGTGCGCGACTCGTAATTTTACTACGACTCCAGTCAACAAAGAAAAATGTTTAGTTTTATGTAGTTCTTTCGAGCCTCGACTTGTCTAGTTGTGCATTGTATTACAAACGCGATCGGCATCAGAATCGGCCGATTGTGAGCTCAAATAACCGGTAATCGGTCTGCGACCATTTTTGGTAATCGGTTGAACACTATCTGTAATATTATCACACATCTATTAATTTAAAACACGGGATTTTCACTGTTCTGCGCGTGCGATTAAAATAAGGTAAACAGAGAAAGAACCCGTCTGAATAAATCACATCAATCATTGGCCGAATGCACCGGAGACAAGATCGCTCGGAAATTCCAAGTTTCTTGTTTAGATTTGATTACCGTGGATAATTAAACAATCAGATTCGATTAAAAAATCTGCAATAAATATAACATTCTGAGTGCTTGTTCCTTGACAAATACTTTCCACAACGGGTCATATAATGGTGCAGTGTTCTGAACGTATTAGCTATTCAATATTTGAAGTTCGATCATCGTGACCGTGACACTGATCTGCGTCAATTGGATTCGACCAATTGAATGCCGTAAAAATTAAAAAAGCAAATTAGGGTTGGTACCTCATCACCTAACAGTGATGTCTTATTGACAACGAAGGAAACGTGGAAATTATCCATTTGAAAAGTGCTTTAAGTTTAATTTTCGCGTAGACTGGTTGTTACATTGGAGGTGTGTGATAAATACAGAACCGTATTTATAATTTTGTTGTTGTCGATATGGAAAATGTAAGAGTAAATAATTGGATTTGGTAACAAAACTTTCTACATCAGAGGTGAGTAATTATGGTTAACCATATATACGAGTCCGCCTTGAAATCAAAATGAAATAATAAAATACATTTTGAGCAGGAAACTGTTTATTGCAATTCGCTTCGTCAGTTTTCTCGCCATAAACCTATAACTTACTTTCTGCGTTTTCGATAACGAAAGAGTATAAAATTAATTTTTAAGTGGATTTCTTTGGTGATTCACCATCAGTAGCAGCCGAAATAGACCCCCTGTACCTCACCACACCTTTTCAGATCGTATACCGCACCACCATCCTCACCCACCCAACTACCCACCCACCCACCCACCTACCCACCCACATACTTTTGCTGAATACAAATTTACCATGGACATTTCTTAACTAAATTATTATTTAACCATTTGCCTAAGACGAATAGTAAACAACACTTGTCATAAAAAAATTATGGACTATCTAAAGATTTTATTTTTTTGCCTCAGAAATATAGCTTATTCTCATCAGGGGTCATAAGTTATGTTTTTGAAGCAAAACATTAAAAGATGAATTAGTGCCTCCACAAAAACACACTTCAGTTTCGTTTTAGTTCCGATGTCAGAGCCCACCATTCATCGGAAACCAAACTCTGAACTAAAGAACAATACCTTGCAACTTTACAAGTAACCACCGTATCCTCTTGGGAGCGGACAAACTATTATTATCCAGGGAATAAATTCTATTTGGTAGACACAATCAGCAGCATGGTCTAAGTTTGACTTTGTGGTTGTTGCTGTTATACAGCTTAAGACACAACTGAGGTGACATTCAAATCCAAGTTTAATGTCATCGGTTTTTATCACCATTCCTCTTTGCAAGTTTTGCTCTATTTTATTTTATCACCCACCTGTTCTATGTAATCCCCATCTCCGGCAACACTAAACCATGCAGAAAATGAAAACCTGTTCAGCACATATGTGCGGGACAGAAATTATTAACGGACTATTTTCAAATAGAAACGACATTTCACTGGAATTTTCTACAAATCGTGCAACGAAATTACAATTTGAATTGCTGGCGATAGCTCAAAATCGTCCCCTGTGTTCCAATGTGTTCTATGTGCCAGTAGGCACATAGAACACATTGGAATTCGGGGAACGAACCAGTAACACGGATTCCCCTCGCAAATTTGGTTGGCGTTAAAATGCTTTCTTTTTGTTGATAGTTGTCAAAAGATTTGCTGAGTGTCCTCTAATAATGTTTTTTATAGACGCGAAGGCGTGTAATAAACACAGAACGACACAAGCATGTGAATGGATTAATCGATGTGGCACGTGTGCCATCGCGGAAGGATACAACTCAAGGACTGTTGTCTCTCGTTTTATCCTTCCGAGCTGGCACTCGTGCCATATCGGTTAACCCCTTCACACGCGTGTATCATTCTGTGTATGTATTTGCTATTATTTGTCTTGTTACAGAATTTCCTGTGATGATATACTAAGATTTATACCTACGTACCTTGATAACAGTTCGAAGGTGTGACACCCATCCCTCCAATAAATGTACAAGTTTTGACATTTTCGAAAGAAATGGGGCTGTAAGATATCGATTTTCGAGAATAGATTTGATATTTATAATATCTACAAACAAAGTCGGCCATGTAAATTGGCGGCTGAGGTATTCAATTTGGAGTTGGGGGCCCAGGATGACCAATTCGGAGTACGGTATGTGTTGATGAAATAAGGAGTAGCGTCCCGACGACATTCAAATTTCATTTATCCACAAATAGTTCCAACAAGACTCTACACTCTAAAATCGGTTGGGTTAAAAATTAACCCAAATCAACTGGAATGTGAACCCAATTGGTTAATTGTTAAGCCAACTGATTTAGAGTGTACTGGAATACCAATTACAATTATTTCATATTCATTTAACCCAGTTGATTTGGGTTGATTTTTAACCAAACCAATTTTAGAGTACTTTCTAAAATCGGTTTGGTTAAAAATCAACCCAAATCAATTGGGTTAAATGAATATGAACCCAATTGGTTAATTTTTAACCCAACCGATTTAGAGTGTACTGGAATGCCAATTACAGTTTATTCATATTCACTCAACCCAGTTGATTTGGGTTAATTTTTAACTCAACCGATTTTAGCGTGTACTAGTTTCCCAACTACAGTTGGTTCATATTCATTCAACCCAGCTGATTTGGGTTGATTTTTAAACCAACCGATTTTAGAGTGTACAGGGATCTCAATTACATCATCAAGATATGTCTTCGACAAAGACATGACTTGGTGATGTAGGTGTACGAGTTTGCCAGTTGAGATTTCAGCCATCACAGAAAGAATACATATGCCTATACCCCCACTCCAAATCGGACATCTGCATGACATCCCTGATGGTGATTATTGACATTTGAACCACATTTTTTTTTTTAAAAAAAAACATAAATGCAGTCATGCTGCCATTGACGTGTTCACATATGACTGACCAGCCACCTCTCCACGGGGTGTAACAAATTATATATTTTAAATGGTCAACCCAAATGATCTTTCCATGTATTTGAAACAGATTAGCACCTGTTACGAATTTCATTTATCATATTAAACAACTAAGAGTTTTTGGGGTTGTCGTTGGCTCAGTTGGTATGGAGGCAAAGCATTCATGGCCCAGCGATTGGGTGTCGTAGACCCGGGATCGACTCCCGTCGAGGCCACCTTCCAAACAATTTCACAGTTTTCAATCCAGTCGCGCGGTGTTAGGGCGACGCCTGGTGGAATTCCTACCTGACATAGGCGATATAAATTAAATTCATGCAGTTGCATCTTCATGGATCTTCCATTAATTGAGATTCCTATGTTTGAAAGCTGGGACACAGACCATTATAACAGTAATCTGTTCCAGATGCACTGGATGCAAAGGCAAACGATTCACGGGTAAATCTCACAATAAAGTACAGGCTACATGTAGACAATTACGAATCATCACAAAAAACTATTCCAACAGTTAAGTAATGTCAATTCTCGAATATCGGTCTCGGGTCGAGTTGTAAATGTAAACTAGCACACTGGCTGAGTCAATTACAACCTTTTTGGGTGGGTTGTCGTTGGCTTAGTTGGTATGGTGGCAGAGCATTTATGGCCAGGCGATTGGGTGTAGTAGGCCCGGGATCGACTTCCGCCGAGGCCACCTTCCAACAAATTTCACAGTTTTCATTTCAGTGGCGCGGTGTTAGGACAATGCTTGATGGAATTCCTGCTTGACATAGCCAATATAAACAACTAACAACTGGATAAAAAGGGGACTTAACCTTCTGATGGAAGATTTTAGCACTGATTGGGATGCTGACAAAAGACGTTACTCCGTTTGTATAGATCACTTGTGAGATCAAAATTAGATTCCGGCTGTGTTGTTTACAGTTCTGCGAGAAAATCACACTTCAAGCCACTTGATACATATACATTATCATGACCATGGTGTATGTCTGATAATTTACCCAAGTTAATAAAATTGATAAATTTGTCCCTTCAGTGCAGCAACGCTTTGTAAAGATTTAGCATTACAAAGCCTTCTTGCTCTCAAGGGACGAAATACACCACCACCCATGCTGTTGTGTAGATTGTGAGACCTAAAATATAAAACAAACCAAGAACATGAACTTTTTAATGGTAAAGAAATAATTACAAAAAATAATAATAAAATAAAAAACGCGCGCCTGTCCGCATGCAAGTTTACAAAAATGGCCAGAGAAACAGAAGATATACTTTATGTGGCCTTATGAATAGAATTTTATCATATGACTCGTCCGTTTTGTTCACTTTAAAACATTTGATATTTTGTTTTCATATTAATCAGTGATAAATAAAGCCTTCCGTCAAATCCATTGGTCAATTTCAAAACTAGACAATTTAATTGGCTGAACAAAATACAACTGGGTCACATTTGCATAATTTCAGCGGGGAGAATTTACGTTATCTGTCCTATTTAGGGTGGGTTATAAGAAAAACGCCTTTCATTTTTTTTTTATATTTTCACTTTTTGCTTCCAAAACATAGGTTATGACCCCTCATTGGAACGAGCTCGACGAGCTCGTTCCAATGAGGGGTCATAACCTATGTTTGGAAGCAAAAAATGAAAATTTTTAGTTATACGGGGATGTTTTTTCCAAATGCCTTCTGCAACTCAAGTTAGCTGATGGGTTAAAAAGTCATACGTAGTGGCTAATTTGTGCGTGTGTATGTTATATGATAAATAGAAAATGAAATGAGTGTTTTTCTCATATAATATTTATGAAACTCGTCCACATTTTCTGTTTGGGCTCGCCAGAGGCTCGCCAAAACGGAAAATTCTTAGACTCGTTTCGTAAATATTATATGAGAAAAACACACATTCCATATCCTCTATATATTAGTTGGGCATAAAAAAGATAAAAATCTGTTCCTCAGCCTTCCTTTATGCCATTTTGTCTGACGAGTGAACACTTTTTTATTACCTCTGCACACTTAAACAAAATAAAAAGTTATTGATTTATGCAAGATAAATTATCCAAGTTAATAAAATGTATAAAAAGCACCACTGTCCATGTCATTCTGTGTATTATGAGGCTAAAAACACAAAACAAACCATGTGTGGGAAGATTTGATGGAAAGGAAATAATTTTAAAAATAAATGTATTATCATGGCCATGTGCATGTCCTGTAATTTGTATCAGATTCGAGGTCCTGTTTACAATCAGATCGCAACGAGTCCTTCGGGGCGAGTTGTGATCCGAATGTAAACACGAGCGAGAATCTGATACAAATTACAGGACATGTATTTGGTCATGATAATACATTTATCTAACAATCCCGTTACATAAAGCCCGTTTCCCCCGTTTTTCAGTTTAAATTCGGTTGGAATTGGTCAAAATTTCGAATTTCATATTTTAATAATAACAATGCATATATTGATATATGTGATAGAGCGGTGTTTACCGGTTGTTGAACCTGCCTGATACGGAATCAAAATGAGTCGTCTATATGATACGGAATCGGAACATATATGTGATACGTACCGTTTCTCGTGGTTGTCACCCAAAATCTTTGTGATTGTTAGAGAAAATTCATAATAGTAGTATCTGAGTTAGCCTGGCCGCTTTTTGAACATCGGCATTAGATTCAATGCTCATTGCAGCACGGGGCTTCTCTTCATTACGTGTATATCACCTGTATGAAAGCAGACTCCGAACACCCCAGCAATTATGCATGATTATGCAGTGCAATCACTATTTGCCCAGGTCAATTAAGGGCATGTAATCTATTTATATAGGAACTACTTATTAGAGGTGGAGCTAATTAATGGGTTTTTTTCCAGCTCAGTAAATAACAGTCAACACATTCCAGTTATCTCAACGACTCTTATATTATACATTGTAAATAAACCAGAATTAACAGAGTATGAATATTATGTACAAGGAAGCGGGTGGGCGATAGGCCTACAAACATTGAGGTAAGCCTATAACATTTATTACTGGGGATGCTACATGTTGGATAGGCCTATGGTTGGGATAGACTCACCATGATGATGGTAAGCCTATACGATAGGCTTACAAACATTGAGGTAAGTCTATAACATTTATTACTGACGATGCTACTGGTTGGATAGGCCTATGGTCGGAGATAGACTCGCCATGATGATGGTAAGCCTATGCGATAGGCCTACAAACATTGAGGTAAGTCTATAACATTATCGGGATGCTACAGGATGGGTGGATCTATTGTTGGTGATCTACGAGGTCGTTTACCAACAACTGCATGTACTCCGCTTTTTAGACAACCGAGTTTGAAATTTAGAATATACCCATAGTAGCTTGGTGTATCAAATGTTCACGACGAGTGGTGAACTTTTGGTACACCAAGCTACTTTGGGTATGTTTTATGTATACCATGATCGCCAGATTATTAAGAGTCGCTATTATTATTTTTTCGATTTTACTGAGCAGCAGACGTACACACGTGTGAATCTGTTTTTGTTTACATGAGAACCGGTGGGCGGTCCTTCCGCTGTCAAATTTAACGCCGAAACGAAATGGAAAATGAAACGTGCAAATCACGGCGCCTTGTTAATTTAAATAACATAATAAAATACTCTTTCGAGTTATGGATGCTTCAGTACCATGAGGCAACGCATGTTTGTTAATGTTTGGTGTCTTGAGAGGTAAACTCATTTAAAAACGTAATGAATAATAGCCACTTTCATTTCACTCTTCGCGAGGCAATGAACGATAAATTTAGACAAGTCTACATTCAGGTCGAGGTCACCAAAGGCCAACGTGGATGTAGTTCCACTGTAGGTATAAATTTTAACTATTGAAATCTGGTGTTTTCACCACAGACACTCGTGTTCACCACGGTTGGTGTGTAAAGCTAATATTTATCTCATAGGCTTTTTATATACTGAGTCAAAAAAGTCGTGCAAAGAGTTTATTGACATGTTGTTGTTGTCCACCCAACCGTATACAATTTTGCTATGGATTCCAAACTAACACGTGCTACCCGCCAGAATGTCAAACTTAATGGGTGACCGACGATTTTCTTTGTGTTATGCTGTATTAGAGAACCTGGGTTATTGAGAAAACACGCTAGTTTTTGTCTTCCGACATTTTAAAACATACGCTGATGGTAGGGCAAGAGTGTATCGCCGACGAGAAGAACGGGTTTCTGATGCTTGCGTGCGGGAATGCGACCATTTCGGCGGGGGTAGTGTAATGATTTGGGCAGCAATTTCCTTGCACCATCGAACGCCGTTGATCTTCATCGATGGTAATCTGAATGGACAGCTAGATAGGGACGAAAGTCTTAACGCTGTTGCTGTTCCGTTGTTCAACGCTAACGTCGGATTGCAGTTATTCCAGCACGAATTGCACGTATCTGTCGTGACTTTCTTGGGGAGCAGAGCATTGAACGTCTTCCCTGGTCCCCCACTTTCGCCAGATTTGTCGACAATCGAGCATCTTAGGGATCAATTGGACCGTCGGGTACGACTTCATAATCTTCGGACGTTAGGCGATTTGGGTAATATTCTAAGGCAGGAGTGGAAAGCAATACCACAGGGTGACATCCAGAGGCTTATCAGGTCCATGCGCCGTCGATGTCTTTCCATCCAAGAGGCAAACGGTGGACATACACGCTATGGACTGTGTGTGTAAACTTTTCATTTCACCCCATGTCTAAATTGCGACGTCCTGGCGTGACGCAGACAACAGTAAGAACATGAAAGTATGCAAATTCATACAGCAAGACTCGAAATATGAATTTACAATAATTTGTTTTGGGATTAAAGTCGATAATACTAACAAAATTGCTCCTCATTTATTATACTTTCTTTTTTGACTCAGTATATATAGTAGAATAGGTTATCATGGTATAAATACAATTATTACCACTTTTGCGGGCGTTCCTAGCACATTAACGACGTTTTATCGGGCGTTGAAACCTCGTAATGCTCAACAAGTACAAGTCATGTGACGTGTCGGGCCGTTATTGACTATAACAGCCCAACACGTCAATAACAGCCCGACACGTCTAAATATAGACAATGACGTCACATCTCTCAGCCGATCAACAATATTTTTCCCAGATTTCCATTTGGATCGAAATTCAATTCGGATTTTTTTAATTTGTAAACACAATTAACATATTTGTCACGTGTTTGCCTTTGTGTCACGGATAGATAATGTATCAAATATAGGAAGCGATACACACAAAGTAAGTGATGACATCTTTGATGAATAAACTCCTTGCCTAAAGTTCGCATTTCGAAGATATATTTCATCATCTAACTTTCCAAATTTCGCCGTAGACTGATCAGACGATAACCATGTTACCCGGTTTGTTTGTCAACAAATCAGACGATAGTGTCGCTGTTTTTTTTTAATTCTAAAACGTCAAACTTCATTTATTTATCTTATTTCCCATATAATTTAATCGTAATGTACCCGATGTACGAAAGTGGCAATAATAGAAATAACATGACTTTGCCGGGCATTACAGTGTATCAACGTGTATCAACGGCTCAACAGAAATGGTTAACAGTCCTTGAGCTTATTAGCGGCCCTCGACTTAGATCACTGTAAATTTCGGGCGACGAGCTGTGTACTGGGGTTTTGTTGCAGCTCAGTACATAATTAAAGTCAGTGACAAGCTGTCAAATGTCGGTCATCCAGATAATTGTTTTCAAACTGAAATCTCCCGAGTTTGGTTTGGTTTACATAACTCAGTTAACTGAAGCCCTATTTGATTGAATTTTATTACTTTTTTATCAATCAGGAAGTGGTTTGCTTCACTGATTTCATGACGTCCTATTGGTTGACTTTCATTAAATTTTAATCAACTGGGAGAGCGGTTGGCTTTACTGGTTTCAGTGGAGTGAGTGAAAATAATACGAAAAATGGTTTTGTAAAATATTAATGAATTAAAGTTTCAGCGCGAAGAAGGCACACCGCCGTTTGATGGTTGATTATAATGATGCCTCACAAATGGTATCAGTTGGAATGAGTATCCCCTGTCGGAGGTGTTTAATGAAAATACAATACTTCATTATCAAGTGATTAGGAGATTAACATTAGAGTCTTTACCCTTTCCTACAGATCTCGACTCTCTCAGGTATGGCAGTACTAGCCTGAGCAACACTGAACATTGTTTCATATTCAGAACAGTGCAGAATAACGTTTTATCATATGACTCATCCGTTTTGTTCACTCTGAAACATTTGATATTTTGTTTTCATATTAATTGGTGATAAATAAAGCCTTCCGTCAATTTCATTGATGAATTTCAAAACTATACAATTTGATTGGCTGAACAAAATAAAACTGGGCCACATTTTCATAATTTGCATAATTTGAGTTGGGAGCTTTCATTGGTCAATTTCTAAACTGGGCAATTTGATTGGCTAAACATAATACAACTGGGTGACATTTGCATAATTTCAGTAGGGAGAATTTACATTATCTGTCCTACTTAGGGTGGGTTATATTGTATTAACCTTTTACCTACAAGAAAAACGTCATTCGTTTTTTTTTATATTTTCACTTTTTGCTTCCAAAACATAGGTTATGATCCCTCATTGGAACGAGCTTAGACTCGTTTCATAAATATTATATGAGAAAAACACTCATTTCATATCCTCTATATACTATATATACGTTTCAGCTAGCGTTTGTGTATATTTATATATATTTAAAACTAAGAGTCATCATACTGGTAAATATTAGGTTAAAATAAAAATCCAGTGATATGTGGATTCATTCAATTTTCGGGCGTCAAAGCACCCTTCATCAGAAACACATATAACTACATAGAGTATATATAATATATAATCTTGTCAAATTGCCGTCATGCTCGGGAGATAACTCCCGTCTAAGCGGCTTTCATTTTTGACTAATGCATATTCCGTTACGTTAAGTGACGTACCAATGTATACCGCGTCATGGGAACATAAAATTTCCTCCACGCTTATCCTAATTGTTAAATGAAAATTAAAAAAATGTTCGAGATGGGCGTACGTGTTACAGGTCGATTTATTGCCTGGCAAGTGGCTGCCTAGCTCCTAATCACGAACCCAGTTATAAAATCACCATTTCTTATCTTCTTTGGGTGGCAACAAGTAAAGATATGTTCTACGTTTCACGTTGTTCTCTGTATTCAAGTGTAAATTATGCACAAAGATACCGTATCATATCTTCCTTGGGTGGCAACAAGTAAAGATATATTCCGCGTTATTACGTGCAAAATGTCTTCTCAGCTTTAGAATTATGAGCCTTCTGTCATTTATCTCAACCTCGTCCTGGTAACAGAGACAGAGACAACTTCGCATACAATATTCATACATCTAGCCATTCCTTGATCCGAATCATTCAAACTCGTTGTTCTCCATATTTATAGTCATTCAGAGAAATTAAACCCTTACTATATTTTTAATACTGTATTATTGTTAAATCAACGCAGTATCCCTGAACATTTCCTGCTTGAAGTCTATATTAATAGAATTTACACCATGATTGCTTATTCTAGTATATATGAACAGCCAATGACATAAATTTTAGCTTTACACACCACCCGTGGTGAACACTCCAGCAATGGGATTTCAATAGTTAAAATTTACACCTACTGTGGAACTACATCCAAGCTGACCTTTGGTGACGTCGACATGAATGCGAACTTGTCTAAATTTATCGCACCTCGCCTCGCGAGGAGTGAAATTAAAGTGGCAATTATTTATTACGTTTTTAAATGAGTTTACCCCATAAAACACCAAAAAATAACAAACATGCGTTGTCTCATGTTAATAAAGCATCCATATCTCGAAATAGTATGTTATTATGTTATTAAAATGAAAAAGGTCCTATTTCTTTTTCTATTTCGTTTCGGTGATAAAACTGACAGCGGAAGTACCGCCCACCGATCCTCATGTAAACAAAAACAGATTCGCACGTATGCTCAGTTGCTGCTCAGTAAAATCGAGAAAAAATAATAGCGACTCTTAATAATCTGTACATAAAATATACCCAGAGTAGCTTTGTGTACCAAATGTTCACCACTCGTGGTGAACATTTGGCACACCAAGTTACTATGGGTATATTCTATATATAAACTGATATATTGTCCGAATATAGAGCAGTTAATTTTATCATGATGTTTGTAATAACTTTGTGTAAATATACAATTCGCAAAGTTCCCAAAAATTCCTGAAAATGCCATAGCAAGGGGATCACCTTCTTCACTTTTTCGTGTGCCGCTTTTGGTTAAGTAGATAATACATTTTGGATATTTTCTTAGTGGTTTTTGTTAACGGGTTGGGTATCACTTCATGTCCCCTCTTTCTATTACAAACACAACGATCGATCCATTCAAGTATTATTACTGCTGGATGATAAAAGCAGGTAGTGATACACCCCAAGGTAGGTAGAAGTCTCCCGGAAAGGGGCATATAGGGATCAGTAGGCATCAGATCTCTGGTAGATCAGGGATCTAGTGAGCTACTCGGTGTGTCGGGAAAGGGTCCCTTTGTGGGACAAGGAGTGGCGAAAATGGAGGGGTGGTTCCGTTTTAACCTGGAAGGACAGGCGTTTGCTTTCGTGTCACGGGAGCATCTTCTTCTTAGGGTGCCAGAAGGAATGGAAACTGCTGTGGCGCCCCGGGAGGAGGTTGTTTGATATATAGGATGGAGGTAGCCACCAAGTGGCCAGTTAATCTCCGGTGGGGGTGCTACTGTAGATATATTTGGGAGGGAATCCCTTTGTAGGACTAAAAGTAGTAAACTAGAGGGTGGGGTGCTACTTCTTGTTTCAAATGTCGCGGGAACATCTTTTCGACACTACATCGCGGGGTTTAATGTTTGGCGGGAGGGGTACTCTCGCCTATTTGGGAAGGCCGCCAACTGTGTAGATATGGTTTTGCGTATCCTGGGATATTTTGGGATTGGATTAAGTGTAATCATTTTGGGAAATCGTTACTGGCGTTGGCAATACGTGAGGTCCTTAATCATTCGTCCGGAAGCATTATCCTCAGAGCGTTACTAGTTTTGCCTAATCCTGGCTCTTCAAACCAACAAGAGGTAAGGGAATCCTCGAATGGTTTATATCTGATAGTTTAGAGCTACTCGGTGGTGTCGGGACAGGGTCCCTTTGTTGGACAGGGTGTAGCGAAAATGGAGGGGTGGACATGAGTTGCCCTCGTGTCGTAGGAGAATATTTCCCTTATATGATGACAGAATTCAACCCTTAGGGTGCTTGAAGGAAGGAAAACTGTTGTTGCGCCCTTGAAGGGGATTGTTTGATATATATGGTGGAGGGAGGCTCTAAATGGCCAGTTAATCTACGGTGGGGATGCTACTGGTTATGAAGGAACCCAGTAGCAACTAGGCTCGCCCTCAAGCTTCGGGTGTGGTTATCTGATGTTTGTGTGAGACAATAAGGGCCGGCCCTGGGAGCCTCAATCATGTGAGGTTGGCCCCTGTAGGGACACTGAAGGCGGTGTGATAAACGAATCCGAGCGTCGGTGGAAGTTATTAGTCCGTGTATGGGTGGTCCACGTGGAGAAGTGTCCGCTTTCGTGCCGAATATTGTGCCCTCTGTTCCTCTTTACTGGTGGGTGAAAGGGTTCTGTTTGGTTCTTAGGAATTGCCATACCTTTCGTATGTTAGGTCTGGATCCCCGTAAGTGCTACTTCCATAGAAGGTAACTGTGATAGGTTTTTAATATATATTCACCGTAGATAGACCTTAGATCAGCCCTTAGTAGGTCGAAGGTTCAGGGCTCAGAATTAAAAGTGGCCTTTCCTGCGGTGTGCAAGGATGTGATTCATACGAGTCATAGCTTAGGGCTGAACTTCCGTAGGAGGTAACTGTGGTAGATTTTTAAAGTATCGTAACCTTAGATATACCTCAGGTTAGCCCCTATTAGGTTGGTTATTCAGGGCTCAGAATTAGCAATGGTGCTTCCTGCGATGTGCAGGTGTGAGGGCCCCACATGGTGAGGGCCCGTATTGTAGGATTAGACATTTTGTGAGTTGCATTATTGGTAAAGGCGATGTTTATGGTGTTTTTCAGATTCCCGAAACATGAGTCCCCGAGTGTTATTGAACTGTAGTTGGAGGTTACTGTGGTTTCAGGATGTTACTGCTCCATGGTGGAGATAAGTTGAAGAGGTTAGGTAGGTGAGGTGGGCCCCTTTTTGTATTTCTCCGGAATTAGCTTCCGCAAAGTGTGTAACCAAGGTTTCAGCCCGTTCAGCCTTATCAAACAAACAAACAAAGAGATCTGTTGTATTTCAGTGGTAATATTACAAAATCAGATTGTGGTGTGTAGAAGTCTCTTCGGTTGTCTGATGTGTAATCCTGTTGGTCAAGATTAATAGTGGCAGCGACTTAGGTAAGACAGTCGCGAGTATTAGAGTCGGAATATGTCACGACTTAAGATGGTGGTGTTATTGTCGACTGAAAATTGTCGGAACAAAATAAACAACTGTAGCTTTGTTAGCTAGTTGTGTTAAGAGTGCGAATATTCTTTAGTGGGTATCGGTGGTTACCAATCCGAGCGCCAAGAGCTGATCTTTGTTAGCTCAATAATGCTTCCGGGGAGGCATCCTTTGCCGTCATTGGTCGACTGTGGTAAACTGGCGTATGTCTACCAGTATATATTTTTACTGTGGTAAGTGGTGGGTAGAACAGATTGTGTGAGAGGAGCTGTGCGACCGTGTCAGGTAAAGACCCAGGTATGGGTCGCACTGGCCGGGTCCGTCAGGTAACACAATCAAATACAGTCAAACAATCCGAGCTGATGTATCCAGGTGTCCTTTAGTGGTAAATTGCAGACTGCGTATCTGACACTGAAGGCATGTTGATCTTACGAAAATGTGTTTTTGTGGACCACATTTCGTCTGATACTCTCGTCCACATTTTTAACAGTTGTGTCATTCAAGGCCGGAACTCGGCATACCCTTATCTTGATGGAAAGATTCATCCAGGGGAGAAACTTTCACCATCTGGAATATAAGAAAAAATACTTTTAATAACATTGGTCGAGACGAATCCTTAACGATATTCATGATGTCCAAACCGTAACACCCAAGGAATCCAAACCGTTAGAAAATAATTGTCTACCACAATCCAAACCGTCAAACATACCAAACACACGTGTAATTAAAAAGATATTATATTTTCATTCACTTAATAAAATGAAGTGTAACGTAACGGTTGAAAGAACTGTAAGTGAAAAAAATGATTTTTATGGGCTTGGGGACGATGAATACTTTGGTCGGTTTGAACAATGGATCATTGAAAGCGATAATATTATAGAGATTAATTTAGGTTCGATCTTCACTTAACCCTTTACCTAACATGAAAAGTAGACGACACTTGAAAAACAATTCTTGAATAACTATTTTTTTTCATTTTTTGTCTCAAAAACATAGGTTATGACCCTCGTTGGAACGAGCTCAACGAGCTCGTTCCAACGAGGGGTCATAACCTATGTTTTAGAGACAAAAAATGAAAAAAATAATGAAAATTAATTGGGGATTTTTGAGAATTGCGCTGGACGGTTTTGGCCGTTACGTTAGGTAAAGGGTTAAGGGTGACGTTTAACCCTTTACGACTACAGTACGTAATATTACGTACGAAAATTTCTGTGCGTTGCGATTACGGTAGGTTTTTGGGGCATTAACCCCAGCCACAAGGGGAGTATCAACTTTTGGAGAAAAAACTCAAAAGAGTATACTCCATCAAGATGTTTTGTACCAAATTAGTTTCGATTTTGCCCAAAGGTTCCGAAGAAGAACATTTAATTGATGGAGCACAAAACAGATGATGACTCGACATTTTCCTATTGCCAGCAGTGTTCAAATGGGCCTCCACATACGGAACACCATAGCAAAACCTAAAGCAATTGTTTTGATTCATCTGATTCCATTGGTCTTTAGGAAGCTACATACCAAAAACAATATTCTCGTCCGTACAGTTTTTTTTTAAATATGGGGTTTGAATTTTTTCTATTTGTAGCTCCTAGGGTTCCCATGGGGCTGTGAAAACTTTTTTCGGTCATCAATCAAGTACTCATGATCCATTTATACTACTCCCCAAATCAGAACATCGGATCTTGAAATACAAATTTTGGGTGGGTGGAGCCCAAAATGGACATGCTCCCACAGAGAGCCTAAATATAAACCTACAAACTTGTCTTGATCAAATCTTAATCTGCATTACCAAAGAACGTTCCATACCAAATATCAAAGCATTCCCTGTGATGATTCGTGAAGAGAAGATTTTTAAGATTTTTAGGCTTTTGGGACATTAATCCCAGCCTGAAGATGGCCACAACTTAATTTGAACAAAGTAGAAAGGGTATACTCTGAAGTTGGTCTGCGACATATATGAATGAATTTGGCCCATTGGTTTTAAAGAAGAAGACAAGTTTCAAATTAGTTGATGGAGTAGAAGAAAGACGATGATTGAGCATTTCCCCATTGCTTACAGTTTTAAAATGGATATACCCATACAGCACCCCATGACAAAATCGATAGCAATCTTTTTGGTCCATCTGATTCCACTGGACCTAAGGAACCTGCGTACCAAAACATAATATTCTGGTCCGTGCTGTTTTTGAAATATGGGCGTTTGACTTTTTTTATTTTTAGCTCCTGGAGTTCCCACACGGCTGTGAACAAATTTTTTCGGGCACCAATCAAGTACTTATGACCCATTTATACCACATGCCAAATTTAGTTCAAATCAACACATCGTTTCTTGAAACAGAAATGTGGGGTGGAGCCCAGAATGGGCATGCTCCAACATAGAGCCCAAATATTGACACACTAACTTCCCGTGAACAAACGTAAATCTTCACGACCAAAGGAAGTTACAATACCAAATATCAAGGCATTCTCTCTGGTGGTTCGCGCGTAGATTTTTAAAGATTTTTTAGGATTGTTGGTCATTAACCACAGCTCGAAGATGGCAGCAGCTTCATTTGAACAACGTAGAAGGGGTATACTCCAAAGATGGTCTGTGCAATATATGTTTGAATTTGGCCCAGTGGGTTTGAAGAAGAAGACAAGTTTTAAAGTTAACAGTCAGGTGAGCTGACACAATAAACGCCAAATAAAGAATGAAGCAAAACATTACAGACTTGTGAATGTAATATTTTAATATAGATTATTGTTTAACACTTTGAACCCGCAAGACCGATATTTCGGTCCTAGACATAATTTCGTCCCATTTTTGTCTCATTATAAGAGGTCTCTACACGGGGCATTGAGGATAAAATAATAACTGCAGTTTGCAGCCGAACGGCTGCACACTGCAGTTATTAATTTATCCTACCTGTATATTGATATTGGACTGATCCATCCCCCTGTAAGTGTACACAAAGGCGATACCATTCCAGAAAATGAGAGTTCAAAGGGTCAATGTCACTTTCAGACCAATGGATACGTTATGGCAGCCACAAATAATAAATAAAGTCGGTGAAACCTATTGTTAAAACCTATGCTCACCCATTTATGAGCATCTCACCCAATGAACTGGGTAAGGGTCTTATTTCATGAGTAAATGGCACTTGTTTACCGGGGTAAACAGACACTATTCAATTACTGGAATATTATTGACAAAATGATACTACAAGTGAGATGAAGATAGTTCGGGATACAAAACTGTAGGACCATCTAACTCATGATATGAGAAAAAATACGTGTTCGAATTCAAAGTATGATCACTCAATTCGCCAGGGAGTAAAATTCCAAACGTATATTGAAGTACGCAAAACAGGAGCTGAAACAACTTCAAACAAAATACCATGAATTGTCGTGGAAGTCGGTCATCCTTACATTGAAGAAAAAACACGATTCCTTCCTCCAGAGAAACTATATTAAGTACAGACATGAGAGACAACACATCATTCTAAAGGCATTATCTGACAACAAGAACGACAGATATATATTTCTGAACATACAAGAGAATATGGGTTACGTTCTTCCAGTTGGTATTTATTTATTTATTTATTTATTTATTGGCGTTTTTAAAGTCATATACTTATGCACAATGGCTAATCATGACCGTGACAGTTTTACGGGTGGAGGAAGCCGGAGTACCCGGAGAGAACCACCGAGCAACGACGAGCATCTGTCAGCTCTACAACATCGTAACTCTGAACTCGGCGCCGCGGTACAGGCAGGGTTAGATTGGTTGAAGACATGCGCACCATCAACGTGCAGTACGCATTAGTACACAGCGTCATCGTGCCCCCATGTAGGCAATCGGGGTTAAGTGCCCTGCCCAAGGACACAACGCGGGATTGCGAATCGGTCGCTGAAATGGTCACCCATCCAACTACAAACCGCGCTCGACGTTGCTTAACTTCGGTGATCTGACGAGAACCGGTTACCGCGACGCCACCGCGCTCCCTTCCAGTAGGTAATGTACCTTTATAGTTATGATTCCAGAAAGGGGATATTCCTAGCCTCTGACGTGCCCTGATTATGAAGAACTGGTCAACCTCTCGACAAGAATAAAAAGGAATGGGCAAAAATGGAAGAAGAAATAGAGCAAGAGGTTAGCGCTAGTGCAAGAAATATGAATATTATATTAAAAGATAAAAAAATATAACAACAACCCCGGTTTTTGTTAAGTGCAATGGGTATTTTGGAATAATCCATTGTCAATATCAAATAGACATTGACACAAAGGGTCTCGATACCCCCCCCCCCCCCCCCCAAAAAAAAAAAAAAAGTTAAAAAACCCATAAAAAACACATGGCAAATGTTTTTCTTCACGTGCTGCAAGAGTGGCAATTGAATAAAATCAATTTACATTCTAAACGAGATCGCTATCGACAAATGGGTGTGAATAAAATCCATTAACAGTACAACCGGAATTGCTCTTGTCAAACGGGTGCATCCGTTCGTAATGGCCTGAACAAAAACAAAACAGTCTTGAAAAATATTCAAATTGAGTCTTTCTCTAAATTAGTGTTTCAATGATAACTTGACCGGAGACCTATTCCCGTGACCGTTACTAACAGATTTCCCTTGTCTGTTACCGCGACAAAGGTTCAAAGTATGAAATTATGTGTGGTGTCCTGTGATTTTCAGCAGCTCCGGAAAATGCATTCATTGACCCCTGGATGACCTCAGTGGCCTTGACCCAGATGGTTTTAACCTCCATCTAATGCCGACTCATTTGGTGTTGGTCCCAGGTCCATACATCATACCATGCTTGTGATATGAGCGTGGCCCACTTTCAACATTTTGGCCAATAGTCCATCAGCAATTTCCGTTCGGCACACATGTGCGGAATGGATTTTCATTTTCCGCATGGTTCAGTGTTGCTTTTGATGGGGATTCCATAGAACAGGCGTGTAATAATGGCCTCTTATGTGACTTAAACGTTTCATCTCCACAATAAAGCCCGAGATGCACATGTGACTAGTACTGAAATTGTTAGCCGGATAACCGGTTTGAAATTGGTTACCTACCTAACCGATTAAAAAAAACGTCAAACGGTTACCCGAAATATCGATAGTGATCGTCATTGCACGGTTCAAACGTAGTAAATCTGCCGCTTCTTCTTTGAGATAGAATACTCCTCGAAGCAGCTCTGTATATATTGACAAATAATCGACTTTGGCGTTCAAGACGTCGTTAATGATCGGCAAATTCCGTGAGTACCGAGTAACCGCAGAAACTATTCCGTGGTATGTATACAAACGAACGTTGTCGAGTACTCGACAACGTTCGTTTGTATACACACTACGGAATAGTTTCTGAGAATACTGCTTTCCAATTCCTACAGTTTTGACCCCAGATTCGGTGAAATAATGGCTACGGTTAACCGGATATTATCCGATTATAGCTCTCGGTTAGTCGGTTGTATAAATGAGTCAACCGTTTCAGCCCTACATGTGACACCAATAAATAGCACCTGATTGATTCCCATTTCAACAGTCGCCTGGAACAGAGTAAATGCACAGAACGACACACGCGTGTGAATGGGTTAATCTATATGGACCTCTCGGTTTATCCTTCCGCGATGTCACAGTGCCATGTCGATTAATCCATTCACACGCGTATGCCATTCTGTGTTTATTACACGCCTTCACGTCGATAAAAACAGTTATTGGAAGGACACTCAGAAATTCATTTGACAACTATCAACAAGTTATTTCGCAAGTCGTTCAGTTTGGGATGATCAATCGTTTGCTAATGTTTACAAGCAGATGTGCGATTTGGGGGGAACTGGCATGGGTAGATTTATAAATAGGCCAAACACGTGGTGTACGTATGTTTGTACCATCGTAGTACATGCATATTTGAGCTAGTATTATTCAATTTGTTATCATTATGGAGCTAATAATGATTTGTTTGAACTCTCCCTTCTAACCTTTAGAAGTAATTCTATACACAAAGATGTTTTGATTTAGTTTATTGTCTTTGCGATAGCTTATTAGAAAGCAGTCACTTCGTTTAAACTCCACGGCTTCCGTGATTGAAGGTCAAACGGAAATTCCAAGTAGACGGGGTAATGGTAAGTTTTGACAGATAAGGTGATCGTCCAAAAATGATCCGTCAACGATTTCCGTGAGGTACATGTGTGCGGAACGGATTTTCATTTTCCACATGGTTTAGTTTAAACAATATTTATTCAGTAATTGGCATGTGTATACATTTCACAATAACAGTAGGATAACAAATATTCTGAACAACACTAGATACAATAGTATACATAAAACAAGGAAATCAGATTACTATGTAAAAGAGGGATTCGACAGAAAGCTAAAGTTTATGTAAGTCGTCTCCCTGACAACTTATAACTTACTCCTGTAGGTGGTGCAAATCAGCGGAGGAATCCACACGTCGTGGCATGACGGCCGAGACTTTCCCTCCATTGTAAATGAAGTTACAACTTAGTTACTACGTCAAAAAAAAAGAAAATACGGAGCAAAGGAAGGCGTCTCGACCGCCAGACAACGACGTGTGGGATTGTTTAGACTTCAAGGTGAAAGGAAGAGAAAGAAAGAAGCGGGAGGAACAGGAGCGCTGATAAATAGAAAAAAGAAAAAAGGAAAGAAAACAAAAAAAAAGCAAAAACAAAAACAATATGATATAATGGAATGCTGTAGATGAGGCTTTCATAGAACAGGCGTGTAATAAATAAAATTATGTCACACAGAGGCAACGCCTAGTTGTCAGTTATCGTGGGCCAGAATTTCTCACTGTTCGGCCCGTGTGCCACAGCCGACGTACACCCCACAATCTCCAATGAAAAATACATCGCCAAAAAGGGTCACTCTGCATCAATTCCTTCCAGACATCTCATCCCCTGAGTTCCAATGTGTTCTATGTGCCTACTGGCACATAGAACACATTGGAACTCAGGGGACGACCTGTCGGAAGTGGACTATATATTTGGTAATATAGTCTGATGTACGCATGATGCTGAAGTACTATTCTCAATTTTGCAATGTAGAAAATATATTTCTGAGACAACAAAAAACATTTAAAGAAAAATGAATTAATCTTCCATGTACAAGGGATAATGTACAAAAGCTATTCATAAATTATTACTTTCGTCAGCATCAAATTTTATTTCAACTTTCCACCGAGCAATGCTTGCGCACGTTTTAAAAGATAGAAGTTATGACCACAAAGCATGTATTGTCTATTGTATAGATCAAACTGCGATTATTGAAAGATTATCTATTGTTAACCCTTTGAACACGAAAGGCCGCTTTTGCGGCCCAGGAACGTGATACGCCATAACTTCATTAAGTGGAGTGGATGCAAAATAAATGTGTGGGATAGACAATCAATATTTTCAACGCGCAGCCCCAAGGCTGAACGTTGAAAATATTAATTGGTCTACCCCCAATCAACGAATATGGACTCTTCAAATTGCTGTCATTGAACCAACATGGGTGATACTACCATGGTTTAAATGGTTAATAGAAATAATATTTTCAAACAGAGAGCTACATGGTGTTCAAAAGAAATTTCGTAATAACAATTGTTTATTTTACACTTATGAAGTTTATTATTTCTTTATAAGCATATTTTATTCGCATATACAACAAAGCCGATAGGATAATAAGTGCTGCACACTTAGTCTTAGCAACTCCTTCTCTCCAGGAACAATAACCGCAAGTACATGGTAATAGTTAAGACCAGCAAGAAGACGTTAGATACAGTCGTGATCAAATCACAGGCTCGGTTTCATAAACCAAAAATAAAACACACGGTTATGATTTTGTCATATGCTGTACCATTCTGTACGCTAACTTGGATTGTTACCACCCAGATTGGTCACTTCACAGGCTTCTGAGACGTAGCCATTTTTCGTGTACCAAAATATCCATTTCTATTTTTGTACGACGTTTCGAGTTTGTCCAGTTAAACTCATTTTCATCATGGCGAATGTTCTTTTCTCGGTCACCTGAATATTAGAAACATCAACATACCGACATTCTTTTGATGAAAAAATATATTTCGCACGAAATTCATCGAGATATACTCTACAACTCCACCCAATATCAGCCTCACGGTGCAAAGGAGTTGAGATTACATACACCTCCCTACCTACCCATATAAATACAACGCAGTAAACGCGCCCCGCATTATGTAGATTTTGTCCCGTGAAAAGAACCAAAAATTGGAGGAAGATGAAAGTATATGGAACAAGAAAACTCACGGAGAACAGCAATCGGTGTCAATGTATACCATACCCTAAGTGAGATGCATCTATACTTGTCGGTGACCAGCTTGGCGGATGAAGTTGTTCACTACTCTTGTCACGATCAGCAGGGTCCAATATTACAAAACGTTTACAATTGTATTTTCTAGAATTGTATTTTCTAGTTATGACTTTAAAAAGGGTTGAAATGAACCATTAGCATTTTCAAAGATGTGGCAATTTGCCAGTTGGCAAATTGCCATATCTTTTGAAGTGCTAATGATTCATTTTGGTCAGTTATATGAATAGGCATAACATACAATTCTAGAAAATACAGTTGTGAAAGTTTAATAGCATTCGCTTCTGACTTCTGAACTTTATTAACTGTAGTTTTTAAACGTATTTATACAGGACGTCCAGTTGGTCGCTATTGTATATGGATTTTCTGATCCGTGTTCAAGAAAGTCGACCTGAAATAAAGTTTATAGTAGTATTTCAACTGTGTGTTTGTTTTATTTTTCAGCTTTAACGCATGGTAGACAGATGCACAAATTAGGGCTGTCACAATTTTTTAATTTAGGAATCGATTAATCGTCGCAGATAATCGATTATATTCGTAAGAATCGTAATAATCAAGACCGGTCGTCAGTTGCGAACTTCGCAAGTTCGCAACTGCCGACCGGTCTTGATTATTACACTGACGGTTCAAAAGTTCAGAATATCAAAGCTTTGAATGTTCCTAAAAGGCAAATGCTTCTAACTGCTTCTTGAGATTTAACGTCGACGTTCTTGACCCTTTACCTTAAGAAACAATAGTTTTTTTCATTTTTTTTTAATTATTAAACGTCTAAAACGGGGTAAAATTTCTTCGACAACGAAAAATACTAATCGATTTCGGCGTGATCGATCAGCAATCAATTAATCGAATAATCGTGACAGCCCTAGTACAAATATCATCACGGGAAAAAAATGATTTAATATCATTTAGTTTGCTGTGCTGCTGATTTATGTGTCATGTAATTACTGTTTACAAAAATTTCGAAAATTGTAGATAAAAATGGTCTCTAAGGGGTCAATCGGCCGTCTTGCTGGGAACCAGTCTAACTTCCGGCGAGCAACCTTCACCTTGTTATTTTTCTGTGACAGCCTCAATGGCCAAACAGTTCACTCACTAACACATTTCAGACGTAAATACCTTATAATAAAAGTGTAAGAATGAATGGGTGTAGTCGAGCATGCATCTAGAAAGCGTTTTTTCTATGAATAGGTGATATATAGGTCCAAAGGGCCGAGTGCTTTTTAATAAATATATATATGAATGTTATTACTGTATAGCACATGTCACGTTAATAGAGATTTACAACTACTACTACAACTGCCTTTCTAAAAATGTGTTTTCTGTTAACTTTCCCTGTCTGAATCGATACACTTCGGATCAAAAAGTGCATTATATTGATATGTTCAGTAGGGTTGAAACGGTTAGCTCATTTTCGTAACCGACTAACCGAGAGCTATAACCGGATAATATCCGGTTATCCGTGGCCATTATTTCACCGAATATGGAATCAAAACTATAGGAATTGGAAAGGAGTATTCTCAAACTAGTCCGTAGTGTGTATACAAACGAACGTTGTCGAGTACTCGACAACGTTCGTTTGCATACACACTACGGAATAGTTTCTGCGATTAATCATTACTCGCGGAAACTGTCGATCATTAACGAAGTCTTGAACGCCAAAGTCGATTATTTCTCAATATACACAACGCGGCTTCGATGTATAATCTTTCACAAAGGAGAAGCAGCAGATTTACTACGTTTTTGAACGTGGAATGACGATCACTATCGATATTGCGGATGACCAGTTGACGGGTTTTCTAATCGAGTAGGTAGCTAACTTGTTTCAAACCGATTATCCGGTTGACCATTTCAGTACTAATGTTCAGTAGATTTATGGAGGATTTCGTGACCACTACAAGGTTTTTGCAGTTGTAAAATATTTGGTATTTTCAGTGAGTTACGTTTTCTGTGCCTGGTTAACTCGTTAATATTCGAAAACAGTTCATCTCCTCCACAGACACGGGATAACACAGTAACATATTTTACCTAAACGTGCTGAACATTCATATCTATGGCGATTTCACTTTAGGTATGTGTAGTTACATGTGATACATGTACAACTATTGAGTGAATTTGTATCAGGTCATCAACCAGCTTTGAGAATGGGCGTGTTAAACAGACGTGATCCGTATTGTTCAAGGACAATATAAAAAAACAATTATTGTTCGCTTCGGTTATTGCAGAAAAAAGCGTGTATTTTAGGAGAACAAAAGCATAGGCGTGCAAAAAAAGCACGTTAACATACTTTTATCTATCTAATAAATCAGTTCATTTCGTTAATACATATTTACTAAATTAATAAAGTGTAGGATAAAATTTTAATATAATTTGTTACATGCTCTTTTTATTGAAAAAACGGTATCAACCAATTTATTTTGTCGCCTAGCACGAATAGCAGACAACACATGCCAAGATAATTCTGGAATAACTACAATTTGGAAATTTTTATTTTCTGCCTCCGCGAGCTCGTTCCAGCGAGGTTTCATAAGCTGTTGTTTGGTGGAAACCCTTTTCCTAAATGTTAATTAGTACCCCTTCCACATTTTTAGATATCTTAGGCTTACAATTTACAAATCGTCGCCTGAGAGCTAGAATGTCCTATGTCCCATTAGGGACATAGGACATTCTAGCACTCAGGCGACGAAATACCAACTTTAAGACTGCTTTCATTGATTTCCTTGTTCAAAAAATAGTTTAAATGCTCAGTCACCCTTAGCTTTGTAACTTCTCTAGACGAGCCCTTGTTAAACAATAGCTACATTGGTTTGTACTCATTTCAGAGAGGTACACTAGGACGTGTTGAGATGGATACCAAAGGAATTGATTTTTATTTGGTTCACTTTCATCGGTGGTATTATTCAGAGTGAACTTTCTTTCTTTGGGGACGTGTGTGGTAACAAACATGTTAATAATAAAGTCAGGCTGGTCAATAAACTCGTGCGTTATTCCATTGAAACAAGTGTCCATTGTCTTTCAACTGCCAATACCAACGTACTTTTTCAATTGCGACATTGCGTATACACCCACTTTAAACGAACCTTTCTACTACTTACAATTACACTGTGGTTTAGTTCGGACGAGTACTAGGATTTAAACCAGATAAGACAACATCGCTAAATAATAACATAACACACTGGCCAGTTTGTACGTATTGTGCGTGGCGATTTAGGCTTTATCATTGTTCCGCTGATATTATCATTCCAGGTAGGTTTGCAGGCTTTATCACACATCTATAATGTAGTCCTTCGCGTAGCTAGGTATTTATTTTGGGGCAGGCACATAGCTTGTTTTTTGGGGAGGGGGAGGGGGGAGGGGGCTAAGCATTTTTATTCGGAGCATATCAGGAAGATTGAAGTCTTCAGTTGGGGAAACGTATGAAGCTGGCGCTCCCTCTTTCGCTGATAGAAATGGAGGGGAAGTGGTTATATTTTTCTTTACATTTTTTCAGGGTAAACATATATGCCCCAGATGACACTTTTTGGAGACAATTTAATGTTCGAAAGAACGTCAGGTTGCGACTTTTCGGTATGAAGTCCAACGCTGTAACAACTGCTAAATTCCACGTTGCATTACGGGAAAAATGCTTTTTTGAATTTTCATATCTCTTCATTGATGTGTAGAGATCTCGAATGGATATGTATGAGAGAGACTAATGACTTTCAGTTTTTGCCAATATGGGAAGGGGGGCAAAATAGTGATTCTTCGACGAGTTTAATAAATATTAGAAAAATAAATATAACATCCTGTTTGCTTGACAGTGTTGTTCACAAAATCGGTACTCAATGTTTCTTAACTGGTAGAGTGCTGAATTATTTTTGGTCATCAAAATTTGTTCACATATCTTTGCCTTGTTACAATTTATGGGAGAGTAAAAGGCACACTCCCATAAATTGTAACAAGGCAAATCCTAACAGATTAAATAATTTCACTTCAAAGGTAATATGTAGAACATCCACAGAATATGAAGCCTTAAAGATGTGGTACCGACACTTCAGAATAAAGCCTAAATATGGGCTTCCAGCACTCTACCAGTTAATTACCGTATATTCTTCATATTTGTGCCACGGACACATGTAATATAACTTCCCAATGGAATGAGCTTGTCGAGTTCGTTCCAGTGAGGAGTAAGAAATATTTATGACATTAGAGACTATTACTTACTTATTCGAGAACATTTTTTTTGCAAGTTTCGTATATCTGGCAAAACCCTTTCTTTCTAATTGTGCCACACTGAGGCTCATCTCGATGAAGTTGTAAATTTGATGTCTATTGAAATCATTTATTAGTAGGGTTTAATTCCCAGGTTCCTGGTTCTGCACGCTGGTTATGATTAGGGCTGTCACCATTATTTGATTAATCGATTGCTGATCGATCACGCCGAAATTGATTAGTATTTTTCGTTGTCGAAGAATCGGTAAATTTTACCCCGTTTTAGACGTTTAATAATTAAAAAAAATGAAAAAACTATTGTTTCTTAAGGTAAAGAGTCAAGAACGTCGACGTTAAATCTCAAGAAGCCGTCAGAAGCATTTGCCTTTTAGGAACATTCAAAGCTTTGATGTTCTGAACTTTTGAACCGTCAGTGTAATAATCAAGACCGGTCATCAGTTGCGAACTTGCGAAGTTCGCAACTGATGACCGGTCTTGATTATTACACTGACGGTTCAAAAGTTCAGAACATCAAACCTTTGGATGTACCTAAAAGAGGATCGTCTTCGTTGTTTACTTGAGGAAAGTCAACTGACTTGAACTTCATTTTTAACAATTTAAAGAGGGGGAAATGTGGGGACGGGGTCATCTATGTACGATTAATCGATTATAATCGATTATTTGCGACGATTAATCGATTCCTAAATTAAAAAATCGTGACGGCCCTAGTTATGATACCAGGGAAATCTATAGCATGGAACCCGGAATCACGCATGTCACTGTTTGCGTGCTGAACTGAAGTTCCCTAAATTGAAAACAAAAAGCCCCAATGTAACTTTGTTCGTCAGACCGCCCACGCCCGAACTACTTACAATCCTGATCCTTGAAGATTTCACCAAATCACTGTAGCTTTCGATGAGTTCCGGAGGAATCTTCTCATCAACAGCAAATCGCTTCAAAGTTCTAACTCGCCTTCATTTTTAGAATCACTAGTATCACTCACTTTTCATTACCTCCTTCAACATCAACTCCTTCTTCACTGCCGTCACTAGTCTCCTCTGCTTCAAGTAGGGGTGAGTTGAAGCCAGGAGGTAGTGGTGATAAAACTAGCGATTGTTCAAATGAAGACGAGTTGGAAGCGGGTTTTGGTTTTCACATTTCTCTTAGGAAAATAACTTTTCCCTATTGAGACGGTAGATTGCCAATAAAATATGTCCACTTTCACGAAAATAAATGCGTCTTGTTACTCTCGTAAATTTACTCGATATTATCCGGGACATTTCCCGGTCCTGAGCGTAATTTCGTTCCCGTACCCGTTACTATAGAAAACCGGAAATATATTAAACCTGTTTATTCGTGAGATAGATTCTAATTGCCTGAGCATTGTTTCATAGCAAAAAACAAACAAACAAAAAATACCAAGCGTGGCGTTTCCGTGCTTAAAGTAAAAACCTCGTCTTTGGACTTGATTCCAATACTTATATAGAATTTTGGCGCTATTCGTATGGAATGCACAGGGATGCACAAGTTGAATAACCCCGCTGTAAGTTTGTCCAAAGGTGATCCAGCATTTTCTAGGATGACCATTACTCCCACTTCTAAAATGTTCAAATTAAAGTTTCAAACAAATTTTTCATAAACTCTTTCCAACTGTCGATTGCTAGTTTTTATCTAATTTTTGTGTTTTTGTTTGTTTTTTTATATTTATTGCTTGTCAGAAGTGTGTGTGGGAGGGGGTACACTAAACTTAACCCTTTGAATCCAAGAGGACGCTTTTCAGGCCCAGCAACATGATACGTCATAACAGAATTACTTAGGATGGCTACTAAGTGATTGTGTTGTCTAGCCCAAGTACAATTTTCGACGTGCAGCCCTAAGGTTGCACGCTTAAAATATTCGTTGGCCTCCCATAAATAATGAACATGGACTCTTCCAACTGTTGCCAGTGAACTAACAACGAAAATACCATCAAGGTTAAGGGGGTTAAGGGATTATACTTTCACTTGTCTTATGGCTGATGTATATTTAAGACTGCAGTTATACGTCTGATCAGTTAGATACGTGGCCAATGAATCGTCCACTGAGTTCCAATGTGTTCTATGTGCCTACTGACATCAAATCTAGAGCACTGCTCATGAGCACGCTTGCAAAATTGACATCCTTTCTAAGTCAAATACTCCAGTTTAGAGCTGGCAAAATCACAGTAATCTAGATCATCAGAAATTTGGGTTAAACCATCAGCACTTTTGTGTTTCTTGGCTGATCGATGTATGATTTCAATGTCATATTGTGCTAATTCTTCCATCCACCCGGCTAACTGATCTTCAAGATGCCTGAATCTAGAGAGTCATACCAAACTGTTATGATTAGTTCAAAGAATAAAACGGCGACCCAGCAAATAATGATGAAAGTGTCTACAGAGCTTAACCACAGCCAATATTTCCTTTTGAGTGGTACACTACTTACGATGGGTAGGCATCAAAACATAGCTAGCATAACAAATCATATTTTCTCCCCTTGTTGAACTTGACACAATTCAGCAGCAATAGTCATACCAAAACTTCATTCCAATTCATCCCTCCTAGAACGAACTGCATGGCACGCTGAAAACTCTCTGGGATGTTATAGAGACCAAAACCCATATGTTCGAAAAGGCCGTACTTTGTGATAAATGCAGTTTTTAGCAGTCATCTTGATGGAGCATAATTTAATAATACCCTCATGCCATATCTAAAGTCGAAAAGTAGTCCGTGTCGTACAGCGGATCAATGCAATCTTCAATTAAGGGTAATGGAAAACAGCCCTTTACTGTTGTTTTTCTTTTTTGGTTTCAAGCCTTAAAGTCTATACACCACCTAACACTTCCATCGTTTTTTCGAACCAGAACAGGAGCCGAGGTCCATTCAGAATTTGCAGGATAAATAACACCAGATTAGATCATTTTTTGTTATAAATGAGCGGCTTCTTGATCTTGAAAACCTAATGGAGTTCTCCTCACTAGATGCTTGACAGGTTGAGCACCGCCAGTATTTATCTGATGCTTAATTTCTGAGAAACAACCTAAATCTAAGTAGGGCTGTCACGATTTTTTAATTTAGGAATCGATTAATCGTCGCAAATAATCGATGGTAATCGATTGATCGTATCTAGATGACCCCCCCACTCCCTCTCTTTGAAGTCGATAAAAATGAAGTTCAAGTCAGTTGACCTGCCTCAAGTAAACAATGAAGGTGATCCTCTTTTAGTTACAATCAAAGCTTTGATGTTCTGAACTTTTGAACCGTCAGTGTAATAATCAAGACCAGTCGGCAGTTGCGAAGTTGCTTTGATGAATGTACCTGAAAGACAAATGCTTCCCACAGTTTATTGAGGTTTAACATCGATGTTCTTAACTCTTTACCTATAGAAACAATATTTTTATCATCATTTTTCTTTTAGTTATTAAACGTCTAAAACGGGATACAATTTACCGATTATTCGACAACGAAAAATACTAATCGATTTCGCCATGACCAATCAACAATCGATTAATCGATAAATCGTGACAGCCCTAAATCTAAGTTGTGATTGGCAAAAACATCGTGATATCATATTAACAAGTTATCTATGCCAATATTCTGCTCTTTAGTTAGACCCACAATTAAGCTTTCAAACAAATCTCTTAGATCAGAAGGCATATTAACATCAACAAATGCAATACAATCAACTTCATTCATTTCATTTGAAACTTAAAATTTTGACAAGGTCAATTGACTAGGTGGCAATTCCAAAATGTCAAAATTAACTAATCCTTCTGCATTACCAATATGTGTATTGCTTTTCATTCTGATAAAAGGAGGAGTGTTATTTACAATGTTCAGAGCAGACTTCTCCCGCCCCCTTGTCAGCAGCAACAGGTTCCACAATGTAACATTCTATAATAGTTTTTTTTTTAAAATTTTACCTTAACAGTACAACCGAATTGTGTGGAATGGTAACACCCTCACCACACTAACTTTCGACACTGATAAAGTATCAGAGGATTGCACAAAATGTTTTTTACATGTAGAATTGTCCCTATATCCCGATAAATTCTGATTTTGATTGGTCAGAATGCCTTGGACAAATAGCCCTGGCAAAGGGTGCACCCAGCATCCTTCTGTGGGCGATTTACTTTCAGAAATGGATTGGTATACTGCTTCGTTTATCAAGGTCTGCAGCAGTATCAATTATGACTGTATATATGTACCTTGAATAGAAAGTGGTATAAGAATATTATAGCCATCTGCAAAATCTGCTGACATTTTTGGTGTGGAACATTTAAGTTTTTGATTGTCTACTGGTTCTGGTCTACAAGAGGATGAGTCTTTATACTAAGCTAGGCTTATTTCTTTTTGGACCAATGCATTGGCCTGTAAACCGAGTTCTGTCAAGTTTAAGACTGAGTTGGTTGTTGGAGGTACAGTTTCAGTTGTAAATTTGTTGTCATGGATAGGGGACTTTACATTGCTAGTTTGATTTATGATCTCTTGATCTATCCTTGAGTGGGTACGGTTATGTGTAACTTGATGTTGACATTGAATGTGTTCTCAAACAGATGTCCGAATGACAGTGATGATTGCATTGGTTTGATGATTGTTGACAGTGACCTATTGTAAGCTGGCGAAGAACATCTTTGATAACTGATCCACTTCTGTGGGTTAAACTGTGTGATTGGCATGCACTGATTCTGTACTGGAGTCATTAATAGTTGTCTCATTCCAATTAACACGCTCTTTAAATCACGATCTTCACTTTCTAATTGATCGTGTGAACCTGAAAATATTATTTTTATAAATAAAACTTTCAGGTCCACACTCATGTGCTAATTTCCGATTCTGTCTAAAATAGAGTACATTTTCGTTTTATTATATGCTATAGCACATTACTCAGCCCAATTACACCCCAAATGCATACGTTTCAAAAACCTAACAAACATCAGCTCATCGTTCCTTCAAGGCGGCATGATGCGACGTAGTGTGACGTCATTTAGGGAACTACTGAGGGATATTCCTCGATATCCATCGAATCGATGGATATCGAGAAATATCTTTTAGATAATTTGGGATAATTCACGGGCTAGCATATAATAACCTCTTGTATTTGCTTCTGCAACTTGAATATATGTTTATTTCGCAGCAAATTGCTTGCGCCAATACCATTGCTCTGAAGTGAATTCATTTTTCATATCACTTATGTAATTAGTTAACTTTTCTACTTGTTCAAATATCATTGTTTGAAAATTAACAGAATTTAATTATGATTCGGAGTTCAATTCATCTGAAGTTTCAGAATTTACAATATTGACATTAATCCTTTCCCTAACATGAAAAGTAGACGACACTTGCAAAAATATTTTTTGAAAACTAATTTTTTTCATTTTTGAAAATTAACTGGCGATTTTTGAGAATTGCGCTGGTCGGTTTTTGCCGTTACATTGGGTAAAGGTTTAAATGATACAACCCGTCATTTAACCATTTATTACAAGCTGAAGACGGAAATTCCAGTTTCCTGTTTTAGATCACTAAGGACAAATTTTCCTTTATAATCCGACAGTTCAATATTTGTTTCGCTTTACCTGGACCAATGTTAGGTAAAGTTTTGAGTACACCCGTAATGCTGTCACGGTCACGATTAGCCATTCTGCATAAGTACGTGACCTTAAACACCAATAAATAAATAACCGGACTGATTTTAGAGTGTGGGAGAATTCTATAAGGTTAGTTTAGTTTAAACATATTTTATTTGCTATAAATTTGCAAAAAGGATTGGAGTACAAGTTATACAACTTATGTTAACTCCTCTCCATAAATACAACAGAAAAAAAAACAATACATAGATGCGGCTACAAGATATATAGATTGGTTCACAAATGAATAGGGATTTACACTATTTACAATTGAAATGTAAGTTGTAGAAACAGGCAGCCATGTACGTAATAGGGTCTCGACACAGGGAATACATACGATTGGACACTGTTCACTTTCTCTACGAAACCTCTTGAATGGCAAGATAAAGGGGGAGGGATGTGACGTTTATAGTACGTCTCGTCTAGTGCATAAGGTTCTGTAGCTGAAGAGATGTAGAAAACTTTGAGAACACATTGGTATCTGTAAAATTATGACATAAAATTATGTCTGTAAAATCATTACATAAAATTATTGCTTGAAGAATGGTCATGGAACAACTTGACCCTTTCCACAGAAGTCTGTGTGTGATGTGTTGAAATATTGCACTCCGTCAAATGAGACGTGTGAAGGTAGCTGCTCTGGTGTCACGTGAGTACGTCGTCAAGGGGATCTATAAATGAATCATTTTCCATCAATGTTTGATACCTTTTTGAAAAATAATTTATTTTCATACATATCTATACAGAGAGAGTACTTATAAAACATTTACAACACATATTTCCGTATTTTACAACCAGTCTCCATCTTTCTTTCAGACATTATTAGGAACAATTTGTAATATCTATGACCATTTAGGTTTAACCCTTTTCCCAACGCAGACGATATCAAAATTTATTATTTTAAATATAATTTTTTTCAATTTTTCAAAAAATTTCAACAAAACCATATCATGTGACCCTTCATTGGAACGAGCTCAATGAGCTCGTTCCAATGAGGGGTCACATGATATGGTTTTGTTGAAATATTTTGAAAAATTTAATTTTTTCAACTGCTCAATTTTCATATTACGTTATTTAATCCTATTTGGTTTACAAGGATTGGCGAACAATAAGTTATGCAACTTATATTAACGCCTCTCCTTGGCCCAATGGCGTAGGTTTGTGGGGTGACCTTCATGGCGGCAACTTCGTAGTCTAGCTCTTCTCGAATACCACGAAGGGATCTTTAGCCTGCACGGAGTGTGTCTCTCTCCGCACAGATGACAGCCATTTTACGTCCCAACCCGATAGAACGGTACGCTGTGACAGTATCAACCCCATAATTGATGCTGACAGAGAGTGTTCGGACATCTCGAGAACTTTTCCCGACCGGGGATCGATCCCTGGACCTCTGGCATGAGAGACCAGCGCACTTATCCACTCGGCCACCACTCTCTTCATATTACGTTGTGGCGGTCTGCAAATGTATTGTGAGTGACATAGTCTTAAAAAATTTCAAGTTACAAGAAAAATTTAATTGTGAATTAAATGTGAAATTCAAAACAAACTTATCAGTTAATAATTAGTAATTACTGTTAATTTGAACAAAAGGTAACAGAAATATTTCTCAGTGCACTATGCTTTATAAAAAAACAAAATTACGATCACCATTTTAACACAGAGTTTAACAGAAAGATATTTTGGTTCTTGTAACCAAGTTTCGGTTCAGTTCTGTTTGACCATCAGCCCTACATCGTCACGGAAAACAACGCTACAGATTCCATGTCTGTGTGTATAATAATAATAATAATCAGAAAAATAATAGGTCGTCGATTGTCACAAAAAGAAGCAATCTTTATTTCTGCAGCTGATTACCGTGGAAATAGAGAACAAAATTGAAATGATGAACAAGACTGAATTGTCACGAAATTTCTTGATTTGAATCGAGGTATAGATAATTTCACCCCGCGATGCCAGGTGTTGTAAATTTACTACATAACAGTGAACTAATGTCACTTACACTGAATAATCTATTCTCTTCGATTCAAGTTGTTTTAGACGGTTGTAGTTTTTAGCTGTTCAAAGCAGGCCTCGGTGGATTAAATTCTCCAATATAGGTGCAACTATCTGGAGTTACCAGATGGCGACATCATCTTCCTGAAACGGATTGTTAGGCTCCTTCCGGTTGGTATACTGAAGGGCGGTCGGCACCACAGCCGATAGAAAACGGATTGTTATGAAATCGTATTGAACTCTGCATACATCCACAATGGGGACGGTAGATAGAAAAATCAATTATTATAAAATCATATTAAAGTGACTATATGTCTACATTCGGAACAGCAGATAGAAAACTAATTGTTATGAACTCATATTGAATTGTGTATATATCTAAAATGGGGACTGCAGATAGCAAAATACATAGTTATGAAATCGAATTGAAGTATCTATAATGGTACATTAGGGGCTCGCAGACAAAACAAATATAAAAAAATCGTACTGAAGTGTCTGTATATCTGCAATGGGGACGACAGTTAGAAACCAATTGTTAATAATAATAATAACAACACTTCGGCCGGCCGCTGATTTGTCGCGGTTCTCGTATGAGAAGGCCTTGGTTATCCATGCTCTACCAACTGCTTCCCTATTCCCGCACTTCTTCTCTCCTCCCAACACTCGGAGACGAACTGCTTGATGACATCCCTTGCCCCATTCTTCCCAATTTCTCCGATTAGTATATTAACCCTCTCTTTTGAGTCGCCCCCTAACCACATGTCCTACATTCTCCCATCCCACTTCCACATTATACTCCCCGTGGATCTTGTTCTTTTGAACTGGTATTTTGGGCATTCTGGAAGAAAGTGTTCCAGGATCTCCACCACGCCCAAGTTACACATCTGGCACTCCTTTTCACTGTTTTCCCCAATTTTTCCCCTCAGCTCCAGGGATCGCGACCTCAGCTTGAACAACGGTGACCCCCAAAGGTGTTACGGACTCTTACTGAAGCATCTATATATTACAAATAGTGAGGAACTTGAGATTATATTATCACACAATGTGTTATTCATCACGTACTGACCTCAAAACAGAGAGAAGCTCATAATCTTTCTTCCGAAACTAACGTACTCAAAACATTACAGGGTTACATTGACATTTGACGTCACGTGTTTATTGCAGAGTTTCGGACGATATTTTCGTAACGATTTAATTTATACTGAAAATGTGATAATGTATTGTATTATATGTTAGCCTGTGAATTATCGCAAATTATCTAAAAGATATTACTCGATATCCATCGACTCGATGGATATCGAGAAATATCCCTCAGTAGCTTCCTAAATGACGTCACACGTCGGCGGATGACGTTGCCCTGAAGGAACGATCAGCTGATCTTTGTTATTGTTCTTAAACGTACGTGCTTGGGGTCGAATTGGGCTGAATATTGTGTAATAAAACGCATCGTAGAATACGATGTGGACCTGAAAGTTTTATTTTCCACGAGCGCTTGCAGGTCCACACGATGAATTTTTTTCAGTAGCTTCCCAAATCACATTACACTTCGGCGCATGACATTGCCTTGAACCATCAGCTGATCTTTGTTATTGTTTTGGAACGTACGCGTTTGCAGTGAAATTGGGCTGAATATTGCGCAGCAAAATAATAATAATAATAATGCAATGTTAACTTCTAGAATCCACCACGGTGCTCTCTGACTTACATTATTACAACGAATCTCAGGTGTTCATAAATGTCACGTAGCATATAATAAAAAGAAAATCTACACTATTTTAGTGAATATCAGGAATTACCTCATTCGTGTGGACCTGGAAGTTTTATTTTTCACTCGCGCAAGCGCTCGTTAAAATAAAACTTTCAGGTCCACACTCATGAGATAATTCTCGATATTCACTAATACAGAGTAGATATCCTCTATTTATTCCCTGATAATGTATCATGTCAGTCTGTATATGTAACTATACTCAAGTCAAGTGACTTGTGTATGTAGCGTTACGTATATTACGAAATAAATTCCCATTCCCTGGTACAAAATCCGACGCAACTATCACAGCTTCTCATAACCATTATAACTCGGATTTCTCAACTGAACCATGATGGCTCAGGGTTTGTCACATAATTTACAGTTACGTTCATGTAGTAATAAAATGTAATATATAGAGAGTAATCAATTTGTTTTGAGCGTTACGGTAAATAATTCATCGAGAGACGGGACGTGAGTAAATCACGAGGGCGTAGCCCTCGTGATTTACTCACGTCCCGTCTCTCGATGAATTATTTACCGTAACGCTCAAAACAAATTGATTACTCTGTTTATTACATGACATTTGGAATAAAGAGGTCTTTTACTATAATAATTCAACCCAAACTATTGTCAGATATAATCCAATTTAGTGTAAACACGGAAACATTTCTAAAAGTAGCAGGAAGGAAATACGAAATAGTCCTGTCTCGAGGCGAATTATATACCGTAACTTGCCGTAAGAATGGGCCACTCTCTTTAGTAAATGACATTTTAGACCAAAATGTCTTTCATTAAAAATAATTCAACACAAAATATTCGCAAATGCAACTCTGAAATACTTCTGAAATTATCGCGTATGAATACATCACTTTCTGTGTCAAATCTTCGATTGGAAATGGTCCAGTTTTATTTTTGTGACTTTCGTTCGATATTTTACTATTTTATGTGGCATTCCAGTCGCATTTGGGGAATGGCATTCAGCCATAAGATAAAACATTTCTATTTGGATGTCGTCAATTGTGCTAACGAACCTGTTCATAGAGGAAAGAAAGGATTTTTAAAAATATTCAGAAGGAAAATTCATTTTAATTAACTGATGTGGAACTGGAAAACAAAACATCAACAAATCGGTGGGGGCGTGGCTTATGTACGTCAGTCGTTCCAAAGTTACTATTGAAGTGACATAATTCACTCGTGACATTACCACTTTTTAATCAACATTAAATTCAATGCAAAACGAATTGAGGAATGTAATAAAAAGCACTACTGTTATAAAAAAAGATGTGGTCACGTTCAATAGAACACACCTCTGAACACAGTCCTGTTCTATTGGGAGGTTTGGGTCACATAGATACCACATGCCACCACAGAAACCAAGATGGCAGCCTCCAGTATACAATAGGGACGACGGAAACAAGTATCACCCTAACAACACGCAGTCGCATACACACTAATACCACGTATCACTGTGGTAATAACGTCAGAACATGGACGCTCACGCATGCTACCGTAACAGACAAACGTGATGTAATTGGGTCACGTGACATGATGTCACTTCCTAGGTCCCGCCCGGTGTTCCGTAACCTGTACCTCAAAGGTGCGAGGCGTACTTCTTATGTTAGTTGCTCGGAAAAGCGACCAATTAATATATTCTAGGCGATTGAATCGAAAAGAAATACCTTAAACATTCATTTTCGTGGAATCAACGGAAGAATTGTTGCTCAATCGGGACTCGATTTTGTCAAATGTTTGATGACTTTACAATTAGGACCGGACAAAAGACAGACAACAGTCGTAGTTTTATCAGTATGCCGCGTAGTTCCATAATTTGCGTTCCTATCTTGATGGTGTTAATTAGGGCTGTCACCATTATTCGATTAATCGATTGCTGATCGATCACGCCGAAATCGATTAGTATTTTTCGTTGTCGAAGAATCGGTAAATTTTACCCCGTTTTTGACGTTTAATAATTAAAAAAAATGAAAAAAAATATTGTTTCTTAAGGTAAAGGGTCAAGGACGTCGACGTTAAATCTCAAGAAGCCGTTAGAAGCATTTGCCTTTTAGGAACATTCAAAGCTTTGATGTTCTGAACTTTTGAACCGTCAGTGTAATAATCAAGACCGGTCGGCAGTTGCGAACTTGCGAAGTTCGCAACTGACGACCGGTCTTGATTATTACACCGACATGCAAAAGTTCAGAACATCAAACCTTTGAATGTACCTAATAGAGGATCGTCTTCGTTGTTTACTTGAGGAAGGTCAACTGACTTGAACTTCATTTTTAACAACTTAAAGAGAGGGAAATGTGGGGACGGGGTCATCTATGTACGATTAATCGAATATAATCGATTATTTGCGACGATTAATCGATTCGTAAATTCAAAAATCGTGACAGCCCTAGTGTTAATATGACTGAAATATCTATTACTGGAGCACGTTTGTGAGTAGAAGTATATCACATTACATCAGCGGTCAAAGAGGATATATAGAATATACCCATAGTAGCTTGGTGTAACAAATGTTCACCACGAGTGGTGAACATTTGGTACACCAAGCTACTTTGGGTATATTTTATTTATACCATGATCGACAGATTATTAAGAGTAGCTATTATTTTCTCTCGGTTTTACTGAGCAGCAGACGTACATACGTGCGAATCTGTTTTTGTCGACATGAGCGCCCGTGGGTGGTAATTCCGCTGTCAATTTTATCGCCAAATGTTCTCTGAATCAACTCATGGAATGTTTCTCTAGAAAGAGATTTGATTTGGTCGACCCGTTCATGACATCACAACACTACTAGAAATGTTTGCCAACTAAATAATGGTGGGTGAATACTCTCCATGACTGTAATTGTATCATTGCACGGCTTACTTTCACTACTTGTGTTACTATCTTGATATTTTCAAGACGAATTTAACACTTATTGATTGGAATATCTATCTGCAGTAGGACGGAATATCTATATATCTCTGTGAGTAAAGGGACAGGACATTACATCAACGGTAGTCCGCGCGCAAATTCCGCGAAAAGTGTGTAAGCAAACAGCCCATAGCAGCGTCAAATGTCTTACAAAATTAGATGGGTGGCCTCAGACCTTGGTGTGGATCGAATTAATAAAACTGAACATGGATGTGAGAATCGCGTTAATAAACTTCTACACGCGTGGATACATTTTTGCGAAAATAATTCGAAAGAACATTGGCACTAATTTCTCAGTACAGTTCGTCCCCTGAGTTCTAATGTGTTCTATGTGCCAGTAGGCACATAGAACACATTGGAACTCATGGGACGTCCTGTAATGTCTTGCAGGTTTCCAGCCTTCAGTGAAGCATTTGAAAATGTATTGTACACATTGCGCAGATGACTGATTGGCGACCTAAACCCAAACTACCACCACTATCACGACCCAAGTCCTGATTATAAAATATCACAACTACATCATTAAGGCATGCTCTGGTGGTGTAGGTCGAATATTTGTCAGTCCTGATTATAGTTCAAAAATGAAAAAAAAATGTGTATTGTCTTGCACGGGCTTCCATATTCTTATTTAATTTAGGGCTGTCACGATTTTTGAATTTAGGAATCGATTAATCGTCGCAAATAATCGATTATAATCGATTAATCGTACATAGATGACGCGGTCCCCACATTTCCCTCTCTTTAAGTTGTTAAAAATGAAGTTCAAGTCAGTTGACCTTCCTCAAGTAAACAACGAAGACGATCCTCTTTTTGGTACATTCAAAGGTTTGATGTTCTGAACTTTTGAACCGTCAGTGTAATAATCAAGACCGGTCGTCAGTTGCGAACTTCGCAAGTTCGCAACTGCCGAGCGGTCTTGATTATTACACTGACGATTCAAAAGTTCAGAACATCAAAGCTTTGAATGTTCCTAAAAGGCGAATGCTTCTAACGGCTTCTTGAGATTTAACGTCGACGTTCTTGAACCTTTACCTTAAGAAACAATAGTTTTTTTCATTTTTTTAATTATTAAACGTCTAAAACGGGGTAAAATTTACCGATTCTTCGACAACGAAAAATACTAATCGATATCGGCGTGATCGATCAGCAATCGATTAATCGAATAATCGTGACAGCCCTAAAATTTTAATTAGCACTAACTAGATTTAAAATCGGTTGCGTTGAGACCGAATCGGCCATCAGCAATTTTCGTAAGAATGTACGTGATACTTGCCAAAGCAAATTTATATCTAAAAGTCCAGTCTTGACAAAACTGCCCCTCCCCCTTCCCTACTGAAATATTATTGGGGGATGTCAAACCACGACCCCCACCCATCATTGTTACGCAAACTGATAATACATTTCTCATTTATTGCATTTCCAGGAGAATGGTTACAGACTTTACCACAATGTTGGATATCAAAGAGGACTGGGTTGAAAATAGTACGTTGCCCACTGATTTATTTGCAGTGACTACATCCTCGCATTCTTGTACCAACTCAACAAATGATAGCACTATAGAATTCGACAGCACCGCAATCTGTTCGATAAACGTCACAACCACAGCTGGTGATGGCGGAACATTTAGCTTTGAAGACTTAAAGAAATATTCTGAGTTTTGGGCTGCATATTACATAAACCGGTATTACCTGAGAGTACTTGCGGGACTGGGTATTCCAGGAAACCTTCTTTCATTGACAGTTATCTGTCTTATGCGGCCCATTACGTCATTATCTCTCTACATGGCTGCTCTTTCAATTATGGATTCATTCACGCTTGCACTGAAACTACTTTACCTGGAACTGACACGCGTGTACTTCGATACCGGTTTGTGGGGTTGTAAAGTTTTCAAATTTCTGATGTCGTTTTGTCCAATGTTCTCATTTTGGATTTTAGTAGCAGTCACTTGTGAGCGCTGTATTGCAATATCTTTCCCATTGACAGCCACTAGATATTGCACGAAAAAGTCTGCAGTCATTGTCATGTGCCTCTGTTGTGTTTGCTTGGTGGGTTTCAATGCTCTGTTATTAGACGGTTTTACCAAGGTGCCTATCAGAAAAGGCCTTGAATACTGTGTCCTCAAAGAAGATTTTCGCGAATTTATAAAACACATTTGGAACTGGGTGGATGGCGCTTTTAGCACCATAATACCTAGTTTAATTTTATTTTTCTGCAACTCGGTCATAATTTGGAAGGTTCGAATATCTACAAAATTACGACAAGGAATGTCTGATCGGGGGACACACACTTCAAAACAGAACCAGATGACCGCTATGCTGGTGACGGTTTCGGTTTTGTTTGTGGTACTTACGACACCAATTATCGTATTTCAGTTTATTGAGTCCAAACTGAGCTTCACCACTCCAACACGACGCACGGCGGGGAATTGGTTATTTAAACAAGTTGCCTTTTTTTTATTTGAGTCCAACCACGCAATCAACTTTTATCTCTATTTCTTGTCTGGTAGTAAATTCCGACAGAAGACACTGGACATACTGCTGTGCAGGAAACCCAAAAAGATCTCCACTTACCTAGTGGGTGCATCGGGACATCAAACTTCTAATGTACAGCTTTCATCTATTTAATTCTGTCCATGCTGCTGGCAGTAGCCAATGCCCAATAGCTCATCTATTTAATTCTGTCCATGCTGCTGGCAGTAGCCAATGCCCAATAGCCAATACTATAAAACTTTTACAATTGTATTTTCTAGAATTGTCTTTTATACCTATTTATATAACTGACTAAAATGAATCATTAGCATTTCAAAAGATATGGCAATTTGCCAACTGGCAAATTGCCAGATCTTTGAAAATGCTAATGGTTCATTTCAAACCTTTTAAAGTTATAACTAGAAAATACAAATCTAGAAAATACAATTGTAAAAGTTTTATGGTATTGGCCCAGGACACAGAATTTTTTACCAGTGAAATAAGTATACTTTGGGCCCGTTCAATCAAATTTCCCCCAGTACACTGGATGGACTTTTTAACAAATGATTTCCTGAGTTCAATTTAAATGAATTTTTCATCAAATCTAATCTTAGCTGCTTCACAGAAGCAATGACTAGATCTGTGAAAAATACTTTTGAAAATATTGAGCGGGTTGATAGTTAAATCATAAACGTTTTGTTGCCGTTGCTTCAGAACAAGCAGGCAGTTTCTATATTTTTGTTTCTCTGACGATCTTGTTGACACTGCTGGATTGGGCCTCCTCGGTTCTTTCTCGCATTAAAATGTTTTACTTTCCTGGAGATGAAAAAAAACATTTCTTCAAATTGTACTAGCCCTTTTGGTCAAGAAATTCTTGTTTCTACTGTAGCGGAGAAAAATATTGCTTGCCCAGTATTTTTTTGTTGAAAACTAATTTTTAAAAACTGCACACTATTGTATATTGTTTATCTTTTTTTTAATTTCTTTTTATTTTATTGCTTTTTTGTTTTATTTTCTCGTTGTTTTGGTTTGTTTTTCGCATTAAAATGTTTTACTTTCCTGGAGATAAAAAAAAAACATTTCTTCAAATTGTACTAGGCCTTTTGGTCAAGAAATTATTGTTTCTACTGTAGCGGAGAAAAATATTGCTTGCCCAGTATTTTTTTGTTGAAAAATATTTTTTTAAAAATCCACACTATTGTATTTTGTTTATCTTTTTTTTAATTTCTTTTTTTATTTTATTGCTTTTTTGTTTTGTTTTCTCGTTGTTTTGGTTTGTTTTTTTTATTTTTTTTAGGAGTAGAGAATGTTCCAAACATTGGCTTTAGTGTTTAGGTTTCAAAACGTCTGTATTCTCTGAAATATACACTGTACAATATTTTCCGACTGTGACAGGCTTCCGCAATTCAGCGACGAAGCTGACTGTGGTCATTGTGTTGAGTAATGTACCCCAGGCACAAAGGTTCCTTACACTCTGATCGACTCAAATTCGAGTAAATGAGAATATTCCTTGGTGTTTTATTTTTTCTTGGTAAAACGTCACACTTGTGCTTAAAAGTGTTGTTTCATTCACACAAAAAAGCATACTCACCAGATCGACCAAGATCTAAAACATTGCTCTGACCTCTGAAATTTACAATTGACATGGACATCGGGCAGGGGCTTAGCGACAGTGGAGGTGTGGTGGATTTGTCATCCACTCCATCCCCCTCCTCCAATCCTGGTGAAAATTTCCTATAGTTGGAAATTCGGAGGGCAAGTCATAAGTAGTTGGAAATTCCATCTACCTGGATTTTAGAGCTGCTTTGCGATGCTTTCCAAAATTCCAACCCAGTTTCAAATCGGCGAACGGTTACTATTTACAACTACAGTGTACACAACATCGAGCTTCATAAGTAGGCATGATGTCAATTGGTACGAGATTTCTATAGTACGTTTACTTATTGTAATAAACAAAATCCTCTAAATGCACGTCAAGAAAATCATATTATGTAAAATCGTTATCCTGAGTTAATTCCATCATTTACAGTTACAAAATGACTAAACATCGAAAAACTGATCATTCCTGCAAAAGATCTGAATTAATGTTAGGATAGTGTGAATTGTCAAAAGTTCTAAGCTTGAGCATTTGTTTAGCACATATTCAGTTCCCAAAGGAATACTAAATAATAATGACCTGATAATTCTATCATAAATGTGTTGGCATTTCAGTTACTAGAATCAATTTTATGCCCCCTTTATGGCTTCATTTTCAAACTTTTTCACCGCAGTGAATTTCCAACTACGGGGGAGGAACCTAAGGCGGTTTCACCCTCCCAGTTCCTCCTCCTTATTGGAAATTCACTATCCTAAACCTCCCAATCGGAAACATCTAACCACGTCCCTGATATTGGGGGGAGTGTCTTTTGAATCTCTGACATTAGCTGACACTGTAAGCTCTCACAGTAATAGTAATACTAACACTTGAACACATCAGTGAATTTAGTACAGTACGTGGAGAGTGTATTATCACTAAATCACCCGAAGAGTGGAGATTCCACCCGGTCAATAATTGCAAATTTGTTGCAAAGCATAACCAGCACCAGCACAGTTTCAGCCAATGGACCTCCGGGTTAAACCCGGAGGTCCATTTGCTGAAACATTGCTTGTGTTTTTTGTCGATATGTACACAATTTGAAAGTTATAGCTTGGGTGGCAACTCCACCCCGCGGGTGATTTAGTTTCAACCCACTCTCCACGTGCTGTAAATGTGGTGGTCGATTGACTGTTTGTGTAGCTGTCGTTGGCGCATGGGCTTTCCAATCAATAGGCTGAGCCCATATTGTTCGGTACGTGCCGTGTTTTGTTCATGGAGTCAAGAGACTGTCAATGAAGATGCTGTGAGCGTTGTGCTTTCTGAATAATAGCTTGAGTCCTCGTTGCTCGGTAGGTACGGTGTTTTTGTTTGTTGAAACGCATCAGTCTCTAACATGAGTGACGGTGGTCTCTATGGAGACCAAGGAGGAATGGCGTAGCTATCTATTTCCACTATCCCCCCCCCTCCCCCCCGAACGTTCACTGTTTGCTTCATTGTTGGAGAAAATAAATTGTTTTCAGATCTTTCCGATGTGTACCTGTTTTGTGAATAGTGACTATTTCCGTTTCTTCCATGTTTCAGCCAGGTTCCTCGTGTCGTTTCTTTTAGAAGCTGCTCGAAGTGTGATCTGTTTTTGACAAGGTAACATGTTGTTTACGATGATTGTGCTTCACAAAGTAGATTTTCTGTTTCTCATGCCATTTTTTGAAAAATTGCATGTGGGCGGGTGGTTTTATATATTTTATTTTTGTAATTATTTCTTTGCCATAAAAAGTTTATGTTCTTGGTTTGTTCTATGTTTTAGGTCTCATAATCTACAGAATAGCATGGTAGGCTGTGTATTTCGGCCCTTGGGTGCAAGAAGGTTTTGCAATGCTAAAGCCTTGTTGCATTCAAGGGACAAATTTATCAATTTCATTAACTTTGGTAAAATATCAGAGATAAACCATTTAATTTTTTATTTTTTTAAGTTTGCATTGGTTATAAAAAGAGAGCACGCGGCAGCCAAAATGACCGTGCGTGAGGGACTGATAAACAGATTGTTTTATCTTTTTATGCCTTATAGCTGTTTTTGAAAAATGACCATCACCATATTCACATGTGATGGTAGCGATTAACAGAGTTATTTGTCAATAGTTATTATCACCCTAGTTTCGACACGATGTGATCTTGGCTGTCAAAAATTTTGTTAAACCCAAATACACTCTAAGAAACAAATATTACATTTATTACGCAATCACAATTGCAGTTCTTTTCGTGGTGAAATTGGTAATACAAATTACTCATGTTACTGTATTCATACATCATTTATTGTGTGGGATATACTTTAGTTATTTGATCAAGTTGTATTTTTTGTAAATTTGTGCCTATTTAATATGACGAAAGCATGTCTGCAAATGTCTGTAAATTCTTTCTTACAATAAATAGAGGATATACACGCTGCTTTAGTGAATATCGAAAATTATCTCATAAGTGTGGAAGTGAAAGTTTTATTTTTCACGAGCACTTGCGCGAGTGAAAAATAATACTTTCAAGTCCACAGGAATGAGATAATTCCCGATATTCACTAAAACAGAATAGATTTTCTTTCGTCATGCGACGAAGCGTAACGTCATTTAGGAAGCTACTGAAACAATTCATCGTATGGACCTGAAAATATTATTTTTTCACACGCGTAAACACGAGTGAAAAATAATATTTTCAGGTCCACACTCATGAGATAGTTCAAGATACTGACTAAAATAGAGTAGATTTTCTTTTTTATTATATGCTACCCGACATTTTATTGCACAGTATTCAGCCCAATTAGACGAGAAATGCGTACGTTTCAAAACAATAATAAAGATCAGCTGACCGTTCCTTCAATGTGACGTCATGCGCCTAAGGGTGACGTCATTTAGTTTAGGAAGCTGCTGGGAAACATTTCTCGATATCTATAGAGTCGATAGATATCGAGAAATATCTTTTAGATAATTTGCGATAATTCACAGGCTAGCATATAATAAAGTACGGTAACTAAAATTACAGAAAAAATATAAAAAAAAGTCGTCAAACATCTGCTATCTAGAGTATAGCCGTCGTGGAATGGTCAAAATTAACTCGTGGGCAGCGTGGGCAGTGTTTCCCACGGGCACTTTTCTCAATCAGTAATCAGAAGTTTTCAGCAAACATTCAATGAAAGAAGCACCGGGTCGTAACCGGGTCGTAATCAGGGCTTCATTCACTGAAAATTTGGAGACGATTCCATTGTTTTATGTCGGAGATTCGCTGTTAATGAATATTATTACCACTTTAAGGGACGTTCTCTAGTATATTAACGGAATTTAGCGGGGCTGTAAGAATCAGTAATTCATGACACCATGCAACCGAAAGCGAGCCGCGGGCGTTAATGAAAACAAAATTCATTAACCGCCCGCCGCCCGCTTCCAGTCATGGTAATAATAGTAATAACATGATTTTATCGAGTTTCCCAGTCCATTAACGAGGAAAGAATAACAGCCCTCTGGCTTATTAACGGCCCTCGACTTCGTCTCGTGCCGGTAATAAACCCGCGGGCTGTTATTCATTTCACACGGGCCATTAATAAACCGTAACACTCTCCAAACTCATGTTATTGTTATAATATTGCCCAAACGTGGAGTTTTACCTCTTCAAGACGACCGTATTGTATATACTATATACAATGAAGCTCACTTCATTAGTTGCACATAACTTACAAAGATCAATCACTCATACCATGATAGAATGGATGAACTCAATGTTAATCGATACAAAACAAGTATTGAAAAAATGTATTTGGAAAACCACACATGGAAACGGCATGTTAAAACACACCTGATTGGTCGTGGCGCGTCCAACGTGAATGAAATGCCTCGACTCAAAACAACGGGAGTGTGGTGTTTTAGTGTATTGAACTGTGTACGTCACCCGAAAGGTCGATGGTTCGACCCTGGCTAGCGCAAACTCTGTTGTGTGTATGGGTATGACACTTAATCCCGATTGGGGAGCGCGGTGTCTCAGTGGTACGGCATTTGACTTCAAACCGAAAGGTCCACAAGGTCCACGGTTCGATCCCGCCAGGGGTAACTGTGCTGTGTCCTTTGTCAAGGCACCCGATTGCCCAATTTAGGGCACGGAAGGGCTGTGTACTAAGGTGTGCTGGAGCCGATGGTGCACTTGCCTTCAACTAATGCTAACCCTGCTTGTGCGGAGTTAGTACGCTGGGGAGTCTGGCAGTTACTCGCCGTTGCTCGGCGGATCTGTCCGGGCACTCTGGCTTCCTTCACCCGTAAAACTGTCCGACACGAGGTGACCCTGTCTGTCGAGAGTGTCGTTAAACCTCAATAAAAAAATTAATCCCGATTTCCTACGTGGGCGCACGGTGGCGCTGTGTACTAAAGAGTACTACACGTCGATGGCGCACTTTTCTTTAAGCACTCTCACCTGTTTTGCGCAGAGTTTGTACATTGGAGAGTCTGACAATTGCTCGCCGCTGGGGGGGGGGGGGGGGGGGTGATGTTCTCCGAGTACTTCTGGCTTCCTCCACCCGTAACACTGTCGACACTATATGGCTATGGCTGTCGTAAGTGTCGTTGAACTCCAATGGAGACAAAAACAAAACAAATGCAGATCAAACCTCAGATAAAGTACGAGGTACAGGAGTCAACGACCCTTGCTGGAGTTTCCCTATATGTCACTCGCACCCACTTAGCACGTGACAAACCTAAAAAACTTCAACTCAGGCCATTGATTTTCGCTCACTCACCACCCCCCCCCCCCCCCCAACCGCATACTCCACCCTCGCTGTCTTCTGTCTTATTAGGTCTACCAAGCCTTGATAACTAATTCGACCTATACGTAAGTAAAGGTTATAGAAGAAAGAATAATTGTTTCTCACTTGAACAAAAACAATGCCATTTATCGAAAGATAACGCTGACAGTCACAGATTTCCATATGGTATCACGGAACTAAATATTTTCCCATTGGCGACCATTATAACGTTCAGGCAAACAAATATGATCGCATCACTTTAATTTTGACATTCAAATATCTTTGTCAAGTATAGCCCTTCAGACAACTTTTTCTGATCCCAAAACAGGGGGTCATGCAACAAATAAGAGAGAAAAATTGACAGCAAGGGAGGTACCGGTCACGTGCGCATATTTTCCAGGGAATTCCCAATAAAAACACACCAAATGGAAATTGTATTCTTCAAGTCCAAAAATCATCAAATCACCCTCTTTTTTATCTGGAATATTCATCAATAATGCAAGATGTCAATAGAATGCTTCAAACATTTATTGAAACAATTTATTTTCCCAAGGCAGTTTATTTTTAGGGATTGCATCACTTCCGAGTACAACATTTCAAGGCGGACTAATTCAAATATTTAGTTCAGTGGTACCACATGATAATCCCCTGCACACTGATGTCAAAATACCGAAATGTAAAGCCGCACATTTACCCAATTCAATCGTATTTGAGAGATCTCCGTGAGATTTCTCAGAGAAGACTGGATTGGTTAATTTCATCCTGAAGTATTGGAAAAAAATGTTTTTTTGAAATTTTTATACAGTACAGCCGAGGTGGACTCGTCAATTTCCACGGGTTGTCAATATTTCCACGGACGAAACACTAATTACAGGAATAATTATCAAGAATTTAATTAACGAAGCACCGGGTACAACCCGGTGCTTCATTAATTAAAATATTGCGGGAGAAAATGTTTTATTACCCGGTGAACGCACGCGTGCACATCACTGCCCACGTGTGGATTACGACCAATCCACGGTGACTGCAATGTATTTCCAAATCAGAATGCAGTGGGTTGATAAACCTACTAGCAGAACTTCCTGAGATTGTACGTGAAGGATGGTACTGAATTCTGTATGCGGGATAATACCTTCATGTTCTCCGTGAGGAGTAAACCGAATGGTCGTAAACTGGTTGATCTCTTTTGAGAACAGGAAAAACTGCTATTGGAAAAAAATCTATATTGGAAAAAATACAAAATAGAAAAAAAACAACAAAAAGAGAATGGTTAAGAAATATTTTTTTTTAATTTGTTAACCCTTAAAATACTTTTAATTAATTTTATTTAGTTACAATTCCAATGCCAATTCAAAGTTATTTTTTTTTTATTTCATTAAAGACCTTTTCTTATGATTTCTGTTATTCTCATAAAGTAACTAAGAATTTATCCAAATCAATCTAATTTGAAAGAGCTCATTAAACACATTCAATCAAGATTGAATTGAATAAATTCTAAGTTGCATTATGGGAATGATTTGCTGCTGGAAATTAGGTATTTCGACAAAGCTTTAAAGTGTTGAGGTGGCTTTATTACATTGATAACATAATTATGTAGTTTGTTTCTTTAACCCTTTACCTAACGCATCGCCCACATCCGCCCGCATCCGCCCGCGTAATATGCAAATTGCGCAGTTGAAAAAATTAAATTTTTCAAAATATTTCAACAAAACCATATCATGTGACTCCTCATTGGAACGAGCTGCTCGTTCCAATGAGGGGGTCACATGATATGGTTTTGTTGAAATATTTTGAAAAATTTAAAAAAATTATATTTAAAATAATAAATTTTGATATCGTTTGTGTTGGGTAAAGGGTTAATACATGTACATAGCAAATATGGAAGCGTCGTTGTTATTATTGTTAAAACTGAACAATTATGGATGTCGTTGGAATAAGATCATTGATATTAACATTTATAGCTGTTGTTTGTGGCATATCATGTGTTTGTGTATTGTACATTTGTCTGAACAACATAGATTAAAGTTTTGTTATTTTCATTCATGTTTGAAGAGGTATTTTCGCTCAATATTCGACCCCCATCCACCTCCCACCTGTGAAACTCGGCATAGACCTTGCTTGTTGCGGGATATTCCGGCTTATTCCACCTGTATGATACGATATGGATCTGTCTTTGAACTACAGTGAAAAACAATAAATACAGAATGGATTTACAAAATATAACTCAAACATCTGGTTATTTATAAAACAATATAAGAAGTTATTTCTATGGTGAAAATTTGTTTTCAGAATCGAAGGGTGAGGACATAAATGAATGACATTTATTTTTATCTGAAGTGTTTTGTCAATGCAGGATAACGTTTCAAGGGTCGCAATGTCGTTTCAGTATTCATCAATTATTCACTAAGATTTATTGATGATGACAGCTGGGGGACCATGGTCATATCATAGACGTGGGCTTATTGTGTTTTCATTTACGTCATACAGTTAAAACTAGAAGTCCTGTCATGAAATGCGCACAAATAGCACGTCGATCTGCGCGGTAATCTACGCGTTATGACCCTAGCATTGCTATCAAATTATGTGCATGTGGCCTGTGCACAAGCAATGTTTCAGCTTACCCGGAGATCCATTTGCAGAAACATTGCCTGTGTTTGCAATAGTAACCAGGAGAACCTGCCGTACTTTGGATGCCATTCGATATGGCAATTGCGCACAATTTCTACGCGCAATTAAACCCAGATAAGCGCACAGTTCGTGACAGGACTTCTAGTTTTAACTGGTTTACTGGATTTTTTATATTCGTGAACTGATTGCTCATGTTCAAAACTTCAGTGATGGAATCGGATAATATACGTTATCTCCGCCAACATGTATGGTGTATGGAGATTTAATACCTGGATGTCGGTTTTTATTTAAACACCGAGACGCAGGCGAGGTGTTTAAATGAGACATCCAGGTATTAAATCTCCATATACCATACATGTTGGCGGAGATAACGTTTATGTCCCGTTTGAAACACAATACAAACATAGTGGAAATAGGTTTGTGGACACATTTCTAAGCACCACAATTGTTTGGACCAAATTCGTGACAATAATTTTGTTTTTATAATCGCAGAAGACAACAGAGTTACATCCCTTGGTTCGTTAAGGAAACGAGTAAACACTATTTCGTTGACATATCGTCCCCTGAGTACCAATGTGTTCTATGTGCCAGGAGGCACATAGAACACGTTGGTACTCAGGGTACGAATTATTTGTTCTTATTTTATTTTTATGATTGTATTGTCGGAAATCTGATGATATTTTTGACTATTTTCGGGTTTTTTGTTTGAGTTTTATAATGAGGCGAGTGGAAGCGAAATGCTTTCATTGAAACCATATACCCCCAATGTTTCGCGTGCGCTTACACCCTGGATGTTGCACGCTCTCATATGCCTTGGATGTTGGGCGCACCCTTTGCCATGGCTATTTGTCCAAGGCATTCTGACCAATCAAAAGATAGAATTTATCGGGATATAGGGACAACTGAAAATGACAACGGAAAGTTGACATGAAAAACGTTCCGATATTCAATAGATTTATAAGCATGTTTAGTCACAATGATTACACTCTAAAGTCAAGCCAAATCAACTGATTTGGGTTTTGTTTTAATCCAACTGATTTGGTATTTAACGACATTTTCGACAGCCAAGGTCACCTCGTGTCGGAAAGAGTTATAGTACTGGTGATGATAGTAGTTCAGGCCGCGGTGGGTGGAGGTGTGGTGGTCGTGGTGGGGGGGGGGGGGGTGGCCACCTGTATTAGGAGCGGTCTGGCCCAGAATACTAGCCAGTGAAGAAGATGTATCCGCAACCCAATTTTATTTCGTCTAGCGTCTCCAAATACGTACAAACAAGGCGGCTTGAAATTGAAGGTAAACGCTACAATATATTTCATTTGACGACAGAATCGTCATAATAACCTTCGTGACAGAGGAGAAGAGAGGGGGTTGTTAGGTGGTACTGATATTCCTGTTCACTGGTTGATTAGCAGAGGACAGAAATGTCAGTTCCGCTTAACTTCCCCACTCCCATTAACACAGGTGTCAATTTGGTTGCTTGATTCGAATTATTTTACTGACACGATCGGCCCACTGGGATGTCTTCCAGTTCCCTGGCCCGCTAAAACACCTCTGACCCAGCGCCCTCTCCCACCCAATTCCCAAAACACCTACTGCAGCCATATTATGCCGGCTAGTTGTCAAGTAGCACCATACACTAGCCATACCTGCTCTATGTTTTGAGCACGTCAATGAAACTATCACTTGGGTAACAACTAATCGTGTAGGCAAAACGTAGAAACTTCAGCTGGTCAAGTGCTAGAAACCCCATCATAATAAATTGATGTAGAAATCGAGAGAGAGAGAGAGAGAGAGAGAGAGAGAGAGAGAGAGAGAGAGAGAGAGAGAGAGAGAGAGAGAGATCTGGTACAATTGTCGTATTTGATGGTAGATAGCAGAATGTACAGATTACTCATCGATGTGTTTTCCATTTTCCTCGCAACAAACACATGGGCAAGGGCGAACGGATACGGTTAGAGATTGGTCGAGGGAAAGGACCGGTAACTCCATGTTGCAGTGGTTGAAGTGCAATCGGCAGGGAACTCAACGTATGGAATCTCAATGGAATGTATTTTATATAATCCGATTATGATAGTTGCGGATTTGAAAAAAATGACACAGGGACAATAATAACCAGAAAAGTGAGATATTACTGTTAGTGTGGTGCATAGGCCAGAAGCCCACCAGAAACTCAACTTACGGAAAAGAAGATCGAAAAATACTGATGCCTTTACCAGTCTTTGTGCGAAGGCTGAGATCGTCGACCTTCAGTACTGAAACTCATGGGTTTCTTTCTTTGAATTGATGATATAATGTGAGCTCAGTGAGCAATTACCAACGACGTGTTACATCACAACATCTCATTGCACATTCAAGCCCACTAAGAGTCTTCATTATTATTAACCATTTCCCTAACAAATCTCCTGTATCCTCCCACGTGATTGTCAAACTTAGCAGTTGAAAAAATATATTTTTAGAAACAATTTCAACGAAATCATATCATGTGGCCCCTCATTGGAACGAGCTCGACGAGCTCGTTCCAATGAGGGGTCACATGATATGGTTTCGTTGAAATATTTTGAAAAATTTAAAAACTGAAAAAAAACAATAATTAAAATAATAAATCTTAACCCTTTACCTAACGAATCGCCCGCATCCGCCCGCTTAATTTGCGAACTGAGCAGTTGAAAAAAAAAATAACTTTTAAAAATATTCCAACAATCCCATATCATGTGACCCCTTATTGGAACGAGCTCGATGTGCTCGTTCCAATGAGGGATCACCTGATATGGTTTTGTTGAAATTTTGGGAAAAAAATTAAAAAATAGTAATTAAAATAATAATTTTTGATATTCACTGCGTTGGGTAAAGGGTTAATACCCTGTGCATTGGGGTTAGAGTTAAAAGGACAATAACCCGACGATTTAAAAAAATATAAGCTGGCCATTTTACAAAATCACAATTGTTGTTACACAAAAGTCCCCATGTGTTTCAGATATAATTCTTATGAAAGCGTCGTGTCGATTAAGTAAATAAACATGATGGCGAGAGTTTATAGTTGTTCTCAAAAAAGGCAATAAGCATTTTTTTCATTCCGATCTGGTAAACCGATCACTCACGAAAATGTTTCATATTCGTCGAAATTAACTTTCTAGAGACAGATGCGAGTTTGTGTACTCGTGTTCCTATTTATAACGTACGCGTCCATGTAATCTATTTCGAATTGACGTTATCGATGCACGTGCAGTGGGTTTTATTGAAAGCGTGACTGCACTTTATTTTAAATATACAATTTTTATATAATAATGCCCAATTATTGTTAAAATAATGCACATTTGTAGTTCATTGAAGACATTCGTTCAGCGATGGTAAAATTTGAAACCGCGTGTATTCGGAAATTATGGGGGCGCGGTGGCGTTCCAGTAACCAGTTCGAGACAGATTCCCGAAGTTAAGCAACGTCGAGCCCGGTTAGTCCTTGAATGGGTGGCCGTCTGCGCGATTGATACAGACTCCCGCGTTGCGCCCTTGGTCAAGGCACTTAACCGCGATTGTCCACATGGGGGGAGGGGGAGGGGGCACGATGAGGCCGTAACGCGTATTGCACTTCGATGGTGCGCATGTCTTTAACCAGTCTTATCCTGCCTGTGCTGCAGTGCGGAGTTACGATGTTGGGGAGCTGGCAGCTGCGGGTCTTGGCTCGGGGGTTCTCTCCTGGTACTCCGGCTTCCTCCACCCGTAAAACTTTCACCGACACGATATGACATTGGTTGTTAAAGTGTCGTTAAACCTTAATAAATAAATAAATAAATTCAGAAATTATGTCACAATGTTTTGTTTTTTTCCAATCACTTTCTAACAAGTTCGTTATATCTTCGCAATGTCGTGTCTTCTGAAAATTCGTATGCATTCAACATTTTTTAATTACAGAATAAGGAATTTCGCCTTGTTCCGGTGTATTGTACTTTGTATGCAGTGTTTTTTTTCATACACGTTCTGTCAAATCGTCTTGTGTGTGCCTGTAGGCACATAGAACTAGAGCTGTCACGATTAATCGATTAACCGATTGTCGATCGGTCACGCCCAAATCGATCAGCATTTTCCTTTGTCGAAGAATCGTTAAATTTTACCCCGTTTTAGACGTTTAATAATTTTTAAAAAAAATTGAGGAAAAACTATTTTTTCTAAATGTAAAAGGTCAAGAACGTCGACGTTAAACCTCAAGAAGCCGATAGAAGCATTTGTCTTTCAGGTACATTCAAAGCTTTGATGTTCTGAACTTTTGAACCGTCAGTGTAATAATCAAGACTGGTCGGCAGTTGCGAAGTTCGCAACTGCCGACCAGTCTTGATTATTACACTGACGGTTCAAAAGTTCAGAACATCAAAGCTTTGAATGTACCTATAAAAATGATCGTCTTCGTTGTTTACTTGAGGTAGGTCAGCTGACTTGAACTTCATTTTTAACGACTTCAAAGAGATGGGGGGGGGGGGGTCATCTAGGAACGATCAATCGATTATTATCGATTATTTGCGACGATTAATCGATTCCTAAATTACAAAATCGTGACAGCCCTACATAGAACACAATGGAACTCAGTGGAGGCAATACAAACAACATCTGAGAATCGATATCTTTTTCAAATTTTAGTAGGTCATGGTTATGGAATAACTGAGAAATGAACACGAACGGCAAATGGAGTAAATTTCCGTTACATCTTGCCAAATGTCTAGTAATATACGCGAACGAAAAATGGGTCGCCCTTTTTCATTTGAGACCAACAATAAGCAAACGAAACGATCATTCAACTTATTTGCACGGGGTTTTTGGCATGTTTTCAGGCCACCAGTCCAATTCTATAAGAAATTCGACGCTGTTATGGCTTGGAACCAGTCTAGTCCTTAAATAGTCCATCATCTATGTTTAGAATATTTAATATTGGAATATTTAAGTTGGTCGGGAACCTATGGTTTGCTTTTCTGTCCAATTGACATATTCTAGATGATAGAAACGGAAAAATGTGACTCGAAGCCCAGGGCACTTTTTCATCTGCAGCCACGGATTCGCAGATTGAACATTACATATATCTACCCAATACATTAAATTTAAACTCATCGAATCTACAAACTATAGTTCGCAATTGACTTAACGATTTGACACCTCTTATCTGTTCTGTGAATTTGACACACAGGGTGCTCTGAATGAAATCAATCCAGACAGGCTGTTAATGAAATATTTGTCGCAGTTGAGAATATCAAGAGAAAGTCAAGAGCTTGCTTTAGAAAAAACTTTAGTGTATGGAATAATCATTATAATGTTAAGTGTTCGAAACTGTGCCCAGCAAACAAGAATACGTACTCGTACACTTTGGACAAAAACACTGAAGAGCTGCAAGGCGTTGCCTTAAAACGAAATTTAGTAAATTTAAGATCATGTTATTTTTTTCAAAATATTTTTCTTATGAAAGGAGATAATGTGCTTTGCAAAGGTATGTGGATTGAAAATAATATATTCGCACTGTCTTAATTTAAACACCGCAAAACGGATTAGATATATCGGGGGGGGGGGGGGGGGGGTGGCTAACTCCCCAGCACAAGAAATTTGACTAGCATTAGGAGTGCAGTCCTCTCATTTACACGTCAGTAACCTCATGCTACCCATATCTGATCCCAAAATAAAATAGCCAATATTAAAAAGAGGTTGGAGAAATATGCATTATAACCATTTTGCTGAAGTTAAAACGGATATGCTTTCGGATATTGGAGGTGGTCAATGCCATAAAATATCTTGGCCATTTACTTAACACAACCAGCTCAATAAGTTTCTTGGATAATTAAATATTCTCATTCCTTTGCTTGGCTCAAAACACAGTTCAGAACCGCTCATTGGAAAGAGATAGACGAAATCTTTTCAATGGGCAACCATAAGGTATCTTTGGGAAGACAAAATTGGAAATGTACAGAAATTTGAAGAGCGATCCCATCCTACCAGCAGAAGGTGCTTAAGTTCAGCAATAGTTTGGTCATAAATAAATGTTTGGTTACAATTTATTGGAGAGTACCTATTGGCACTCTCCAATAAATTGTAACCAAGCATTTTTATTTTATTGGGGTGCGATGGCTAAGTGGTAGACTGTTGGACTGCTGTGATAGAAGTCCAGAGTTCGATCCCCGTCCGTGACGACCAGTGTTGTGCCCTTGGGCAAGGCACTTTATCCCGGTTGCCCACATGGTGGCACAATGACGCCGTTTACTAAGGCATACTGCGCGTCAATAGTGCTCATGTCTTCAACCGCTGTAACCTTGCTTGAGTGGAGCTTGAACAGGGTTAGAACAGAGCCGACAGTTGCTCGTCGATGCTCGGTGGTTCTCTCCGGGTACACCGGGTACTCCGTTTACTCCGGCCGCCTCCACCCGTAAAACAGTCACGGTCACATTAGCCATTGCATAAGTGTGTGACCTTAAACACCAATAAATAAATAACACTTTTATTTGAACATTGTTCCTACTGCTGAGCAAACAACGAGCTATTCAGTCAGAGTAAAGCCACCAACGTGGCTTCTTTCGGCTCTTTTGAATACAGTCAAGTTAGTGGCTTCTAGCACTGTACCAGTTAAAGGATTAATGTAGCCCGCAATGGTAATAATTGACCTGCGACAGTTTTTCAATCATAATATTCAGTATACTGGGCCCTCACAGAGATTTATTTAACATCTCGAGTAAAAGGTCTCATGTGATAACAATCCCCCCCCCCCCCCCCCCCCCCCCCGACCGTCCACAAGAGTAAATATACTTTTTCGGGCAGTTTCTAATGGTGCACAACGCCTGTTGAGTAAACATATTTTATATCCAACAATAATGAATAAAACAAAAGGTATTTGAAGGCAAGTGTTTTCCACAACAACGAAAAACATTTAATACAATGTAGAACAGAAATACAAAGATAAGGTTATATATTTATTTATTGGTGTTTAAGGTCACATACTTATGCCCAATGGCTAATCGTGACCGTGGCAGTTTTACGGGTGGAGGAAGCCGGAGTATCCGGAGAGAACCACCGAGCAACGACGAGCAGCTGTCAGCTCTCCAACATCGTAACTCTGAACTCTGCACCGCAGCACAGGCAGGGTTAGATTGGTTGAAGACATGCGCACCATCGACGTGCAGTACGCCTCAGTACACAGCGTCATCGTGCCCCCATGTAGGCAATCGGGGTGAAGTGTCTTGCCCAAGGACACAACGCGGTTGCCGCAGGTGGGATTCGAACCGAGGACCTCTCGCCTTGCAGCCTGCACCTCTACCAACTGAGCCACCGCGCCCTCTAAAGATAAGGTTAACAAAAGTGTTTGTATATTATTGGTCCTGTGCCTGTGCCTGTCAAATGGGCGTGTGTGTTATTAGCTTGGGTGATGAGAAACTCAAAAGGAAAGTTAGGACAGTTTTGTTGTAAATCAGAAAGTACAGGATATTTTGGGAGCTGTTTTTAAGGGTGCTGGTTGTTGGTAGATGATTCAGGCTCGTGTACTTTCAAGTCGAAACATTCCAGGCCACCTCTGTGAGTTTGAATCAGTTTCAACGTTTGGTAGTAAGTTGTTGTCTTTGTTTGACAAGTGAAAAAGCTCTGTAAAACAAGACTGTTTTGGTTACCTTCCTAGTTATATAGATACATTATGAGAAAAAAATACGGGGTTAAATTTTGATATTTCGAAATCATTAGCGAATGGCTAAAGTTGCCTTATTTAGAAAGTAACGAATTTTGTCGACCACTGTATGAATGATATTCAAATAAATAATTCTCAGTTGATTCAATTGGATTAGAACATGAGCCCGCGAGGGAATCAGCAATATACTCCCAACGTATCGTCCAGTAGGCACACAGAACACATTGGAACTCAGGGGACGATATATCATATCACCATTTAAATCACTACTACAACCACACTGTAATTTATAGTGAAGAATATTTTTAGTTTTCTCTTACCAAATTTGAAGTGTTTAGAAATTAACTGTGCATTTAATAAAGACAATCACATTTTAGGTACTGTTTCGAGATACGAAACCATGCGATGAAATGCGTGGAGTTTAAGACTTTTGAATATCAAGGGATTTGTTAATAAGTTGTTCTGAGGCTGTGGACGAAATAACGTGCGTATGAAGGGAAGCAACCGTGTTTCGGACAGCACTGACAGCATGGCATTTGCTTGTGAAATACAAAATGGTTTGCAATGGAGAAAAGTTTAACATTGTTATGTTCTATCGGCTCATGAAAATCATTTGGGGGAAACGGCCCTCACAGTGAAAATATTTTATGTCCTTTCCAAAAACAGGTACTTTAACCCTTTACCCAACGAATCGGCCGCACCCGCCCGCGTTATATGCAAATTCAGCAGTTGAAAAAATATCATTTTTCAAACAATTTCAACAAAACCATATCATGTGACCCCTCGTTGGAGCGAGTTCGTCGAGCTCGTTCCAATGAGGGATCACATGGTATGGTTTTGTTGACATTTTTTGAAAAATTAAAAAAAATGATATTTAAAATAATAAATTTTGATATCCTCTGCGTTGGGTAAAGGGTTAACATAACATTTTTATTGATGATCCTAAAATCAGTAGTAGCTATTGCCCCAATCGGCTAATCTGGTACAGTTTATGCTCCATTAAATGTTGAGATAAATGCTGCTGGTTACAATATACTAAATAATTTGCATTAGCGACAGTGTTATCATTTTCCTGTTGCTCATCAAGCTCATTTGGAAAAAAAACAGCCGTATATCCGCTTAGTTTATCATCTCATTAAAAAACTGAACAGGAAAAAAATATATGTTGCCGTGTATTTTTTGTGTTCAAATTTGACGATTCCCCAACTGCTGTCCAGTTGCGCACTCAAATGAAAAGGCATATTTTACTTGTCCCCCTCCCCACCTTATTTTTCAATTCTCACAATTTTGAAAGGACAGTCGGTGCAAATATTTTAAGTCTTTTCCAAATTAGACACTCTGTGACATTTTTATTGAGGGTTACAATTTCAATAAATAATGCCCCAAATCAGCTGTTCTCCTTCATGTTTTAGTTAGAGAAGGGGGAGGGGGGGGGGGGGGGGTCTGCCTCCATATAGTGTATTGTAACCTAACATTTTGCCAAAGTTGATAAAAAAAATTTGTACTTTTTGGTTCAAATTAAAGAATTTCATTTTCTAATTGATTTGAATTATTAATTTTTAATCTCAGTGTTCTTTGCCTGGTCTGTTAACCCTTTAACTAACCTGAAAAGCAGACGACACTTGCAAAAATAATTCTTGAATAACTAATTTTTTTCATTTTTTGTCTCAAAAACATAGGTTATGACCCCTCGTTGGAAAGAGCTCGACGAGCTCGTTCCAACGAGAGGTCATAACCTATGTTTTTGAGACAAAAAATGAAAAAAATAATAACAATTAATTGGCGATTTTTGAGAATAGCGCTGGCCGGTTTTAGCCGTTACGTTAGGTAAAGGGTTAATATTACATTTAACATACCCTGTTTGTTTGAGTTAAAAATATAAGAGAATAGTATGTATACTGCCATGAGATAACCGTATTTATTACTTTCCAAAGTGTGATTTACTGGGATTTCCGGGCTTGATACAAACGATAACTTCACAAGTGAATTATGCAATCAACAATTGTGTCATGTATCCGTGCGCGCAAACGAGGACGCTTTGCCGTGGATGTAATGGGAATTTCATTGCTTTTTTGTTGTTTTTTTAACCCTTTACCTAATATGAAAAGCAGACGACACTTGCAAAAAAAATTCTTGAATAGCTATTATTTTCATTTTTTGTCTCAAAAACATAGGTTATGACCCCTCATTGGAACGAGCTCGACGAGCACTTAGTACTCTTTACTCTGTAAATAGTAACCTTGTTTCACTTTGCTATTTTTGCAAATAAAATATGTTTAAACTAAACAATGAGGGTCATAACCTATGTTTTAGAGCCAAAAAATGAAAAAATAATGAAAATTAATTGGCGATTTTTTTAGAATAGCACTGGCCGTTACGTTAGATAAAGGGTTAAATAATATAATTATCGTTAATAATGAAAAGTAATAAACGCGTGCGTGCGTGCGTGCGTGCGTGCGTGCGTGCGTGCGTGCGTGCGTGCGTGCGTGCGTGCGTGCGTGCGTGCGTGCGTGCGTGCCTGCGTGCGTGCCTGCGTGCCTGCCTGCGTGCCTGCGTGCCTGCGTGCGTGCGTGTGGAGGAGGGGGAAGCTCGCCCAAGCGCCACCAGTTTCGGACAGTTGTGTCATCGGTTTGAACAACATAAGCAAGCTAGAGTGCGGTTGTATGTCAAAGTTATGTTTGTTCTCGCTGAAATTGTTTTGTATGTGTTTTGCGGTGCAAATTAAAATACGTTCGAAGTGCGTCGATATCTTATTAAAACGACAATTTGCATTCCTATTGGGAAGACAGATGATGAGTATCTTGTTTTATGATTTTCCTTTTTATTTCTATCATTATTGATTACCTGTGGACTCGACGCTCTTTTGAAAAAGTAAGCCTGTATGCATATTAGATGTGAGCCATTGTGTTCGGCTCGTAAATTATTTAGGTTGTTTTTCTTGGGTCTCTAACAAATGAGAAATAGTCAACTCTTTTAGTCATAAAAGTTTACTGGAGACAAACTGGTGGTCTCAAAATAACGTGAACTAATTAAGGAATAGTGCATGGCTTGGAGTTGACTACGCCCATATAGTGCCCAGTGAGGTGGTGTAGTTCCCGCCGCGTAGCGGAGGGAACTACACCACCTCACTGGGCACTATATGGGCGTAGTCAACGACAAGACATGCACTAATCCTTATATTATATCGAACACCCATCAAGAAAAACATCTGTCCAATTTGTTAATCTATTACCAAGGTAGCAGCCCTACCAACCAGCGTTATATAGATAAAAATACCATGTAGTCAAATCGATTGTAGTTTAAATCACAATTTGAAGCTGTCATTCTCGGTACGAAACGCTAACTTGGATTATTGATATGAGGAGAAGACAAATTTTGAATCGGTCGGCAAGGGTAAACAAAACATTTCCCCCAAACGGAACTGTGTACTCTAGAATCGCGCAACTCGCGAATGAAAGCTAAATTTTCGAAATTTGACAACGCAGTTTGATAATTTCCACACATTTGTCACACATATACATTACCGAATGTGTCAGTACGGGATACAAAACTCCGAAGATTCAAATGAATTCCATTATTTATTCGTTTACTGCCCAAAACATACAATTAAATAGTAAATAATATGAGCAGCGAAACAAACGATTTTTCATATCCGGACGCGTTCTCATGCAAGTTGTACCCTGGTATGGATCATTGTCTTCGAAACGAGATATGGATCATCTTCTCAAGAAATAAAATGAACTCCTCGGAAAATGTGACTTCAACAATGGAAAAGCGATACATTTTTCCACAATGATTAGTTTTATTCGCCCAGTATGAAAAGAAAACTGATATAGTAGTGTGCTAAAAATAGAAAACGTGTAGTGCCTGGGTGTAGTGCCTGGTCAGTTCTGTGGATGCAAACTACACGAAATAGGGGTGCAGCATTCGTCCAATCAGGAGCCTAGAAGGTCACGTGAGATAAAATATTAATAGGTATTCTGATTATAATTATCAGGGTACATCCCACGTGGTACAGAAAGGGGCATCGCCAAAATGATTGATTAAGACGGTAATAACCCTTTGGTCATCCGCTGACTCGCCACTGTTCTCACGTGAGGAGGCTTCTGGGCTCCAAATGTTGCTCTTCCTTCTCCACCCATTCTCTCATCACACCATACTGAAACGAACTGTTTAATGTTGTCCCGTACTTCTGACTTCCCAATTTCACTTATCTCTCCTTTGTATCACCCACTAACCATATGTCCTGTGTCCATCCCATTTCTTCTTTACCATCCTAATCCTAGTGAATGTTGTTCTACCAGACTGATATTTTGAACATTCTAACTGACAATGTCCCATGGATTCCATTACTACTAAACTGCACATTTGACTTTTCATTGTATTTCCCAATTTTTTCTCATACACTGCAAAAAATAAAGGTTCTCTTTAGAATCAAAACTGGTTCTAATCTTGTCCCTGAGATGGAACCAGTTTAGTTTAAACAGTATTTATTTCAAATCAAATATATTTACCAAGATTAGCATTCAATTTTAACAGAATATTACATGAACTGAAGTAGATTCAGCAGTAAACTTGGAGCTTATTCTACGCAGTCGCCAAACATTTTGATTGAAACAAAGCGAATAGAAATACCTGGTATATTGGTTCTATACAGAACCAAAACTGGTTCGATATGCCAACTGTTCATATCTCCTTTGTTTAATAATGATTTGAGACAACCTCGTATAAGCTCTAAACTTACGGCTGCAACTCCATCAATTTATGTTTAATTCTGTTAATATTTAATGTTAATCTTTATAAATTTATTTGATTTGAAATAAATACTGTTTAAACAGAACTGGTTCCATCTCAGGGACAAGATTAGAACCAGTTTTGGTTCTAAAGAGAACCTTTATTTTTTGCAGTGTACGCTCCAGCGACCTCTGAAGGTGTCACCAAGGTACTTATCAGAATACAGCTTCTCTTTATACGCAAGCCACCCAAAGACCTCTTTGTTTTGACCACCTCTCACCCATTTCGGTTACAATCCTATATATACGGAAAAACCCGATTTATCCCGACTTTGATGTCTTAAAATGTCAACAAATGTTTAAATGACAAAAATGAATTTTATTTCAGTCTGAGATGGTATTTTTTTCTCTCTTTTTAGATTTATTCAAAGCCTCAGAAACGGGCATTCGTTTCTATTCTTTGAAGTGCTCATATAGTACGGTCGCCACTGACTGGTCACTTTACACGGGTGGACAATATTTCCACGGATGTAATAAATTTAGATTCCAAACACAAATGATAGGAATAATCATCAACAATTCTACCCGGTGCTTCATTAGGTATCACAGAACTAAATATTTTCCCATAGGCGACCATTATAACGTTCAGGCGGAAACAAATATGATCGCATCACTTTAATTTTGGCATTCAAATATCTTTGTCAAGTATAGCCCTTCAGACAACTTTTTCTGATATGCAAACAGGGGCTCATGCAACAAATAAGAGAGAAAAACTGACACAAAGGGATGTGCCGGTCACGTGCACATATTTTTCAGGGAATTCCCTACAAAAACACACAAAAAGTAAATTGCACTTTTTAGGTCCAAAAGTCATCAAATCAGCCTCTTTTTATCAGGAATATTCAACAATAATGCAAGATGTCAATAGAATGTTTCAAACGTTTATTGAAACAATGGATTTTCCCAAGGCTGTTTATTTTTAGAGATTGCATCATTTCCAAGTGCAACATTTTAAGGCGGTTCACTCCAATTTCAATATTTAGTTCCGCGATACCCAGCGATACCATTAATTAAAATTTTGATGCTTAGGATTTTTATTGCCTGAGACACGCATGCGTGGACATTACTGCCTGCGCGTGAATTGTGACCAGTCCTCGGTGACTGAACCGTAGAAGGCCAAGGACGTGTATCTTTAGATTCAAAGTGTGTAGATTATGTAAGCACATTAAAATTATTTTCGAACCATATTTTTCAATTTTCTAATAATTCTGTTTATGGTAGTAATAGAACTGGCGATCTTTTTTCTTGTTGAAGTCTCTGCACAGTGACGTCAAAGTGTAAATATTTCAACCTTCATTTTCTTTTCTCATAACGCATTTAGTCATTTAACTAATAGGGTTTGGATTGACAGTGCTCATCAGGGGAATAACGATATAAAGTTAACCCTTTACCCAACGAATCGCCCGCATCCGACGCGTAAAATGCAAATCCAGCAGTTGAAAAAATATTATTTTTTAAATAAGTTCAACAAAACCATATCATGTGACCCCTCGTTGGAACGAGCTCGTCGAGCTCGTTCCAACGAGGGGTCACATAATATGGTTTTGTTGAATTTTTTTGAAAAATTAAAAAAAATGATATTTAAAATAATAAATTTTGATATCGTCTGCGTTGGGTAAAGGGTTAAATAGTTTTCACTTTCGATCAGCGAAAATACCCAAATAAGAAAATCACATATCGTGTTTCTAAAACAATCAGCGCCCCTCTCTCGAGGTCGCAGGTACAGCAATACCCGCCGCTTCACGGATTTCACAAAAGTTGGCAAAATAGGCACATATTTGTAAAATTTATTTTTTGTGTCCCTCCCCAATTCACACTCACGCACACCATCGGGTATACGTAGCCTGTTGTACACTAACAAACAGACATAAATAAGCTAACAGACGCATTCTGACCATTTTACACAATTCCTCGTGGAAGTCCTAAAATATCACTAAAATGTCATTACGCATTCACGCGTAAACAGACTCACACAGTCTTGTTTAGCCGACATTGTGGGGGGCTTATTTTTTTTCTTTTGTTTTCGGCGACAAAAAATCACACACAAGGCCACATAATATCGGAAAGACACACCCTAACCCATTGTTTAATTTATGAGGACATGGAGAAAATAAAGGAACTCTTTGTGGGGGACACAAGCACTATTATCGAGGTTCTCGCAAAGTTGGGAAGACAGACCCTTCACTCACTTATCCAGCACACATATTCGGGGTCGTCTCACTTAGCCGGTTGGCATTGTTTCGGATTAAGGTGTGAACTACCTTGTGAACAAAGAGTTGCCGACTATAGTCGTTATCTAAAAAAGTACAAGGTTTACTTGTAAAATTGACAAATTTATTGATCGATATTAACTTTTCTACTGCCGTATAATAAATACAATATTAATAAAAAAGTGTTAACAATATTCCCAAACATTAATGATCAGTTATCATCAAATTAATCCAAACAGGCTGAGTGAGACAATTCATTGATACGGACTATAGCAAGTTTACTTAACAGTGTTTGTAGTTAATTACCTTCGCCCGACCGGCTACGTGAGACTAACCCACATATTCATTCATAATTATACAATCTGACAAACGCTCGGACGAAGGTCTTTCACATCACACGTACACGCACATATGCAACAATACATTCCCAGGGACACGAACACTGTGTCGAAACTTTGAAAACCTCGTAGCAATCGCATTACATGTAATGGGCGAAAAGTTGTATTTTGCATTAACCCTTTACCTAACATGAAAAGCAGACGACACTTGCAAACAAAATCTATTTTTTTTCATTTTTTGTCTCAAAAACATAGGTTATGACTCCTCATTGGAACGACCTCGACGAGCTCGTTCCAAAGAGGGGTCATAATCTATGTTTTTGAGATAAAAAAAATGAAAAAAAATAATGAAAATTAATTGGCGATTTTTGTGAATAGCGCTGGCCGGTTTTGGCCGTTCCGTTGGGCAAAGGGTTAAATTACCAATTGGAACACTCTGAGCACTGTTTGAAGGCTTAGGTACCCAGAGAGTGAACGAATAACTGCAGTAAAACGACTAAGATATTTCAGGGCAGGAGTTCACGAATGAGTTTCAGGAATGGATGAATGTATATATGAATGTAATGTTGACACAGAAAAGGTGGCGCCACGAATCCTCCTTCGCAGTCTCCCTCCCGGCTGCGCCGCTGGGTCTACACTTAATTTACTGAACGAGTTTCAAAAAATTCACTTTCTGCTGGTAACTACTGGATGATAACATCCGATAAAAAATGTTCGAATGGATCGAGAAGCGCTTCCTGTGAGGACTTGAATTACGTTATTTAATGCACCACCGTTTGGAAGGGTACACGCTCCAAAACGTAGCCCACAATAATGGAGATAGTTTGAAGCATTCAATAACACAACCATATGGAAACCGTGGCTCGAAATATGTCTGTAGAACCTAAGATACAAAATGTAAAATGCGTACAAAGTGAAACGAAAAGAGGTCGCGGTTAAAGTTTCGCGTACGAATACAATTGCGTAATCTGACGTTACTTCCTGAATAGCATTGACTGATCGTGTTTTGCCACAACCAGAGACCTGTCGGCATCTATTATGGGATTTCGGTATGCACCAAAGAAAAAACCTCACAGCGGACATAACCGACCAGCGCTATTCACAAATAATGTCTTTCAAATTGTATTATTTGTTTTTTTCAATTTTTGCCTCCAAAAATAGCTTATGGACATTCTTTTCAATTCTGAGTCCTAAGCTAATCTTTTAGAGAAAAATGAAATTTAGTTTGATAAGTGAGTACATTATCCCCCTGAACAAGGGTTAATACCTCAAAACGTTGCGTTTGAGTAGATACCAACATTGTCTCACAGAAGACAGCGAAGAACTGTATGTTTTAACGTATTACTTACTGTTGACTACTTTGACGAAAAGATCCGATAAAAAATGTCTAAATAGATCGAAAAACATAACGCGCTTCCTGCAAGGACTTGAATTACGTTGTTTAGTCCTTTACCTAACACGAAAAGCAGACGACACTTGCAAACAAAATTCGTGTATAACTAATTTGTTTCAGTTTTTGAGTCAAAAACATAGCTCACGACCACTCACTTGAACGAGCTAAACGAGCTCGTTCCAATGAGGGATCCTAAGCTGAGTTTTGAGACAAACAATGTAAAATAAAATGAAAACTGAATGGGTTTTTTGTGAATAGCGCTGGCCGGTTTTGGCCGGTATGCTGGGTAAATGATCAAAGTCCTGCTGTTCGGCAGATCGCACGCACGCTCCAAAACGTAGCCCATACGTCTAAAACAGACTGAAAAAAAACACTCGTTACCTCTTTGAACTCGTAAGACAGACGTTTTGATCCAAGATAATGAAATACCGTAATTTCATAAAGTACTTTGCTCGGCGGTGAATTTGTGGGGTGGACCAATCTTCACGCGGCTGTGCGTTGAAAAGATTAAGTAGTATCCCCTGAAATCATGAATGGACTCTTCCAAATCATACCATTTAATTCGATATGGTAGGCACCACCATCGTTTAAAGGGTTAAAACCTTTTTTTCTTGCAGTCGCGAATGAGACAGTTCTAATCCATACTTAACTGGTAGAGTGCTAAATTTTTCTGGTCATCAAAGTTGGCTTACATGTCTTTTCCTTGTCATAATTTATCGAAGAGAGCCTATAGGCACTCTCCCATAAATTGTTACAAGGCACAATCCATACAGATAGAATCATGCCATTTTAACCCTTTATCTAACCTTAAAAGCAGACGACACTTGCAAAAATAATTCTTGAATAACTAATTTTTTTCATTTTTTGTCTCAAAAACATAGGTTATGACCCCTCGTTGGAACGAGCTCGACGAGCTCGTTCCAACGAGGGGTCATAACCTATGTTTTTGAGACAAAAAAATGAAAAAAATAATGAAACTTAATTGGCGATTTTTGAGAATAACGCTGGCCGGTTTTGGACGTTACGTTAGGTAAAGGGTTAAAGATAACTTGACTCGCATCTGGAGAATCTTGAGCCTTTAAGTTATGGTACTTTTGCTTCAGATTAAAGTCTAAATATGGGCTTCAGCACTCAACCAGTTAAAAACTGGTGTTCTTTTATTATATGCGTTGCCCGCGTTTTACTTGCAGTTTAAAAAATGTTTAATGGCAATTAAAACACACAAATGCAGAAAATACACAGTGATATCGATGTAAACTTCCTGCGTAATGTGCGTAATTTCCGGGGAAGTAATGCATCGAAGCTATCGTGACAAAGGATATCGAAAAATATCTGTAGGCCAAATTTTTTTGCATAAATGATTTTAAGTCTTCAGTCTTTTAGTCGTACTTCATTTTTATAAATTTGATTTCAATTGCTTTTTTAACAATCAGCTTTTTAGTTTCTTTGCAGATAACAATTATGATTTTCATAGATTTTTGATTCAACTACGTGAATTAATTAACCGAAGACACACAGGCATCGAATGCAAGTCAACATCCATCTGAAAGGCATATTCTCGTCATTATCTTCAATCAATGTATAATTTCGTACAGTCTCGTCTATTGCCAGTTTTATATTGAGGTGTTATTTAAGAATTGAATGCAATTTTTATAATCTTTATTGGAGTATGAACGTGTGGGAGTGGGTACAAATTGTACAATTTGTACCCACTCCCACACGTTCATACTCCAATAAAGATCATAAAAATTGCATTCAATTCTTGTAATTACATTCCGTAACTGTCTAAACTACTTTTTACCAAACAACAAAGAAGAAAGACGAAATAAGACATGTACGAACGAACGAGGCGAAACACCACCCTCACACAAAATACAAAGCGCACAATTCTGATTTTTAATTTTCACAGCTTTAGAAATGGAAACGAGTATTTAGTAACGGGCTTTATGCCACAGTTGGAAAATGTCACCAAAGAAACAGCAGCGGAGTTGATCACTGCGAGAGGCGCTAAACGGTTAAAAACCCGCCCAAACACCACCCGAATTACATTCTGTCAACTGCGCTCTACAGTAAATGCGGGTCAAAGTTCGACCAAATGTATTCATTGGAAAATGAATTACATTTGGTCTTGACGTTTTCACCCAGCTGACCAATGGGAATTGAGTATTTTGACCCAAAACGTATAACTACATTAACAATGTTATTATTTGTTATATGAACATGACTATGTGTTCTTCTCAATTTATCCTATGAATGATCGTTTATTTGAACAATAAAGGCCTTGGATAAATTTTTGCTTTATTCACCTAGTAGGGTGATATATTTTCCCCGTAGTTTTAACACTGAAAGAATTTATTCCCCTAGTAGCGACGAACTTGTTGACCACTGGCCTCTACCACATTTGTCTAACATAATTAATAGTTCAGTTGTTGATTTCTTTAAATCTTTTTGAAAGTATTACACAATGCAAGTAGAAAACACCACACACTGCTCTTATAATAAAGTATTTTTGCAAGTTTAGCTCGAGTTTGTAGAGGAATTATTTTTAGACAGAAATGTATTACTGCGCCTTGTTTATTTTTGCCAGTTCTGCTGGTCGATCGAATTGGACCAATGTGCTCCTCACTTCTCGGTGTTTTGTAGCGAAATATAGCATGATTTTGCCGCGACTGCCCTGTAGAAGATTTACGGGATAAACAAAATAAACGTATAGTGTTTTCAAGTAAAAAAATTATTCTACTCGTAGAATTAAGAATGAAACCAACTCGCCAGAGGCTCGTCGGTTTCATTCTTAATCCTACTCGTAGAATAAATTGTTTACTTGAAAACACTATACGTTTATTCTATATATAACATTGCAGGCGTTCTGGTTCATCCAAGGACGAACGTAACACTGATGATTCCACCTCGGTGTCGTACGTTTCTCACCTGATGGCAACTCTTGGAATTGCGTTAGGGTCCATTCTGTTGATGTGTCTAACCCAGCACCATCGTCTTCGCTTGATTTCGGTTAGCCATCATGGGCTTGTCCTACCGTTATTGATGTTTAAGCCGATCTGTTTACCCGTTAATGCCAGCTTCTGTGTTTTTCTTTGAATGTTTTGGTGGCGATGTGATAGGAGGGAAAAGGCATCCGCAAAATCAAGGTCTTCTGGTATTTCGGTGAAGGTCAATGCAAGTCCTCTCTTGGCGTTCTTTGTTGTTTCCTTCTTCAACCGGTCTATGCACATAGAGAATAGAGGAGGCGACAGCAGACATCCTTGTTTCACACCTGCACGTATGGAGAGCTTCTCTGACAGACTGGATCCACATATGACCTTTACATTGACGTCAGTCTTCATGATGGATATCGGCTTCTCTGGAATTCCATAATGATGCATAATTCTCCATAAGGCAGGTCAGCTGATGTTGACAAATGCTTTGCTCCATAATTTGCTGAATGATTTGTCTAAGTTTACAAATCTGGTAAGCACAAGATCTCCCCTTCCGAAACGCTGCTTGTTCCTTCCAAAGAAGACGATCCACAGTTACTGTCGGGACGTTGAAGTGACATGGCTCAGGTCAGGACTTTGCAGCTTACTGACAACAACATAATGACTCTCCAGTTGTTGGTGTTGGTGAAGCCACCTTTTTGGGAAGCTTCACAATCTAACCGATCGTCCAGAGTTGGGGTGCCTCTTCTGACTCCTAAATGTCTCATAGTACCCCTGTGCTGTGAGTATCCTTGGTGTTAACACTTCTGCGTTCGGCATCTCAGCGTGCACTCTGTCAAGTCATGGTACTTTCTCATTCTTGAGGGACTTTATGGCCTTCCTGACTTCCTCTATATTTGGCGGATCGGTGCTGATAATCAATGCAAATAGTGCTGGCGTAATTGGGGCTTCTACTTCGTCTCTATTTAGAACCCTCTCAAAGTGTTCCTGCCAGCATCTACGGGTGTCCTCTTCTTTAGAAATGGAGTTACCTTGCTAGTCTTTAACCGGTAAATCTGTTGATTGGAATCCTTTTGTAAGTGTCCTGGTGATCCTGTATAGTGCTCCCATATCCTGCTTTGAGGCTGTTGTTTCTGGTTCATCTGCCATTCTCTCGATGTATGCCTTCTTGTCCCTTCTGGCACCCCTCTTAACCTCATTGTTTAACCCTTTGAGACTTTAATTATCCTGACGTTCAAACGTCACTGGAAATTCAGTTTATTCAAAGTTTTTCAAAAGGCGACGTCAAACGTCGGAAAGTACAAATAACGTGACATTTTTCACATTAGTGATTAAATGGTTGAGGGCTAGATTATTTTTGGTGGTCTGACTTGCTTATTACAAATTATTGGAGAGTGTCCACAGGCACCACGCCCACAGGCACCACGCCCACAGGCACTCTCCAATAATTTGTAATAAAACAAATTTATATAAACAAAATATTATTTGTTTTTGACTGTTTTTGAAATATAAGCAAGGAAAGCATTGGCTTTTGCTCTCGTAGCCTCATTTTTTGAAATCCCCGATAGTGGTTTCTAGCGCTCAACCAGTTAAGAAGTCTTGGCAGCAGGATTATATTAGTATTTTAAGCTTCGATAATATTTGGCTCAACGATCGTCACTGAGCACTATTCGGGAGAAAATAGGAATTGAGGTTAAAACTAAAATAATAACAAAACAAATCTTCGCCTGAGTGATAGAATGTCCTATGTCCCCTATGGGACATAGGACATTCTAGCACTCAGGCGACGAAATGACCACCAAGTATCAATACGCTGTTTGATTTCGTAGGTAATAAGACGTACACAAGTATCAAGGATTAATGTTGCTTAGGTTGATTTCATCTGCGTCTTGATTCTTTCCTACTTAGTTGCAAGCAACTTTTTCTTTTCTATCTTTTTTTCATCGATCTTCTTCCATGTATATCGTGATATACACTCTTTCTTCTTTCTCTGTTATACACCAAGAACTTTCTTCCCATCCTCCAGTATGGCTTCGTTGAAATGATGTAAGTCTGATTCCTGGTGATCCTGGTGATCTTTTAGTTGCGCAAATCTCTATCTGGAAGGACTTTCTTGCGTTGAGGTCTTTCAGTTTACCAACATCCAACGCTGGTTCTTTTTGATCTCTCTTCTTTTCCCATCGTAGTTTGAGCTTCAGTTTCACTGTGACGAGTGTGTGGTCACTGCTTACATCTGCCCTTCGTTTTGCATCTTGTAGACTTCCCCACCATCTGTTGTTCATGATGGTAAGGTCGATTTGGTTCTGAGTAAACCATCTGGAGAAGTCCACGTCAGCCTGTGTATGCCCTTGTGCTTGAAGACTGTCTCTCCTGTAACCGGCCTATTCTCCCGACAGAGTGTTGTTGCCTGTCATTGGTGTCTCCCATCCCTTCTGCTGTCACTGGTGTCTCCCATCCCAAGCTTTCCATCATGTTCTCCGTGATGAGAAGGACGTCGTGCAATGGTGTCTCGTCCCTGCCTCCTGGAGTTGGTCATAGGGTGCGTCTTCTCCTCCTCGATGGAATCACTGTTGGTGCATAGCACACAATCACAATGAGTGATGAAAAGGCTGACTTGTACCTTGCTTTGATCAGCCTCTAGTTGATGGGGTTCAACTCTATCAAACTGTTATGGACCTCTTTGGTGGTGAAGTAACCGGCCTATTCTCCCGACAGAGTGTTGTTAGTCTATTGCCTGTCATTTGTGTCTCCCATCCCTTCACCTGCCACTGGTATCTCCCATCCCAAGCTTTCCACCATGTTCTCCGTGATGAGAAGGGCGTCGTGCAATGGTGTCTCGTCTCTGCCTCCTGGAGTTGGTCATAGAGTGCGTCTTCTCCTCCTCGATGGAATCACTGTTGGTGCATAGCACGCAATCACAATGAGTGATGCAGAGGCTGACTTGAACCTTGCTTTGATGAGCCTCTAGTTGATGAGGTTCAACTCTATCAAACTGCTATGGACCTCTTTTGTGGCGATGATTGCAACTCCTCTTCTGCTATGATAGTCCGCTCTTCCTGAGCAGAGTACGTGATGTTCAGATGTCAGTAGTCTTGATCAACTTCAAGTCCACCTCACCTTGTTTCACTCACTGCAAGTAGCTCAATGTTATAACCTTTCATTTCTTTCACAACTTGAGCGAGTTTTCCTGTCTGGTAGAGGGTCCGCACATTCCAGAAGCCCACTGTACGGGGCCAGCGTCCGCCTGGGTTTGGTCACCATCCGTCCTAGGTTCAGTTTTCTGAACTGCTTCTATCCTACCACCAGCATCTTGTTCTTTGGTTAATGTTTCTGTAGCAATGTAGTTTTTTACGTGGCCGGGGTGCTGGCCAAGCGCACAACCCCTCATGTTTCAGAAAGATTGTGAACAAAAAAAAAAACGTATCAGTCCTAAAATGCAGGATCTTGTCTTAACTCTTAACCCTTTACCTAACGAATCGCCCGCATCCGCCCGCGTAATATGCAAATTGAGCAGTTCAAAAAATTAAAATTTTCAAAATATTTCAACAAAACCATATCATGTGACCCCTCATTGGAACGAGCTCATTGAGCTCGTTCCAATGAGGGGTCACATTATATGGTTTTGTTGAAATTTTTTGAAAAATTTAAAAAACGTATATTTAAAATAATAAATTTTGATATCGTCTGCGTTGGGTAAAGGGTTAATCTATTCAACCCCATTATTCTGAAGTAATATATCTATATACAAAATCGACTACTGACAATACGCTATACCACTTTGAATTTCTAAGGGGTGGGTGTCCGCAATATTCTTCTCCTGCAGTTCTCAACGGGTTCATGGGTTAATTTATTACTGTTCCTCGCCGCCGATTTGTTATTCATCATGCAGGCAGTCAAATTTTGGTTCACGCATTATTTTGTTTTAAAAATTGGGTTTACGACTTGAATCCGTTACCCAGCGCATACGATATCAAAATTTATTGTTTTAAATATTACGGTTTCATCTTTTTTCAAAATGTTTCAACAAAAACATATCATGTGACCCCTTATTGGAAGACTTCGTTCCAACGAGGGGTCACATGATATGGTTTTCTTGATTTGTTTTTCTTTTCAACTTCTTAGTTTGTATATTACACTGGTGGAAGCTGCCGATTCAGCAGGTTAGGGATTGACAAGAATTCCATAGTTGAATAGCGTGGATACGTTATATGTGGGTGGGATGGGTGGGATTTAATAATATGTTCAGTAAGATATATACTTAACGATTTTGCTGAATTTAGGTATCTGTTGTTTTTGGCTGAATGACCCTCCGTTGCACCAAATTAGTTCCGTAACAATCCTGAACGCAGGAACAAAACAGCGTACAGATCAATACCGACATCTGTTTCACATTTTCTAATGTACCCGTCTTCCGTCATAGGTTGTCATTGTCTCATACGAGATAAAACCAACGACGGGTTTGTCAGATACCATTCTGTGCCATTTCCAACAAAGTATCAATATTCAATCATCCAAGATTCGGTGTGCCATCGGATACGTTCAATGTTCTAAAAGAGGCCGTCGCTGGTGTGACTGAAATACAAAACAACTATTGTATTAAAAATTGGCTGTCTTCGTGAAAGCTGTATAAATCTGGTAAGTTAACTGTTACTCTCGTCAATACATCTGTCATTTTGTTTTCTCCTCGGCTGATGGATTATAGTTCATACTGTAGTGGGATAGGTATCAAAGCGGCTGCACTCCTGCCCTCTGTCCCTCCGTCCGTCTTGCCGTTTCTCCGTCCGTCTACCCCTGTCTCCATGTCTGTCCATTCCCCGTCCGTCAGTTCATTACCCTTCGTCCGTTGCTCCGCCCCTCCGTTTTGCCTGCCCGCCTGCTCGCGCAAGACCGCCCGCAAGACCACCCGCCTGCCTGCCAGCTCGCCTGCCTCTCTCTCTCTCTCTCTCTCTCTCTGTCTCTGTCCGTCCCTCCATATCTCTCTCTCTCTCTCTCTCTCTCTCTCTCTCTCTCTCTCTCTCTCTCTCTCTCTCTCTCTCTCTGTGACGTTGAGGAACTTTGCGTTCTGAAAACAGTTTCTTAAATATACAATCCAGAAGAGGTCCTGTGGCCCATAGTGAAATGATCTTCTCAGTGATTTCTTGTCTAGTCTTCAATGTCTTTAGAAGCAGCCACGACCTGGCCAGAAATCATTGCTAAACCCCATAGACACGCAAGGTGTGGTGTTGTAGAAATTATGGAAAATTACCAAGAGACGTAAGGAGTAACCCTTCACCCAACGAATCGGCCACATCCACAAGCGTAATATGCAAATGCAGCAGCTGAAAAAATATTATTTTTCAAAATATTTCAACAAAACCATATCAAGTGACCCCTCTTTAGAACGAGCTCGTTCCAATGCAGCGTATCGTGATATTGTTTTGTTGATATTTTCGAAAAATTTTAAAAATTGATATTTAAAATAATAAATTCTGATATGGTCTGCGTTGGATAAAGGGTTACAGACTAGGTATGTTTTCGAAACAATTTTTTAGAATATCTTTGATGAGTATTGTCTAGGTGGACATTTCCCGCTGTCTTTAAATCACATGGGCTATAGAGGGCGACGGCGGTCGTGCGCCTCAAAATGACAAGCCTGAGCGGACAATCTTTTTTCCAGTTTAGTTGAATGACTGCTTTGATTTTGATTTCAGCCTTACTGTATGAGCGAAATATAGATATAACGCAGTCAAGACATTTGTCTTTTCCATGGAGTAATACCATGTGCTCCAAAATGAATGTGCAGATACCTCACCGTAACTTTGGTCTTGAAGCATGCCATATTGTATGTCTGTTAATGTCACAATTATTTATCAGAGAGCAGCACGGCAATCGCGCGAAAGTTAAAAGGTCAGACCGAAAGTTTGAAAAAGAGATGTGGTCGACCGCGACACACGAACACCAGAAGGTCGAGATTTCATTAATCAAAGCCTTGCGAAAAAAGAATGAACCGAGAATAGCAAACAAACATAGCGTTTGGGATACAATATATTAGAATTTTTTTCGTGCAGTAAGATTGTACTGTTGTGGGTAAGGAAATGAACACAGAATTTTGACCAAGCCCATTTGGCCGAAATTCTCCATCGGCTCTTATATTGACGGCAGTGTTGCTGATGGGAAGTTCATGAAAACCACAACGGACTGCTTGTGACTAATTCAGGGATCAGTGTTTCAAGGAAGAGGTTAACTCAAGGACTTTCTAGGATTCTTTCAAGCCACTTTCAATGTCATTTTAGACAGTTTTTCAAGACTATTCTTTGCTGTTTTCACATAGCTCTGAGTGAAATTATAACTAAAAATTAGATATCAGTTAAAAAAAATAATTGTTTTCGATCATAAGTCAAAAATGGAAGAAACGTTTGCAACAAGCATATGTACCAATGTGTATCTAACGGAACAATGAAGCAGATTTATTTTAAAAAGTCATTGATTTTCAATACTTCAAAGTTTTAATCGCTGTTGCACAGCTTCGAATATGGCGCAACAGAAATTAAAACTTTGAAGCATTCTTAAAACCTTCAAGAGTTCACGTACACTCAAGGCTTTCAAAACATATATAGTTCTAAATTGAAAGACATTCGAGGTTTCCAAAGACCACAGCGATCCCTGCAAGTTATTGCACCAGGCAGGGCAATTATTTTGAAAAAAAAAATTGACCTAAAAATATATGAAACACAGCTTCCCTGATTAGGCCTATAATAAACGATTTAAAAAAAAAGCACTAGCACGTAATGAAAAGAAGTATAAAATAATTTGGTTAACAAAAATGATGCATCACTTCTACCTCCCTTAAAATATCCTGCTGAATCGTATCAAAATTGTTTTGTGTTTACAATCACTTAATCTTTGTGAAAATCAATTCTATTTGAAATGCAATTATTGGTTCATTAATTCCTTAAGGTGCTATATAAGTAATAAAACCTTGATTATTTTGAAATATAAAAATAAATAAATAAATTAATAAATAAATTTTGAAACAGCAAAAGTCAAATCTTCGTTTTTTTATTTCTGTTTATATTCTAGAAAGACGTGCCTTACACATGCCCAGGTTGTCACAAAGAAAGTGGGTTAGGAACGAAGGCATGCCTAGATAAAGTTGTTGGAAATTTGTAATACTCGGAACTGGGAGCATCAAAGTCGGGACAGTCAGGTTTACACCTTCACTCCTGATCGGCCATTTTGGCAACTCCTCCGCACATGCTGAAAGAGGAAATCTTTACACAATATCCTTACAATACGTCCACTGAGTTCCAATGTGTTGTATGTGCCTACTGGCACATAGAACACATTGGAACTCAGTGGACGAACTATAGTCAACACACGTTATTAGTTGCCATATGTAAAAATATACTGACGTTTTGAACAAAGTTATGGACGAGTTTTATAAATTTTGTTTTCAAGTAGAATCTTTCTAACTACATCGGGCGCCCCCATTCTCACATCCCATGGGAACCCCGGAAAGTGAAACTGTGGTAAACAAGATCGGTTTTACTGGTAAAACAGATCCCAGTCACCAACGCTTGGGATGGAAGTTCTCTGAAATGGGCAGTATGCGTATAAACGATTGACTTTATCTCTCTGTTGTAGTCACGATGAGCCATTGTGCATACATATGTGACCTTAAACACCAATAAATAAATATATGGGGCGGCCCATGTTTTAATTTGGACGGTGGAAGTCGTAAGTTAGCCCTACACGCAATGAGGTCAAAATGTTAACCTACATTTTTCCCAGAATGTAACTAGGAATTTAAGGTGTTATTTTCCCAAATGCAGACCTATCGCTGCACTTAAAAGTGTTTTGAATGCCTAGCTTTGTTCTTTGATATGTGAAGCATATTTGGCAACAAATTGTTCTCATGGAATATTATTTTATTATCAGTACTGGTGCGAATACGATAGCATACTTCCAGGATCCTGTGGTTCCTGCTGTCACCTCTATGAGTTGATCACCTTAAGGTGCTATATAAGTAATGGAATTTTATTTATTTTGAAAGTGCTATATAAGTAATGGAATTTTGTTTATTTTGAAAGTGCTATATATAAGTAATGGAATTTTGTTTATTTTGAAAGTGCTATATAAGTAATGGAATTTTATTTATTTTGAAAGTGCTATATAAGTCATGGAATTTTATTTATTTTCAAAGTGCTATATGACTAATGGTATTTTGTTTATTTTGAAATTTCCCCCCTCACATTCCTTAAATTCAAATTAAATATACACAAATTATACATCAAAATGAAGGTTGAGACGTACAGAACACGAAACACATATGTAATCAACTCATAGAGTTGACAACAGATACCACGTTACGTGTCCTTCGCAGACCAATATTATCATTCAGTGGCATGATGTATACGGCTAAAAAAATAGTCGACTATGAAAAATAATAGTAGACTATAGCACCTTTCACCGGTTATTCGATTAATCGAATAGACGAGACAGTTAAGTGTTTACAGACACAGTTTCTGAAACTCTGACATTATTGACGTGAACTGAAAAAGGAAGTTTGCAACCGTATTCGTGCCAGAACTGATAACAAAATAATATTTCACGAGAACAACGTGTGGCGAAATGCGCTTCATATATCCAAGAACAAAGCTAGGCATTCAAAACACTTTCAAATGCAGCGATAGGACTGCATTTGGGAAGAGGACAACACTGTCTGCATTTTTTTATTGAAGATGGATTCTATGTTCGTCAGACATGCGCAAATCACTTAATACCACGAATTGCCATCGAAAAACAAAATCGTAATTCTAAGAAATGTCAACAGGTGTCGTGATACCTTGCATAGAATATGGCAACTGTGCAGCCCCTATGTAATAATAGCATGCTGTATTAAGGCGATCTTTCCCATTTTTTTATTTTAGACGGCGTTGAATATCGATGCTTTTTCCGTCCGATGACGTTGACTGGAAATCGAAAGTACATTTGACAGTAAACAAACGCGAAGGTTTTGGAATTTATCCCCATACAGCTCTGCCACTGCGTTATAAAACATTTTGTGCGCTAGCGTTGTTCTTGGATATGTCAAGCACATTTGGCCACAAGTTGTTCCCATGAAATATTAATTACTTATCAGTTCTTGCATGAATACGGTAGCAGACTTCCAAGAACCAGTGTTGCCTGTTGTCAACTGTATGAGTTGATTTCATATATTTTTCGTGTTCTTTTCCTCCCAACCGTCATTTTGCTGCATAATTTGTGTATATTCAATTTGAATTTCAGGAATATCAGAGGTGGGAATTTAAAAAAATAAACTAAATTCCATTTCTCTCTCTCTCTCTCTCTCTCTCTCTCTCTCTCTCTCTGTCGTTCCTTGCCCGGTTTTTTAAAGCTGGTTTGCCCGAATCCAGGGGGACTCCCCCTCCCCGCCCCCTGGCCCGTATGCCCGTGTCCTCCTCAGTGCCATCGTATTATACCTCTTTCAATAGAGCCAATCAGAAATGTCTGTTTCAAACATACAGGAGAGAGCACTCGATTAACGATCACTGATGTGAATGGTTGATGACCCACAACAATTGCCCCACCACAAGTTGTTTTCTGTATAAATGACATACCTGCTGTTGAAATCTATTTTAACTTGAGCATTACAAATGAGCATTTCTTACTTTTCTCTTTTCAAATGACACTCGAGCAGCGTCAATAAATCAATCAAATTAACTTACTTTGACGCGTGTGCTTGTTGGGATACAATTAAAATGGTTCGTCGTGAATGTTAGTTTGAACGTGTAATTAAGTATTTCTGTGAAAACATGTACTTGCTCCTTTGCTGTAAGGAACTCATGTACCAACTTTTATTGTGACGGCACTTAAGAAGAAAACATTCTAAGTTATTGTGGTGAGTTTACGACAATAGAGTCTGAGGTTTAGATGCGAAGCCACGAAACCCAAAATCCACATCGTCAAATGAACAAGGCAACTTTTAACGATCACAAGTTTAATAAATAAACCTCTGGAATTCCACCACAAAGTCATTGGAGAAAAAACAATATTTCAGATAAAGGTCGAAGTCCCTCCCTCTCAGTTCATGTCGTAAATCGATTTGTACTTGACAAACTTCTTTTGAGCACCGTCTGTTGCAGGTGTGAAAAATATGAAACGTTTTGCAAGTAACTCCTTTGTTGGGCTGCACGATACTCAAAACTGAATACCGGTATCGGTATTCAAAAAAATACCGCGGTACACCGGAATATCGGACCTGCTCAAATATATGAACATAGGTACCACAATGGAGACTTAAGGAATCACATTCGGAACGAATCAGCATTCCTTGATGACACGGTTCGAAAATCATTTACCCAACGCAGTCGACATTAAAATTTATTATTTTAAAAATTAGTTTATCAGACCCCCCACCCCCCCCCCCCCCCCCAAAAAAAAAAAAAAATTCTACAAAATAATATCATATGAGCTCTCATTGGAACGAGCTCGTTCCAATGATGGGTCACATGATATAGATTTGTTGAAAATTTTGAAAATTATTTTTTGAACTGCTGAATTTGTATATTACGTGGGTAAAAGCAGACTATTCCTTGGGTAAAGGGATAATATTATTCATTCGGAGCGACAGTTAAAAAACTCAAGACATCTTGAAAATTAAATTATGGGTAAATAAATAATGACGATAAACCGATATTTTTGTAATTACACTGGTATTCAATCGATATTGGTTTGAATACCAACATATATCGGTTTATCGATATACCGTGCGGCCCTATCCCCCGGAGTCCGTTGATGAAATAATTGCTAAATGGGCTACCTCATTTCAAATATTTTCGTGGTGACATCAGACGGTAACATATGGTACTGGGACCGAAAACAAAGGATAAACTACGCGAACTCTTGTTTTAGTTTTATTGGAACATATTCCAATTTTTACCTAACTATTTGGGAATATTTTTTTAACCGCTTCCAACCTGACATCGCTCTGGCTCCAGCAGACCAGAAATATCCAGAATAAAAAAGCCAGCTCTTCCAAGTACGCAGGGATGGTGATAGTAAGGGCTTCAGTGGATACTCGCTGCAGTGACGAAGTCGGGCTAAAAAAGGAGAAGAGGAGAAAATATTTTGATTACAAGCTTGTTCTTTGAAATCCCAGTCTATAGCAACACTCAACCATGCGGAAAATGAACACATTGGAGCCCAGGGGATAAGTTGTCAAATGAATTGCTGAGTGTCCTTCTAATAGTTGCTTTCGTGAACGGGAAGGCGTGTAATAAACCCAGAACGACCTCTCGCTTTATCATTCCGCGCTGATACTCGTGCCATATCGATTAACCCATTCACACGCGTATGTCGTTCTGTGTATTTTCTTTTGCCCATGCCAGCAGAAAAATATTTTTCCTTCCCACTTCATTTCATTTAAGAGTGTGAACCCCCCAAAGGCGAAGAGCCAGTGTATTCCGCGGGGTGAAATAACATCTCGAGTCAATTGGGGCATCCTGTGTACTTCTTGAAGGCATAAACTAGATAGTTCGTCCGCTGAATTCCAATGTGTTCTATGTGCCTACTGGCACATAGAACACATTGGAACTCAGGGGACGAGTTTAGTATTCTAATCTGCAATACAGTTCTGCTTTCACCGGATAGCTCGTCAGTTTGTCACTCATCTTATTTCCAAACTATTATCAATATTATTTTCAATGTATTCTAAAAATATCATTGCTATTTTAAATGTCTTGTTTCCCATGCAATAATGCAACAATACAACATTACTCCAAAAGGATCCGTATTTCTCTCTTCCCGGCTGTATACTCTGTCTGATATGATGTTGCTCAAATTATATTTTTACCTCGGGAGATAGCAGGAAGACAGCCAATCTGGCTATGCTGTCCCCCCAACGGTATGTATATGTATAACAATATTATTATGTAACTGTATTGATAATTATATTTTACATACCGTTAAATAAAAATGAATTGAATTGAATTGAATTAAGGAAGTTGAAATTGAAGGGATAACGGTAGGAAAAAAAGACCCCCAAAATATTAGGGCGGGAGTACAAGTCAGTTGCAGGGAATTAAGGAGTGAATGTATAAGACTGGATTTTTCAAGGGTCGAATCTCCACATTCCACCAGCCCACGTGACTACGCCAGTGACTCACAAGGATGATCACCCCCCCCCCCCCCCATTCACTCTAAGAATGACCTTTTCAATCGATCCATGTTGAAAGCTTCATGTATCAAAAATATGAATATGAGTCTCAAATACGTCCCGTGACCCGATTTATCACTGAACTGTGAATTCTGCTGGTCAGTGTGACAACCACAGCTCGACGGTGACGGAATCGGGGTGGGGATTAAAATAATCACGCATGCACACGGTCACCTTTGATGCAGTCTCCGAATGGTTCTATCGGTACTCAACCTCAAACCTTAATGCCTCTCCCATAGGAGCGTGATGTGTGTGTCGAAACGAAGCAGGTAAATACTGCCACCTTCAGAATAGCATAATATAAATACCGCACATTCATGTTTCTATGTCACAGTTTCGTCGTACCCAAGTCTATGGTGTACTTTTGTTGACGACGGCACAGATGCTTTGCAGGGACGCGATAAAAGTATCCATCCTTTCCCCCCAAAATGTTGGTTTGCCGCTCTTTAAACGGTTTTCGTATACGCCATAGGTCATAAAAGAATGTGCGAGAGGAAGTAAAATGTGGGGACATGCTCTGCGGATAGTCTTTATCGAATAGATCATCATTATATTGTTAGATTCTTTACTTTTAAAAAAATCATATCAGCACACAGCTGCAGTTTAGCAACACATTCTATTCTTAGTCACCTCTGCCGCTGACACTATAGAGCTAATACGTAACTTTAAATTATTGTTTTTAGTGATATTTCTGTTTTTTACATACGCGACTCTAGAACTTTACGAAACAGTCTGGTCCTTCATATGATATAGAGACGGCTAGGCCCTAAATAGAAACCTAGGAAAACGCATATCGAGCGACCAATTTTAACCCTCTGCACTCTGATGTCTAAATATCAAAATTTCAAGTTACGAATATTTCCCATAATGCACTTCATAATATAACTAATTCAGTCTTGTTTGACAGAGCTCATTGAGCTCTGTCAAACAAGACTGAATTGGTTAAATTCCTAGTTGCATTTTAGGAAAAATTTGCTGTCGAAAATATTGGTATTTTTGACATCAGAGTGCAGAGGGTTAATTGATGCACAATGGCGGATTTGGATAGTGCGATTAGTGTCACGTGACATGATCAGGAGGAAAAACAAACAAATATCTTCCCAAAGCATGTCATTCAATTTGCTGACATATATAATTTGTTGACATATCGTCCTCTGAGTTCCAATATGTTCTATGTCCTTACTGGCACATAGAACACATTGGAACTCAGGGGACGAATATAATAACGTGTATCTTCTGAAAAAGAAATCTCTTTCAAATGTGTCTAATTTTGAAGATGCATGGGCCAAAATGAAAACTAGTCATTTAAATTAAGCTCTAACCAATACATAGAACGCTCCTGTCAAGCTTTCGATCTTCTGAGGACCTCCATCGTGGTACACAAAGACTGAAAAGCACTAACTACAATTAATAAAAAGTTGAAACGTCTGGAAAGTTCGTTCCGACTTCAACCCTGTACTTCTTGATTCCAGAGTGAGTGTTCTAAGGATATGTAAGCTCACGTAAAAACGAGAGTATTGAAATTTTTCGTTCACTTTTTTCCCCAGCAGTAGGTTCCTTCTATAACTCTACGTCTTGCAGCGATTTTTATTTGTGTCTGACTCCACATTGTTATACACCCTAATTTCCAATTTGACGTTACCCAATGGCAACATACCCATCAAAATCTCTCACGAAATCACGATTTACTTGAAGTTCTATTAAGGCGGAGACGTCTGGAAATGCATAGCTGTTGGAATGGTTCTCGATAGTGGCACCCAGCTTTTGTCCAGTCGGACATGAAGTCAATGCGTCGTCTGAGTGCTAGAATGTCCTATGTCCCACAGGGGACATAGGACATTCTAGCACTCAGGCGACGAATGATCAAGGTCTGGAACGAAGTAAAAATATGTGGACATGTAGGTCGTAAAATAGCACAGTCAGGTTTCATCTTCTTGAATGACAGGTGGTTATCCACGCCAATGCGTGAGGTGGTATCGAGAAAGGTAATGCTTTCTAATGAGATTTAAGCAGCGAATTTAATAGAATGGTGAAGTGTGTTGCAGAAGGAGATAAATACCAACATAAGCCATGAGATCGGCGAGGGAATGGATAGGATAAAAAGGTAAGCTTCTCAAGTCAACCCATAAAACTGTTTGCATAAGAAGGAGCCATATGTGTACCCATGGTCGTTCTATAGACCTGGACACAGTTCACACCATTAAACTGAATATTGTTCAGCTTCAGAACAAGTATGATACGCCTTCCAATGTGCTCTACAGGGGGATCTAGACATGACGTATATCCAGCACCCCCCTGAAGGCTTCAACCCCCTTGTCACAGGATATGTTTGTGTACAGAGAAACTGCATCTATCGTACACAACAAAGTGTTGTTTGGAAGCCCACCCAGTTAATCTAATTTTCTGGGATAGCGAGTGATGTCTATCCGTTAAGATGACATTTTTTTCAAAGAGCGGTCACAGACGGAAGTCAACAAACTCGGATGCTATAAGAAATGATTTGGCGACCTGGATTCTCTGTTTTATGCATTATTGGCAATAGATAGAATCTACCAGTACGAGGTCTGTCTGGTAACAGATAATTACGTGTTTCCTCGGAGATGTGCCCTTCAAGACAGATGGGTGTGATAGTTTCAGATAGGTTCTGAGAATACTCAAGATCTAGTTGTTGATAGAAAGGTGCATGTGATAATTGCCTGTCTACCTCAGCTTCGTAAATCGATTTATCCATTTACGTCATTTGCTACAGCACTGGTATTGTGCCTGACAAAATGAACACCAATATGGATTTAAGGCTAATCATTCAACAACCCAGTATTGCAGCTACTCCATAATGTAGGCGACAACAATGACATATTATCTAAAAGTTGCACATTGGCCGTAGTTTTAGATTTTTCAAAGGCTTTCGGCGCGATAAATCACATTATTATATGACTCGTCAGTTTTGTTCACTTTAAAACATTTGATATTTTGTTTTCATATTAATCTGTGATAAATAAAACCTTCCGTCAATTTCATTGGTCAGTTCCAAAACTAGACAATTTGATTGGCTGAACAAAATAAAACTGGGCCACATTTTCATAATTTGCATAATTAGAGTTGGGAGCTTTCATTGATCAATTTCAAAACTGGACAATTTGATTGGCTTAACAAAATACAACTGGGTCACATTTGCATAAATTCGGTAGGGAGAATTTACGTTATCTGTCCTATTTAGGGTGGGTTATATGGTATTAATCTTTTACCTACAAGAAAAACGCCATTCATTTTTTTTTTATATTTTCACTTTTTGCTTCCAAAACATAGGTTATGACCCCTCAATGGAACGAGCTCGACGAGCTCGTTCCAATGAGGGGTCATAGACTATGTTTTGGAAGCAAAAAATGAACATTTTTAGTTATACGAGGATGTTTTTCCAAGTGCCGTCTGCAACTCAAGTTAGGTGATGGGTTAAGAAGTCATACTAAGTGGCTAATTTGTGCGTGTGTGTGTCATATGATAAACAGAATATGAAATGAGTGTTTTTCTCATATAATATTTATGAAACTCGTCCGAATTTTCCGTTTGGGCTCGCCAGAGGCTCGCCCAAACGGAAAAGTCTTACACTCGTTCCATATCCTCTATATATGCAAGCGAGTAGTGATGTTGTGGGTCACCATGGTTAATCCGATGTTATCGGGTTCTGGTTAATATAGATGAAGCCAACATCTAACACATTTCATTAACGCATATCATTTCAACTCATCTGATAACTGTGACGGCACATTACACATTTCATATAATCACGGACAACATTGCTGACATCATCAAAACCATTTGTATTGATCATTGTTCATTGAACAACTGTTAAGCAGTAATATATTACAGTACAACTCCATCAGAATGACAAAGCTGAGTAGAACATTTTCAAAGCAGAATACATTTACATTTATTTTCCTCCCAATTACACAGCACAAAAACAAATACCACATTGAAGTGCAGAGGCTAATTACATGTTTCTGTCTCAACATTTTTGAGGGAATAATTCAATGCAGGTCTCTCTAGACCAATGAAGTATCTTAATACATTTTCAAGCAATAGGTTGACCAATGGACAGTACAGGTTAAATGATTTCAAGGGTGTAAGGTGCATGTTTGTGAGATACGGAAAGCATGCTACATGAGTGACATTTAATCAGCTGGAAAAGAAAATATTCAATTTTCTTTACATTGACTCACTCACTGCTGTCTTCAATGAAAAGGAATTTTATTGTTAAATGAATGGCATATGCATAGTATGTGATTTATCCAACATAACAAATTTTGTGTACGTAATTTAGATCTGTTTAATCACTGGAATTTTATAAGCCATGTATCCCAAAAGGAAAAGCAGTTAATCCTGTAATATTGAAAGGAAAAGAACCACATTAATTACAGTAGTAACTAATGTAGTTACTAAGTAATATATTGTAGGAAAGTTGATTTAATATTTCTTCAATGGAAGAAATATTAAATCAAATTTTCTACAATATGTTACTTAGTGAGTTTGAGTCACATGGAATTAGAGAAATTAATGACAAATGGGTCACAAAGTTATCTGTCAGGGAGGTCCCCGTATGTAGGTTATTTAGGTTCTAAATCTGCCAGGAGGACCATCTGTTGTGGTGTACCACAAGGTTCCATACTGGGACCACTTCTTTTCCTCATCTATATCAACGATTTTTTTCTGCTCCACAAATTTGAACCTACTATCTTTCGTAGATGATAAAACAGTTCATAATTCACATCATAACCTTGGTACTCTTTTCGATCATATAATCACAGAACTTTCCAATTTAAGTATATGGTGTCCCTCCAATAAAATAGTTTTGAATGCCAGGAAATCTAAATATTTATTTATTTATTTATTTATTTATTTATTTATTTATTTATTTATTTATTTATTTATTTATTTATTTATTTATTTATTTATGTTTAATGACACTTTAACAGGCAATGTCATATCGTGTCGGGGACAGTTTTACGGGTTGGGGAACCTGGAGTACCCGGAGAGAACCACCAAGTAACGATGAGCAGCTGCCACCTCCCAAATATCGTAACTCCGCACTGCAGCACAGGCAGGGTTAGATTGGTTGAAGACATCACGCGCACCATCGACGCGCAGTACGTCTTGGTACGCGGCGTCATCATGCCCCCATGTGGACAATCGAGGTCAAGTGTCTTGCCCAAGGACACAACGCGGAAGGCCGAATCGATCGCCCAGACGGTCAAGGGACTAACGGGGCTGAGCGTTGCTTAACTTCGGTGATCTGACGAGAACCAGTTACCGGAACGCCCCCCCCCCCCCCCATCTACCAATCTAAATACATAATCATCAAATCAACAAATAGCGGATACAGCTCTAATGATAGAACTATATCAATCAACGACAATGAATTAAACTAGGTTGGCAACAACCATACCTAGCCTACTACTAAATTTCTTGGAATACAAAGAGACGAAAATCTAAACTTCAAGCAATACATCACAATGGTCAGTAAAAAATACCCCAAGCCATCTTTGTAATTAGCAAAAAAGTTTCCCAATTCCGCCTTAACCCTTTAAACCCCAGCGGCCGCTTTTCCGACCAGAAATATGATACGTCAGAACGTCATTACATATGATGGCTGTTCAGTAAATATTGTGGGGTAGACCAACAGGTATTTTCAAAGTGCAGCCCAAGGCTGCACGTTGAAAATACTGATTGTCTACCCCAAATAATGAATATGGACTCTTCTAATTGCGACTATTGAACCAGCATGGAAGATACCACTAGAGTTTAAAGGGTTAAGAACTCTACTTCTCGCTTATACACAGTTACTTAGTCTATGGAATTGAGATTTGGGGTAATGCTAAGACAGAAAATAAGTTATTTCTCCACCAAATATGAGCTTTGCGAATAATTAGTGATAAAAAGAATAACTCCGATACAGATCCCTTACTTGAAAGTAACAATATACTCAAGCTTAAAGACATTTGTAAACTACGTGTATCTCATTTTATGTCGGCTTGGAAAAATAACAATCTACCAAACTCATTTTTAATAGCAGTACTCCCCGGCGCACTTTGCAGGTCTGCTTCCTAAACACACGTTACCCGCTATATGGAACGAAGTTGACAATAACTCACAATGCATTGTTCCGAGATCTAATTTAAATATAACGCCATTCGGAACTTTAATTAACTCATATTCGACTGTTCGTCCCCTGAGTTCCAGTGTGTTCTATGTGCCAGTAGGCACATAGAACACATTGGAACTCAGGGGACGTGTTGTTAATTGTGATTGTGCAAACTGTCCTCACCGCTTGAATAATTAAAGCCACAATCGGCTGGCAGAGCGTGATAATTAGTTTACTGATGCTCACCTTTTACTGGGTCCATTTGTGTATTTAAATAATTCGAAATTAGAGTTTATAACACCTTTTCGCCTTTTCCCTTTCTCCGCGTTTTTATTTCCTTAGGCATACTTTTTCTGTCTTTTATTTGATGAGTAAAAGTTGGTATCACTTTTGGGGTTGCTGATAAGAAAAAAATGTCATTTTTCTATCTCCCTTTCGGGTATCAAATGGAGAGAAAACAAATCATATTAGCAATTGTTTTATTTTATTGTATAAATAGGTTTAAAAGGAAAAACACATATAATACTGTATAATCCCCAGCCTAAGACAGATACCCCACCTTTACAAATACCCCATTTAGTACTTTCGTTGTTTGCTTCCATAATACTTTTCCCCCTCTAAATACTCTGCGATCAGAAAACGAATTACCTAAGAACTTGTAAAATAGTTGCACTGTTCTGTTCCTATAATAACAATTTCTGCAAGAGGGGCACCAGAAAGACAACCAAACTGGCCATGCTGCCTCCCAACGATGTACCAAACGTTAACATAGTTCTTTGTATTGTTTAAACTCGAGTACATTGTTGAATAAAGTTTGATCCATTACGATCACTGACGAACCATTATCAACAGGCTGATGACGATGTCTCGCAGTCGTAAACCGTGTAGCGCACTGAGCATTCCTGTCTAGAAAGGTTGCCCTAATGTCAAGAGACAGGGAGCTGAGACGCCTTCCGACCAGTTGCCTTAATATAGGTTTCCAGAGCTGGTGTTTTTGCTTGGAGATGGCTCCCTTTAGCTTTTCAAACGGAACATATTCGGCGGAACATCGACATTTTTCTGGTCAGCACAATGGTCAGCGAGCCAAGGCCTGACGAACAATTTGTGGCAACCAGTGGAAAGTTCCCGACGGATGAGGTGAGCTGGAGTGTGGAGTGCGGAGTGGGACAAAAATCCACGAGATAAGACATGAAACTGTGACTGGTTGTAAATTAAATGATTGAAGATGGACGGTGTGAGAAACAGGATTTGTGTACTTACAATTGAGACGTCTCTGCATACACCCACCAAAAAACATGTGTTTAGAAATGTTGAGTTACTATGAATTTGGATAACGTCAAACGGGGAGTTATGGAATATAGATGCATTTACAAAATTTGTTCAAAAGAATTTTTCACCTATTGATTTTTATTTTTTGCAACATTTGGGTTTTTTTGGATTTGTTTTTGCTACTATACCGCATACTAATGTGATGGTTGAGTTAATTGCAACCTAAAGCAGGAGTCGATGTTAGTTCAGTTGGTATGCGAGCAGAGCATTTAAGCACAGGGTTATTATTTTTTTCAAAACTGTATACAATGCAACGTTCAGTATTTCCCCCTCATACTAGCTTCTGTGTTTGAAAACCTATTTCTTTTACATTTTTGGAATTGGCTCATTGCGCTGATTTCAAAGATATGTCGCAACGAATATGCTTTTTTAAATTGTGGAATGGGATCAAATTCGATTTGCTAACAAAACCGATGGGTAATAAATAGCGAATACTTTCTGCATTAGTTAGTTCCGTGTGGTAAGTCTTGGCTCTTTGCCGCTTTGTCAAAAACGTCTCCTTAATCATTTCGGTGACACCATCAATACAGATTACTACACCAGTCAATTTATCTGTGTTGTTGTATTCCGTCGAGTTGACGAGATGAGATCGGCCAGATCAAACGAGACGCCACAGGCGTCTAGTTTGATCTGGCCAACCCAATCTCGTCAACAAGACGGAATACAACAACACAGATCAATTGACTGTTGTAGTAATCTGTTTATTATATGACAATTAGTATTTTAAACTGATCGCCGCGCCTGAAAAATCAAATACAACAAGAATTATATTAGCCAAATAACCATCAACAATTTATGGAACTGGGTTAACCCAAACGCGTAGTAATATCGAACTTTCGTGTCGAACATGAAATATGAAAGTCAAAACAATGGAGGCAAGACTTGAATTTGAATCAGAATGGCTTTCGATTACACAGATTCCCCTACGTTTTGTTGGATTCGCATATTGAAAATAGTTGTTAATTGTTATTTTGCAATTGTTCAGTAGGGCATTTTCAAATAGACCTCGACTGGAATGTTTGTCAACGGAGTTTAATGAGGAGACATCCGTGTTTATGTTCTATACTTATTTTCTATATTTATTTATATGTCACTGGTATAAATAGTCCGTTCACGTGCGCCTCGTTTCAGGCAGACATGATAACGATCTGGAAAACTTGACACTCTTGTTTTCCGGACAGCTGGATTTGATGGGCAAACTACAGTGGTATTGAGGGACTATTTAGGGGGCGCGGTGGCTCAGTAGGTAGAGGTGCAGGCTGCAAGCCGAGAGGTCCTCGGTTCGAATCTCACCTGCGGCAACCGCGTTGTGTCCTTGGACAAGACACTTCCCCCCCCCCCCCCCATTGCCTGCGTGGGGGCACGGTGACGTTGTGTACTAAGGCGTACTGCACGTCGATGGTGCACCTGTCTTCAACCAATGCTAACTCTGCTTGTGTGGAGTTCGTATGTTGGGGAGCTGACAGTTGCTCGCCGTTGCTCGGTGGTTCTCCCCGGGTACTCCGGCTTCCTCCACCCGTAAAACTGTCGCGGTCATGATTAGCCATTGTGCAGAAATATGTGACCTTAAAACCAATAAAGAAAGAAAGATAAAGAGGGACTATTTGTGGTATTCATATAATAAAACGTAACATTTAGATCCTACGGCCCGAACGACAGTCGCTGTGCAGTGGTGGTAATCCACGCGTGCGCAGTGATGTCCACACATACGTGTACCAGCTAATGAAAAATCATCATCGGCAAAATTTTAATTAATGAAGCACCGTGTTATACTGCTATGGTTGCTATGTTCCTTCGATTCATCGTTCAATATGCCAGCTATCATTATCACGTATCGCTACAGGAATGTGAATGTATCAGGGGTTACATCCACACTAAACGTGATAACTTCCATTGATGATGTCACTCTAAACTGTAGCGAAGTATATGAAGCAATAATATCGATTAACGTACCTAAGATCTGGAACCAATCTTATAAGTCCGCGTCTTCTTAAAGAATGTAAATTCTTCTTATGTGAGCCACTTTCGGTCTTATTTAATATGCTACTGAACATCTCACTCTCTCCGTCACTGTGGAAAAAAAACTAATGTCTCCCCAATTCTGAAAACAACCCCCCAGATGCAGTTTCTAAATATCGCCCAATATCACTGATAAGCTGTGCCGGTAAAATATTTGAAAAATGTGTCTTCAAACAATTTTTTGTCAATTTCAATCGGGTTTCACACCTGGCGGTTCTACTGTTCTTCAACCGATTGACATATAGGATGCATTCTGTCGAGATCTTGATGAAGGCAAAGAAGTTAGAGTGGTATTTTGCTTTCGACAAGGTACAGCATGCTTGTTTTATTCACAGGCTGGAGAGAATTGGCGTCTTGGGAGACTTTTTATTGTTTTTGAAATCTTATCTGTCGGATAGGTCACATTGAGTTGTGATTGGATCGGATACATTTTCGTGGATATCCATTAACGATGGTGTTCTACAGGGGTCTATACTTGGACCTTTAATGTTCCTGAAATATATCAATGATGCAACTGAAGATTTACTTAGTAGTATACGCCTATTTGCTGACGATACTTCCCTATATTTAATTGTAGAGAATCCAGAGCAAGCCTCGGTCTTAATCAAGTATGATTTGGCCACAATCGAACATTGAGCTAACACATGTCTGGTTGAGTTAATCCCCACAAAACAGAGAGTGTGTTTATATCACGTAAAAATAACCCAGTTGCCCACCCACTCTTGTTTTAGGTAACAGACGAATAACCGAAGTTGACAATCATAAACACTTAGGAGCCATTTTAACCCTTTACCCAACGCAGACGATATCAAAATTTATTATTTTAAATATCAATTTTTTTAATTTTTTAAAAAATTTCAATAAAACCATATCATGTGACCCCTCGTTGGAACGAGCTCGACGAGCTCGTTCCAACGAGGGGTCACATGATATGGTTTTGTTAAAAATTTTTGAAAAATAATATTTTTTCAACTGCTGAATTTGCATATTACGCGGGCGGATGCGGGCGATTCGTTGGGTAAAGGGTTAAATAGCACCTGTACCTAGAAGATAGACCATGTCTTCTCTAAAGCCTGGTCTCGCCTAGACCTGCCGAGGAAGCACACATTTAACCTCCATCGTGGCGTCTTGGAAAAAATATATTTGTTTGGGATAATTGTTTAGTAACCAAAATCAGAGATCTGGAAAAAGTGTAGATAACAACAGCAAGGATCATAAATGGGGCAACCATCAGTACTAGTAAGTCACTGATTTATTCCGAAATGCTCTGGAATTCTCTGCATTAAAGGCGCCGTTAACATAAGCAAATGCAAGTTTTCAAAATGCATCATCACATGTCTCCCACATATATCGCTAATAGAGTTCCTCATCTCATCGTCGAATCCATCTCGCAATCTTCGGACATCTCATAACCACTGAGTTCCGTTTTCTCGGATACACTTGTATCAGTCTTATTTCATTCCCAGCGTTACTGACCAATGACATAAATAGACCCTATCTGTTCCCGAAAAGTCGTCCTTGACCAACTTCAAGACTTTCCTGAATGATGGAACCTCCGACCACCTTTGTTTTACAGTGATTCGAAATCACACACCGCCCAAATATACCACTGTGGGTTGCGATAACGTTGTAGCAGCCTTAACTTTCACGGGTACGATAATCATTTATCATCTATACCTTTCTGTCAACGTGGCAAGTGGGAGACACCATAACACTCACTATCTCTTACATTGTCCAATGTTCTGTGATATACTTAGCAATACACTTGATTTGCTCCCATTTGCAAGGGATATATCCACATTGCTTTTTGGCTCAGATTTCGTTAGTATTGCGGAGAACAGTCATGTCTTCGAAATGGTACACAAGTTAATTTTATCAAATAGACGCCTCTGATGAACTTCAATGAAACTGTAACCAACACGAGGAACATCACCGGTCGTTTTTATTCCTGCGTCCAATATAAATATAATACATTAGCTATAATCTTTCTGTCGAACCCCACCTTTCCTCAGCAATTTGACTATCGTTATATTTCGTCTCCTGAGTGCTATAATGTCCTATGTCCCCTATGGGACATAGGACATTCTAGCGCTCAGGTGACGACTTGCTATACCGTATACTACTGTATGTTAATTTGTTATTTTTTTTCATTGTGACATCTAATTTATGTATTGTATACGTATGACATAAGTTTCAAATAAATATTATTTAAACTATATCACAACAAAGACATAGGTATGAAGTCAATTTTAGCCAGTCGTCTATATCTATGGAACCTACTCCAGAGGACTTTCAATACAAGCATTGGTAACCATGTCTTATTTTACTAGTAAAGGTGTACTTGATTGCCATAGTGAGCAAGCATTACTCCATTCCATGGAGTTCTAGTAGGGAAATTAAAACCGAGTTGTGGGCCAGTTTCTGGAACAAAGCGTTTAACGACGACTTTATTCCACATAGAATGCTCCATCTAAGAACAGTCAATATTTTGATGAACCTATCTGTCCCTCACTGCAGAGAAATCGTATCTTGAAGTGACTCAATGTTCTCTAAAATGTGCAGTATTCCGGATCTGTCTGAACGACCTTGAATGATACGGATAATGTTTTTAATAAATGTCTGTTTCATCAGTTTTTCCATGTTATGATTTAAATAGGAAGAAGATTCCAACTATTATGTAATTTTTATCGGGAGCTTGATTGTCAGAAAACGTTATGAACATGCTGTGATGCCGTGAATCACATTTCTGCCAAACATTTCAAAGAAAACTTTCCAAACAGAATTTTAATTTCAAACTGAGTATATATTTAGATACATCGGAGATTCAGGGTGATTATGCATGAAAAAACCCGTTGCCCATCCCCACCCCCCCCCCCCACCCCCACGCACACACACATAAACACACACTTCCACAAACATACATATCCATTATAATATTAGAACGTTTCTTTTTATGTTATATCGGTAGATAGTACCTGAGTTGGTGTGATTTCTGAAATAAAACCTGAAGCAGCAAAGCTGCTGAAGGTTTTATTTTAGAAATCACACTAATAACACAGGTACTATCGACCGATAGAACATGAAAAGAAACGTTCTAATTATTCTATTATGCAGAACAAAAAATAGCTTTCATTGTTAAACGTCAACTGCAACATGCCATCAATCTTATAACAATGTAGTCGAATCCATAAATATGGTTTTGGATGACGTCATTTCGAACGAATGACGTCTCTTTAGGAGTTTCCAGGTCGCCAAGTTCAAAAATGACTTATTACAAGTGCTGTCGCTTTGGAAGTTTCTGTATCACCAAATGTCAGTGTTTTCAACTGCAGCATGTTGTTCATGTTAAAACCCATTATTAATGCTTGTGTGATAAGTGGTATAATGGAATATAAATTCATGTTTCTTGGACGACGACAGTTATCAGAATTAAGCGGAGTGAAACAATTTATTTTGAACTTGAGGCGGAGACTCAGTGAGGTCGAGGAGTAATACTAAACTTGTGGAAATATAATTGATTGAAGTCGCATTCATGATTCACTGAACTGGTGAACAACACGTGAGTTGTTAATATTTTTTGATTCTTTTGAATTCGTTGTTTGCAGTTAAAATTGAAAACACACCCATTGAAGATGACATATTTGTTGATAAGTGTGTGTCTATCGGTGACGAAAAAAGTTAAACAGACACGGCGCCAGCGTTTGGTGCTAAGAAATCCAAATCAAAGAGTGCGTAATCGACGCTGATCAATGGAAGTGGAGCTTACATTTTTTTCTGGCTGCAGGGAAGAACGTTCCGATAGTAACCGTGTTTTGTCCAAAAATTCCAGAACTATGACTTTTAGGAGGTGTCAAATTAACCAATCACGGCTGATGTCACAGACGTGAGGCATAATAATCTCTGTTATAGCCAGCGGAAAGGTGTTCGGACTTCCAACAGAAAAGTCCACGGTTCCACAAGTCCCACAAGGTGTCACTGTGTTGTATCCTTGAGCAAGGCACTTAATCCCGATTCCACACGTAGAGGCACGGTGGCGCTGTGTATAGCATGTCGACAGTGAGCTTGCCTTCAACCAACTCTAACCCTGCCTTGGGGAATACTGACAGTTGCTCTCCGCTGTTCGGTGCCTCTCTCTGGGTACTTCCGCTTCCTCTCCCATAAAACTTTCCGACAGGAGGTGACCATGGCTGTTGGAAGTGTCGTTATACCCCAATAAAAAATCGTTTGTACTCTGCTCGGGGAATGTGGATTACTACTGATGCAAGAAGAGCGCTCGAATATGAGGGTAGTTGGGGAGGAGGCGTTCATGATATTTCGACCTTTCCCTCCTGTTATTAGAGAAAATGGTTCATTAAACATACAAAATTCTCCACCCTCCCCACCCCCCCAAAAAAAAACGCGCGTTTTTTCTAATAATACACATTTTAATTTATGTATTTATTTATCACCGTGCAGTGACAAGCAACTGTCAGGATCACCAACGTTTAAACTGTGCACAACCAGGATCAGCATTGGTTGAAGGCAAGTGCACCTCAACGTGCAGTGCCCCTTAGTACACAGTGCCAGCGTGCACTAATGTGGGCAATCGGGGATAAGTGCCTTACCCAAGGACACAACGCAGTTACCCCACACACATCTTCATGCACCCAGGACAGGCATAGGGTTATAAACTTTACAAGATAATTTATAACAGCAAATATTCTCCGCGTGTGATAGTTAAATACACATATGTAAAATGGTTTTTTTTCGGATATTCAATCTCAACTGATGGGAAACACTAACAAACGTTGGGAAAGTTACACTATTCCTATTCAAGCTACCGTGAGGCTCAGGGGTAAACTTTTCATAATAACATATAACAGCAAATAAGGTTCACTGTAATTGAAAAATAAATACTGGGTTATGGTTAAGGTCTGACATCAAAACTGCCAGCTTCCCTACAATCAGTGTTCATCTGCCTAGTCCAACAAGTGGACCTGTTGAAGCCATTTTATTACTGAATGACCAACGGCGCAATCTTGACCTTGCTATCTGTGCTGCACCCTTGGGCAAGACACGTCTTCCCGGTTGCCCAAATGGAGTACGGAGGCGCTATACAATAATCTGTACAACACGTCGATGTTGAACTCACCTTCAGCCGCTGCTAACTCTGCTTGTGTCAAATTGCAGACATTTACTCGCCGCTGCTTTGCGAGTATTTTTTGCCTTATATTTCAAGGAAACATTTTAATCTGAACTAAATGTTAATTTCAGACTGAGTATTTGTGGAGATAATTAGACGCACATGGGGTTTTGTATGCTGTTATATCTTACCTCCTACAAGTATCTGGGAATTTCATTGGTTCATAGAAGTCACATGCAGACTGCATATAAAACCATATACTGCCTGTCAACAGCAATATACGCTGACGGCTATGGGTAATCTCCCCTTTGTTCATTGATTATTCAAAATGGCGGCAGCCGATAAACGCTTCAAGTTGAAAGACTGAGTGTTGGAAGCCCATATTTGATCTGAAGTGCAGGTTAGGCAACTTAAAAGGCTTCATAATCTGTGGATGTGTGTCATGTTACCTTCGAGATGAAACTGTTTGGTATGTATGAATTTGCCTTGTTACAATTTATGGGAGAGAGTGCCTGTACTTTCCCATAAACTGTAACAAGGCAAAGACACGTGAACACATTGTGAAAATTCTCTCGTTTAATTTTGATCGCTGTTGTTATTAGTTCTGTGCATCGATGCAGCAGTCGGTAAGATATATTCGTTACACAGTTTGTTGGTGGCCTTATATGGTATATATGGTGTCAGTTAATTCCATTTTGGATTCGAGTTCGCTCTCGTCCAAAAGGAAATTAACTGACACCGTATATACCATATTAGGCCACCAACAAACTGTGTAACTGATAATCTACCTCCAACCCTGCCCACACCTTTATAAACATACAAAACGACTCCCAACCCCACAGCTTTTACACAATTTTCATTTTCAACTGACGGCAAACATTAAGAAAGGTTGGAAGATTTTGCCAAAAATATCACCATTGCTTGACATTATGCCTATTCAAGCTACCATGACACATATAGTCTTTTTTATACTCAACACATAAAAGGGAGGATACATTACTTTGGTTGCGGATACATCTGTACAAAGCATTTCGATCTCTCCCGTTTCTCGGTGGAGAAAATGGTTACTTAACGTGGAAAGATCCTGAATAAGAAGCGATTTTCTTACCTCACCCATCTTCCTACAGCCGGCACAACAATTGGATTAAACTTTACAAGATAACTTGTAACAGTACATATTTGCGACAGGTGATACTGGAAACAGATATGCACTCAAAATTTATCTTCTAGAACCAAAACCTTAAAACTTTTACAATTGTTTTTTTCTAGAATTGTATTTTCTGCCTAATAATATAACTGACTAAAATGAAGCATTATCATTTTAAAAGATATGGCAATTTGCCAACTGGCAAATTGCCACATCTTTGAAAATGCAAATGGTTCATTTCAACTCATTTAAAGTTTATGTACAAAATAAAATTCAACAAAATACAATTGTAAAAGTGTTATAATTAATATTGATGCCTCGTCATACGGGACAACACCAGCCAAAGTCGGGAATTTTTTCGGAAACTCACCATTGTTTGAAAGTGGATCTATTCAAACTAGTATAAGGAACACCCGGCTTAAACCTTACATAATACCATTTAACAGAAAAGATGTTTCCCTAGATTGTGGAATTGAGCTATACAAATCACTTAAACCTCTCCTATTTCTCAATGGAGAAAATAGTTACGTGAGCTTACCAAATATTCGCTAAGGAGCATTTCTCCAACATTACGTATCTTCATGTTGTCATTACACTCATGGGGTTAAACTTCACAAGATCACTTACACCAGCGAACATTCTTCACAGGTGATGATGCAAATAGTTACGCAAAGTGTTTTAAGATTTTCCGTTATAAACTGGTAGAAAACACTCTCCAATCTTGCACCTGTTGACAAAACTATTATTCATGCTACCATGACGGCCCTTGGTTAAACTTTTGTTACTAACATATAATAGCAAAGTTGTTTAACTTATATTGCTACATGAAGTTATACACAGCATTTGGCCCATTCCAATTTCTCAAAGGCGCAAATGGTTACGGAAACTTACCAAATTCTCAAAAAACCGAGCGTTTTGCTAACAATACCGATCTTCGTGAAGCTAAGGCAGCCATTGGGTTAAACTTTACAACAAAACTTACAGCAGAACAATTCTCGATGATGCAAACAGATATGCAAAGTGTTTTCACATGTTCCATTTACAACTGACGGGTGTGCATCGCCAGCCTTGTTAAATTTTCCTTTGCATTTCACATTTGGAACACTTTATACGAAATCGATCGAGGCGAGTGGGTTCATAATTACCTTTATTCTTCAGAAATTGTAATGAGAAACAGGACGAAATCACTTGTCACTAAACTCTCCCCTTATAATACAGTACTGTCTCCTACGTTTGCGACTTGGTTGTAATTATAGAAAAAAATGGCGAGTAGTGTAAAATTAGCCGAGATCCAGACAAATCCAGAATATGCAATGATAGAATTATGTTATCAAATAACGTGCGAACTGCATTCTGAAGATGATTTACTCTTTAGAAACGCAAACCCTGAATGTAAATACCTATTACCTGACGAGTTTCAGTCAAAACACATAATAACCCTTTGAAACTGTATGGCCGCTTTTCGAGCCAGGAACATGATACGTCATAACGTCATTAAATGGGATGACTGTTTAGTAAATATATGGGGTAGACCAATCAATATTTTCAACGTGCAGCCCCGAGGCTGCACGTTGAAAATATTGATTTGTCTACCCCAAATAATGATGTTGGACTTTTCTAATTGCTGCCATTGAACTGACGTGAAAGATACCACCAGCGTTCAAAAGGTTAACCCTCAAGAACAATTTTCAGTATTCCATTTAAACTGCCAGAGCCTCGGAGCCCATTGGGACGTATTAAATGAGATACTAACCAGTGTGCAAAACTCAGAAAATATCTTCAACGTTACAGGTCTAACTGAAATCTAAAGTGTACCAACCAGCATATCTTATTCCTTAAACGGCTATTATCCACTTATTAAGCATATGCGACCCGAGGGAGACGACGGGTGGGTGAGGTCGGGTGGGATGGGACTATATGTAAAGGGTGATAAGTATAAAATACGCCATGATCTGTCGATCTTCGTCCCACATATTATTGAATCCCAGTTTATTGAAATAACATTAACAAATTCAATCAAAATAATACTCCACCCAAATCCGACCTCGACCTATTTCTAACCAAATTGAATGAGATAACTGACCAAATTAACTATGAAAACAAGAAGGCTTACATTATGGGAGATTTCAACATTCACCTTCTTCCGTCGTCCTCAAATTGCTAACCCGATTTCTTCTTTGATTTAATGACCAGTGGGGGGTATTTACCATATATAACTAAACCAACTCATGTGACAAGCTACTGAGCAACATTAATTGATCATATTTACTCAAATAATAATGTATCCGATTCCTTCTCTGTAATAATTATTACCGATGTCTCCTACCACTCTAGTACCTTTCGCATGGAGAACAACAACAAAAAGGGATCGCCATGAAGCTAATTATACCCGCAGCTTCAGTCAATCCAATATGAAGTCTTTCAAACAGATCTTATCGGAAAGTGACTTTTAGCCAATTTTTGACTCACATTGTCCCAACATTCGCATGAAACATTTATGAACATCTATTCTACAGCATTTTGAAAGATCATTTCCACTTACATGGACTGCAGTAAAAAAAAGATCGCAAGAAAACAACCTTGAATGTCCATGGAACTTCTGACCTCGTCCATCAACGAAGCTTAATTTTATAATGAGAATCTGAAAACACTAAGTGAACAAAATAAAACAAATTACAAAAACTATTGTAAACAATTTAATAAAATAAAAAAAGTAAGGTAATGTACTTTAAGAAAATACTTACAGAAAATAAGGATAACTTTCGCAAATCCTGGCAGATTTTAAATAAAACGATTAAAAGATTTAAGCGCACTTATATTATGCCTACTTCATTCACCAATGTAATAACGAGGAAATAAATGACCCTACGGAATTGCACGAGAGTTCAGCACATTCTTCTCAAACATTGCCAAACGCATTGATGACAAAATAATTAAACCAAATAAAACTTTTCAATACTTCATAAATTCGAATGTACGAATTTGTTTCTTTATAAGACCAACAACCCCATCTGAAGTTATAAATGTTACTAAATCGATGGAACCCAAACAAAGTGTATACTGTAATGGTATTACAACGAGTGTTCTAAAAAATATTGTAGATCTGATAACCCAACACCCCCACCCTCCCCCACCCCACCCCACCACCTCCTTCTCCGATATTATAAACAAATCATTTTAAAAGGGAATTGTCCCTGATGCAATGAAAATAGCCAAAGTGATACCGGTATTTAAAACAGGAGATGAACACATGTTTAACATTTACAGGCAAATAAGCATTTTACCAGCATTCTCAAAAGTATTAGAAAAAATAATATCGAATAGGGTTTGTCAGTTTTTAAATACATTTGACATCCTATATCCCCACCAATACTGCTTTAGGAAAAATCACAAACGGATTCATCCCATATTCCAGCTCTTGACAGACATGGCTATAGAAAACAATAAGACTAGTAAAGATATCACTCTATCCGTATTCATTGATTTCTGCAAGGCATTTGATACTATAAACCACAAAATATTACTATCCAAATTGGAAAGGTATGGCTTCAGGGGTATTAGTAACGATTGGTTCAGAACAGGTCTCAATACGTCAAGTATGCAGGGCATCAATCAGAGCTGACTCAAATAAACCGCGGCGTTCCACAAGGTTCCATGTTAGCCTCTATTTTATTTGTATTGTATGTAAACGACTTTACCTAGTCAACTTCACTTAATACTCCTTCTTTCGCTGCTGATACAACAGTAGGCAACGGCACCAAATGTAGACATATTGGCGTTAGAAATGTAAACAAAGAGCCTGATAAACTACGCGATTGGTGTTCTTCAAATTAGCTTGTCCTGAATGCAAATAAAAGAAAGTACATATTAATCAATCTCACGCGTAACTCAAGTAGTCCCGTACAAATAAATATTTATATAAAAAAAAAAGACTTTGGAGGATCAGCTCCAGTGAAACTGAAAAAACACTAAAATTCCCTGGAATCACTATAGATGAAAATAGATATCGAGAAATATCCCTCAGTAGCTTCCTAGATGACGTCACGCTTCGACGCATGACATCGCCGTGAAGGAACGATAAGCTGATCTTTGTTATTGTTTCGAAAAGTACGCTTTGAGGGTCGAATTGGGCTGAATATTTTGTAATAAAATGTCTCGTAGCGCATAAGAAAAAGAAAATCAACTCTGTTTCAGTCAGTATCGGGAATTATCTCATGAGTGTGGATCTGAAAAGTTTATTTTTCACGAGCGCTTGCGCGAGTGAAAAAATAATATTTTCGGGTCCACACGATGAACGTTTTCAGTAACTTACTAAATGACGTTCCGCTTCGGCGCATGACGTCGCCTTGAACATCGCCTTGACGGAACGATCAGTAGTTTTTTGTTATTGAAACTGTTTGCTGTCGAATTGGGCGCTGAATATTAAACAGTAAAATGTCACGTAGCATATAATAAGAAGAAAAATCTACGCTGTTTTAGTGAAAAGCCCTCGTGAAAAATAAAACTTTCTGGTCGTCACTCATGAGATAATTATCGATATTCACTAAAACAATGTAGATATCCTCTATGTATATATAATCCGGCCTATCATATATACCGTTAAATACATGTATAACATCTAATCTAATACAAATTTTGCCTAAAATCACCACTTTTTGACAATACTACTATTCAAGCTATCATGATGTTCCAGAGAAGAACTTTTCATAATAAAATGTAACAGCAAAGTTGTTTCACTTATATTTCTGCATTCCTCTATTTCACAGCATTTGATCATTTCCCGTTTCTTAATTGAGAAAATGGATACTTGAAGATACGAAATTCTCAAAAAATGTGTTTTTTTCTAACATTACCCATTCCATGCAGCCTGAACAGGAACAGGATAAAACTTTATAACAAAACCTTACAACAGCAAATATTTTCGCCAGGTAATCCTACAAACAGATAAGCACATCTTCTGCAGGTTTAGCGTTCTGACAACAAAAGTTGCCAAATGACGTCGCGGTGTTAAACATTTTTAATTAAAGCTTTTTTCTATTGATGCATTTTCAGGCACAATGATTGGCTAAAGTATTTGTTTTGTTTTTTTACTTTTCATAACACAATGAACCGAAAAAACCCATTTTGTCCCGCCCTAAACCACGCCCCAATATCTGTCTTAAAGATTACGTTGCACGGGGTGAATGGAAAAGAACCCCTACACACTCGTGAACAGTAGTTAATATTTATCTCACCATTTTAAAAAGCCTTTCAATATAAAATTTAATAAACAATGAAATCTTTATCAAGCGTTTTATTCCATGTTCAAATTGTTTATATGCAATAGATGATCGTCTGCGTTCATCGTTTTACCCAAATCAAACGTAAACAATGGCCGGTCATGATAATCCACAAACGAAAAAACTCACGCCAACAAAACTTTCCAATTTCCAAATGGGTGAATGAACTCTTTCTAAGACAAAGTTCAGCCAACTTCATGTCATCTGGGTTTATATCGAACTCCTCATTTCCAAACTGAGTTTTCATTTTCTCAGAAAATGGTCAAAATCAGAATTAAATTTAATACAGTGTTGCTTTGAATGGCAGCACCCTCACTTCAAGTGGATAAGGTGATTGAAGTCTTGTGTGGGTGTGGCTTATATACTTTCTTTTTAACTCACGCAATTCATTGGTCAAAAACATTTTGAATGACACAAGAACAATGTTCAGTGAAATGTATCGTTATTTCAAACAGAATTTTAGAAAACTATGCCTTTTTATTCAGTTATCACTATGAAGCGTGATGCGAACTGTTATTTAATTTAACTCCGCGAAGTAGAGAGTGTTTAAATTTATTGCCCATCAAGTTTAATTATAAGGAATGATCGTTTGTTTCTGTCTATTTCTTGAGTTATGAACCACCCAAGAGAAAGGCCAAACATAGTGTAAATGGGCTTATAACAGCAAAATTGTTTCTCTTACATTATTACATAAAACTCTACACAACACTTGGTCCTTACTTGTATCTAAGCGGAAAAAATCTGTACTTAATCTTACCAAATTCTCAAAAAAACGCGCGTTTTGCTGACAATACCGCTCTACATGCACACAGGACAGACATTGGGTTAAAGTTCACAATCTAGCACACAATAACACATGTTCTCGACAGGTGATGATGCGAACAGATATGGAAAGTGTTTTAAAATTTTCCATTCGGAATTGATGGAAAACATAAGCGAAACTTCACCAATTTGCCACAAAATTAACATTTTTGAGAATACTACCATTCAAGCTATCATGCCGGCTCATAGTTAAACTTCTCATAATAACATATAACAACAAAGTTGTTCCACTCACATTGTTGCACAAAGCTGTGCACAACATTTAGTCATTTGCCATTTCTTAGCGGAGAAAATGGGAACTTAAATATACCCAATTTTTAAAAAAAATGAGCGTGATTTCTGACAGTACCCCTTTTTACGGTTGCCAGAACAGGCGTTGGGTTAAATGTTACAACACAACTTACAACAGCGAATTTGTTTGACAGTCAATGATAAACGCCAGTATGTAATGGAATTTTCAATTTTTCCATTCGAACTGATAGATAAGTGAAAGCAAAGTTGGCGAATTGGCGAATTATGAAGACAAGGAGACGATACCTGAATTCAAACCAAACGTGAGTGAGGGTTAACCCTTTACCTAAGGAATCGCCTGCATCCGCCCGTATAATATGCAAATTGAGCAGTTGAAAAAATTAAATTTTTCAAAATATTTCAACAAACCCATATCATGTGACCCCTCATTGGAACGAGCTCATTGAGCTTGTTCCAATGAGGGGTCACATGATATGGTTTTGTTGAAATTTTTTTAAAAATTTTAAAAAATGATATTTAAAATAATAAATTTTGATATCGTCTGCGTTGGGGGTAAAGGGTTAAGTCAAAAAGCAAAACGTACAACTGCGACTTTTTTCTGCTGTGCATGCTCGATCTTGCCATAGACAACATTTGGAGAATACATTGTCCCATTGCTAGGAAGTCGCATAGCATATTAATGTTGGACATTTACCGAAAATGCATTTTGTTTGGAATTTTGTGGCCATCAAGGGTTAATGTGGGCAATACCACTTATGTGGTCAATAAAAATACTTTATGCTCTCTATGTGTTGAAGGTTTCAGCAAAATCGTACAATATACCTTTGAGAAATGTGTCAAAATGCCTGATTTTGACTACATTTCGGCCGGTTTGGGCAGAAAATGAAAAAATTCAGAAATGTCATGACCCAAGTGAGAAAGTTCCACTGTATATATGAATGGAGAACGCAATGGGTTCTGATGGGTTGAGTAATTTATGGTATTTAACCCTTTACCTAACATTCTTTTCTAAAATACAAAAAAAATAAAAAATTCTCATATAACCATTACTGTTCAATAAGGTTACTTGAAATAAACACATGTATGGCTAACATTAGAACTGGCTCGAAGAGTCAGCTCTAATGTTATCCATATTTGGGTGGCTTTATTGTGGGATATATTTGGATATATAATCCACTTTGAATGTTGTTGGTTTATTAGCCTTAAGAGACCACTTTGGTCTGATAAAACGGATGTTCTTTCAAGACCTGTCCTACTGTACAAGGTCAACCACTCAATACTGTATGATAAAATTGGTTATGGTGCAGTATGGTGGGAAGGATGATGCAGAAGCATGTATTTAGTGGGGGTGGGTGGTTCAGATAACCCCGGAAAAAAATTGTAAAACTGGAAAAAAATTACATGGGGTGGGTGGGTGGGTCCTCCAACCGGTCAAAAACAAAAATACGGCATCGGTGTTTGCAATTTTTTTCCTACCCCCCCCCCCCCCCCCCCACCCCAGTATAT